>JAVIAB010000050.1:65789768-66202268 GCA_032433765.1 Megaustenia siamemsis
GATAGATAGACGAACGGACGGACGGAATGGCGGGCGGGCGGGTAGGTAGGTAGGTAGGTAGGTAGGTAGGTAGGTAGGTAGGTAGGTAGGTAGGTAGGTAGGTAGGTAGGTAGGTAGATTCTATTTGATTCATTCTATCTCCGCTGTTCACTTCCCAGATAATTAACTGCATTGCCCGTGTGTTTTTAGATTTCCTCCACAAGTTGGTTTTCTCTCTTACCCTAACATGTGTTGATGGTAACATTAAAATGAATGGAAAGATTTAGTAGACACAATTTGTTTATGAAATTGTGCCTCGGCTGTGACACGCAGCACGTGTTTTCTTAATTCATTGGCAGAGCCAGAACTGATTTATACTTCAAGTAATATAATGTTAATATTATAATAATTATAACAACAAAATGATACACTAAGATATAGAAATAGACCAAGAAGAAGAATATAATTGAGGGAATTTGCGACATATACAACAATACAATATCACTATGTACCAAGCCACTGAAAGAGTCCTTGATAGAAAACATAACATTGACTTAAGCCTGCATCGCTTACCTGCAAAACGCAGAAGAGGATAGAATAAAGCAGAACAGGATAAAGAAAGAGGAATATAATGTGAGTAGAAATGTATTAAAGCAGGGAGTCTATGGGAAACCTAAATGATTTTTAAATTCTTGTACAGTAGAAACTTGATTATCAGGATCAATTTGTGATCAATAAAGTCTGTGCAATCATCGGACAAGTGATACCACTGATTTCGAACAAGGAAATAACAATAGAAGCAACACGATGACCCCATAACACAATTTGATAGGAAATAGTCTGAGAGATAACATCAGAAATGAGAAACTAAGAATAAACTAGAAATAAGTTCCGTCATTGAATACATAAAGAAACAACAGATAAAATCGTTTGACCACGTGATAAGTCAGCAAGATTAAAACACAAAACAGCGAGCCTTTAATAAACGTTGCGAGAACACTAGACCCAGGGGTCGACCACGATAAGGAAGGATTGGTAGAATATTAGTAACACTGGGAAACATAACAATAGGAGAAGCCAACAAAAGTGAAAATTACTGTAAAATCATATCTCCCTTCGACATTGAAAGGCACATGAGGAAGACAAGATGATAAAGCAGAAGATTGTGATCACTTGTAGTCAGCAATTTTTTTTTAATGCGAATAATAAAAGACCTACTAAAAGTAATTATGGTGTTAGGTCGGGTAATTTTGCATGCTACTGTATGCAGTAAACAGTACAACCTGTGCCTGCCCTGCTGCCTTGCAGGTAAGCTCGGGAGAGTTAAAGGCTAAGGGAGGGTATCCCCAAGTAAAACAACCTCACTGCCTTGTGGGTGAGACTTTTTAGTCAAAGGCTAGCGGAGCCAACCGTAAACAAACCGATGGAAGGCAACAGAAAACCACCGTCGTAACTTCTTTCTACAATCATGAATCGTCACAACAATTGTTGTGGAGAGACATGATCACCTACGCCAGCAGGCCCGGTACTTGATGATGATGATGAAAAGTAATTAAAATAATCAAAGCTTGACATTAATACTGACAACCTCATTGATAACATAAAGTGTTACACAAAAGATCACATGAATAACTGACACTTATAGGGCATATTCTAATTATAAGGAACTTGCATGTTTAACATTAGGACTTGGCTTGGATGACAATAAGGTATAATTGACATTTGAGTTGGATGACAATAAGGTATAATTGACATTTGAGTTGGATGACAATAAGGTATAATTGACATTTGAGTTGGATGACAATAAGGTATAATTGACATTTGAGTTGGATGACAATAAGGTATAATTGACATTTGAGTTGGATGACAATAAGGTATAATTGACATTTGAGGTCAAAGTTGTTTTTGTTCTATTTTGTGCCTGAATCAAGGATAAGATTCAATTGGTGCGACCAAATCGGATCAGATTATCTGTGTCTCTCCAGCGACTTAAATAACGTTTCGAAAGCTTAAAAGTAACTTTTCTTTATTACAAATTTAAAGAAGAAACAATTGTTAATTACAATCAGCTGCTGGATCATAAGATGCAAGTCTGGTTAACTTAACGTCCGGATCATCGAAACCCGAGGTTCTGTTGTAATTAAATTTAACAAGCGTGGAATGAACTGCAGCATTCTTGATGGCACACCCGTTGCCTTTATTTATAAGTGGATACAGAAATATAGTGAAGACGATGGGCTTGGATAGGACACACATTGCAGAAGCCAACTGAGAGTATTACACAACAGGTCTTTGTTGGAATCCCCAAGGAAAAAGACAAAGAAGAAAACCAAATATTCTTGTAGAAGACAGATGGATGCAGAGATGAAAATTATGGGGTATACATGGAATGATCTTAAAGGATTGGTAAGAAACAGAACGGCTTGGAAAGTGTTTGTTGAAGACCTATGATCCACAGGGAGTTGAAAGGAAGAAGAAAAAGAGGAGGAAGAATAAGAATAAGAAGATGAACTAAAAAGTGAGCTCCTAAGAAACACCAGAAAGAAACAAATAACATTTTTCAGGTACATCATGAGAGGAAGAAAACTGAAATACCTGGTTACAACTGGCAAAATAGAGGGAAAGAGAGCTCGCAGAAGACAAAGAAAGAAAACACTGAATAGCTTGGTGTCATGGCAAGGAAAAAAAGGACATGATCGCCTACCCCAACCTGTATGGCACATGATGATGAGTAACATCTAGTCATCATCATTGAGTGCCGTCTCTGCATTGAAGGTTGGCTACCATGGAGCGCCATTCCACTCTGTCTCTTGCTTTGATGGTGCAGATTGCCATAGGTTGACTTGTCCATAACATCTAGTAACATTTTATAAATACATTGCTATTTAACATGCAACAACTCTTGTCAAATTATAGGGCACATGCCACCATTACTGTCCAAAATAAATGTGCGTAAGAGTATATATATACTCTTATCAAGAGATTTACTCTTATCAAGAGATTTACTCTTACCAATAAATTACGCAAACCATCTCTCCTGATGAAGAAATATACTGTCGAATTGGTAAGGCAGCTACGACCTTCGGCAAACTCACAGAAAGGGCCTGGGACAACACGAAACTAACACTGAAGACTAAACTCTTAATATATCAAACTTGTGTGCTTAGCATACTATTATATGGATCTGAAGCCTGGACAACATACTCAAACCAGGAAAAAAGACTAAATGTTTTCTACATGCGATGTCTCCGCAAAATAATGCACATCAAATGGCAGGACAAAATAACCAACTTAACTGACCTGCAACGTGCTAAGACCCCAACACTCATGTCGATGCTCAGATGTCGAAGACTAAGATGGGTAGGGCATGTCCAACGAATGGAAGAAAAGCGCATTCCTAGGCAAATACTATATGGTGAACTAATACACGGAAAAAGACAAATCGGCAGACCTAAACTACGATATAGAGATATCTGCAAATCATCTCTGAAAGACTTCTCCATATGTGAAAATGACTGGGAACATCTGGCAAGTAATCGCACATCATGGAGAGCACGTATAAGGAACGGTATAACAACATTTGAGACTGTGCTAAGGCAAAACTTAGAAGAGAAAAGACTCATGAAAAAGTATAGAAAACCCTGTGGATCAATGAGCCTGACCTGTTCATTATATGTGTTCATATGTGGCCGTGTGTGCTTGTCAAACATTGGTTGAATTAGCCACGAGAGAAGGTGTGCGACAAAAAACAAAACCTCAAAAAAATACACAATAGCCTCCACTAGACCGTCTGACAAAACGAAAAGGGCCATATATACATATATACTCTTACCAAGAGATTTACTCTTACCAATAGATCTACTCTTACCAATAGATCTACTCTTACCAATAGATTTACTCTTCCCAATAGACCTACTCTTCCCAATAGATCTACTCTTACCAAGAGATTTACTCTTACCAATAGATCTACTCTTACCAATAGATCTACTCTTACCAATAGATCTACTCTTACCAATAAATCTACTCTTACCAATAGATTTTCATTTACGCACCAAACTCCATTTTCATCAGAAGACAAAGTTTGTGGGAAGAATTTTATGAAGAATATATGATGTTATAGTCCAGTCAATGTGTAATAGCGTCATAGGGCAAAGCATTCAAATCAAACTGGTATAAAGGGATAACTAGCCCACAATAGACACATTCCGCTTGTTGAACAAGTCACTAACCTTAGGGCGCAGTAATAGGTGCAAAAATGACGTCGGTAACAGAACCAGTTTTACTTATTTTTATACCGTACACAAGAGTTCTGAAATGTTATGTAGAGCCACTCTTAACATATGGATGTGAATCATGGACAATAGGACAACAGACAAGAAAATCACTGGAGTATGTAGAAATGTGGTTTTACATAAGAATGTTGAGAATACCATGGACAGCTAAGAAGAGTAATGAAAATGTTATTAAGGAGGTCAAAGCAAAAAGATAGCTAATTTCAAATATTAGGAAGGAACAATCATTATTTTTGGCCATGTAATAAGAAGAGAACAGCTGTTATATATATTGTGATAACTGGGAAAATTGAGGGGCGAAAAGATAGAGGGAAGCAAAGAGAAAAGATACCAGACAGCTTAAGAGATTGGTTTGGCAGAAGGTCAACGACAGAAAAGATAACTATCGAGATCGAGAGTTGTGGAGAGACATGATCACCTACGCCAGCAGGCTTGGTACTTGATGATGATGATGCTGTACACAAAATAACGCAGGAATGGTTAGGCGCGCGATTACTACCTAACCAGCAGGTTTCGCTGATAAATACCGAGCTGCGATAACATTTGTTTTCGGACCGACACGGCTCGGGGACTCACACTTTAAAAATGCTTAGTGATTTTTTTTCCAGGAACAATAGGGCTGCCAGGTGTGATACTGAACACATTACCTGTAAAATATACCGTTTGTTACTGACAAAGATGCAGAAACACCATATAACCTCATGCCTTAATGTAGAGGGGAAACGTGCAAATCCAAGAAAAGACAGTCTTCATTCCAATGTTGTATTATCAATGACGTACCCTGACACTAGATTCGTTAACAATAAGTATAAAAACCAAGACTCGCATGGCAGGAAACAGAATGAGAGATAATATCAGAAGTGAGGAACAGAGGACAAAGCTAGGGATAGCTCCTGTTACTGAATACATACAGGAACAACAGATAAAATGGTTGGGCTTCAAGGTAACACAAAAAGCTAAAAACATAGCACGAGTATACTTCCCTTAATATGGAAAATATAGCACCTTGTTTGTGGTCTAGGTCTTCTATTGTTTCATGTATTAGTGCCTGATCGTCTGCAAATAAAAGCTCGTTGATCTCCTCTGTCTCTGATGGGTTGGCTAACTTGCATATATAGTCCATGTATGTAATAAACAGTAGGGGGGATAGTACGCACCCCTGTCTTACACCTGATCTAACTTCGAAGTGGTCTGTGTAGCCTGCTGCTGTTCTGACCATGCAGCTGCTGTTGACGTAGAGACTTTTAATTAGGTCGATTAGATGTTGGCTTACTCCGTATGTTGTTAGTATCTCCTAAAGTTGTTCTTTGTTTACTCTGTGGATGCTTAACATGTATATTAATATTTTAAAAACATGAAGAATTGTGTCTCTGAAGTCTTTACCGCTAAATTTATTAAAAGTTTCCGCAGTGAAAGAATTAATAAGGTAAATTTAACACGAGTATAGTTCCTTTAATAAGGAAAGTATAGGAGTTCAGTCGATAGATTGGCACACGTCCACATACAAAATGTTGAATCGCATATCAAAATGTCGCCCATTTTTGTTTACAAATTACGATTATTTTGGTCGCCGTACATGTCTATCAATTATACATTTCCTGGAAGCGAGAACAGTTCTACATTAGATCAATAACCATTTACCACTTTACTCTATATTGAAGTCAATGTTCCCCTTTCCAAAATAATGATGTCACACCACTCATGTGTGTTTCCAACATTGACAGGCCCGACATCTTTATTTGAGAGGTCAAAACACGTCAAAAGTGAAAGAACAGAAATTATTTAAAATTACTGCTATTACATTAATTATCAAGTACCATGGCGATCATGTCTCTCCACAACTTTCGATCTCGACAGTTATTTATCATTTCTGTTGTTGAGCTTCTGCCAAGCCATTCTCTTAAGCTGTCTGGTATCTTTTCTCTTTGCTTCCCTCTATCTCTTAGTCCCTCAACTTTTCCTGCTGACACAATATATTCCAGCTGTTCTCCTCTTATTACAGGCCAAAAAAATGATGATTTTTGCTTTGCTTTGGCTCTCTCTCTTTGCTTTGGCCTCTTTCAGAACGTTTTCATTACTCTTCTTAGCTGTCCATGGTATTCTCAACATTCTTCGGTAGAACCACATTTCTACAGCATCCAGTGATTTTCCTCTCTGTTGTATATTGCCTATGATTCACATCCAAATGTTAAGACAGGCTCTACATAATATTTAAGAAATACTTTTTCTTGTTTCTGTTGTGAAAAGTGAATTGCACAGTATCTTTCTCATTTTTTTCGGAAAGCTGCTTTTGCCTGAGCCATTCTGCATCTCACTCCTGTTGCACATTTATCATCTGATGTTAATATTGTTCCCAGATATTTAAATTTTCATTTACCTGTTTTAAATATGGTTCCACTTGTCTTTATTGTGTATTGCGGTGATGTCTTTTTCTTTGTTGCTACCATTACATCTGTCTTTTCGTATTAAGGTTGAGTCCTTCATTTTTATTTTTCTTCACTATAATGTCTAACATTTCTTGCAACTCATTTTCGCTGTATCATCAGCATACATTAGATTACTTATATTATGACATCTAATCGTTATTCCAAGCATGCCGCGTATGGATCTTCACAAATATAAAGTGTAAAGAAACTGATAAATCCATTTTAAAAATAAAATGTAAAAGAAAACCATGTTTGGAAGTGAGACTGAAAACTTCGCGTGACTGGAAAAACAGCTTCACCATCCAGCCACCAGGGGTTAACAAAAATAAAAACTTGGTGACGTTGTGTCCTCAACGATAAGCCAGTATCGATCTGGCAACTTTAATCTGGCACATTGTGCCTGTTTCCCTTTCATGTTTTTATCATTTCTGTGTCAATCTTTAAATTTGGAAAACTTTTGAAGTGAAAGCAACCAAAGCGTTAAATAAAGTTAAGAAAAGGTCGATATTTTCAAACATTAAGATTCTAGCTATCCAAGCACCAGTTTTTTTTTTTTTTTAGATTATCATATTTTCATGACTGAATACTTTCATTGACGCCCAAGCGCTGCTGGGGCCTAAAATGGGAGTTATGAATTGTAACGCTGTTTCCTACCAGGCATGTTCGTAAGAGGCTACTAGGGAGAGTTGGGCATAGATAGGACTGGCTATCACTTACTTGAAATAAATAATCAGCCGCAAAACTTCATAAACATGGACAAGTCAAAAATGCTTACACATAAAGAGATGGAAGTAGGGGGATAGAATCACTAACGTAGAATTATGGAAAGGTACCAGCAAATATCAGTGGATAAAGAGATATGGCGAAGACGATGGCGCTGGATAGGACACATACTGCGGTAGCCAACTGATAGTATTACACGACAGGCCTTTTTTGGGAATCTCCAGGGGAAGGGACAAAAAGGAAGACCAAAATATTCTTGGGGAAGACAGGAGAAGCAGAGATGAAGATGATGAAGAAGACAAGGAATGTTCTTAAAAGAATCACAAGAAACAGAACGGCTTGGAAAGTGTTTGTTGAAGATCTATGCTCCACAGGGAGTTGAAAGTGTTTATTGAAAATCTATGCTCCACAGAAAATGAAAAATCCATGTCAATATAAGTGAGAAAGAGACTTCATCGGTGCTATTTCTCTCTCTCTCTCTCTCTCTCTCTCTCTCTCTCTCTCTCTCTCTCTGCGATCAGGACTCAATCAGAGTAGGATTCCAGACTCTCACATGAAGTCAGCTGTCAGGTTAAGTGTGATGGTCACCCCACAGACAGAACATCACAATTAGAGTCTGCCAGATCCACCCGTTAATACGTTGCACTGTGTTCTGCGCCAGTGGCCCAGTGCATCCGATTTCAGCCAGCATTTTATTCAGGTTTGCTTTCCTTAGCCTTTGATTGTCCCCAATCTTCCTGCAAGGCAGCAGATGATCTTTTCTGTAGGGGGATTCTGCCCTTAGATGGTCGGCCCATCCAGGTTTACGAGCACCATCTGCCCGAGTCACTAGAGGTGACTAACACAGACATGCACACACAAAGATATGAGATGTGACTAGCACAGACATGCACACAGCGATACGAGGCATGACTAACACTGACACACATCAAGATGTAAACATCCTGGCTACACCTGTACTGACACTTGTCCCGATGGTAATTTTGGGCTACAGTGCAAACAGACGTGTTCTGATGGCTGTGACATCATATGTGAGCCGGAAAGTGCAGACTGTACGTGCAAGGAAATGTACTACAGGTCAGACTGCACTCTCAAATGTCCGGACAACTGTTTCAACGACACCTGTGAACAGTCAACCGGGAACTGTACATGCAAGGGAACGTTCTATGGGTCGGACTGCACTCTCAAATCTCCGGACAACTGTTTGAACGAAACCTGTGAACAGTTAATCGGGACATGCGTCTCGTATGTCGATGATTCCCACGTTAAGAATAGTCTGCCGACTACAACAAACCCAAGCATATGGATACCTTAATGTGTTTCTGTGCTAGACATGGTTCATTTCTTGGTATTTTACTGTGAAGCCATGGCTCATATCTTGATGTGTTTCTGTGCTAGCCATGGCTCATATCTTAGCTCGTGTGTGTGTGTGTGTGTGTGTGTGTGTGTGTGTGCTTGCCATGGCTCATATCTTGGTGTGTGTCATGTTAGTCATATCTCATATCTTGGTGTTTCCGTGTTAATCATGTCTCATATCTTTATGTGTGTCTGTGTTTAGTCATATCTCATATCTTAGTGTGTATCGGTGCTATATAGAACCAGTTCTGATCTATGGAAGGGAATCATGGACATAAGACAAACAAATAAAAAGACGATTAGAGGCCACAGAGATGGGATTTCTCAGAAGAACATTTAAGGTTCCCTGGACAGCTAAAAAGACCAATGAAGAAATTCTCAAAGAGGCCAACACAAAAAGGGAACTCCTAAAACACATAAGAAAGAAACAATCAACATTTTTGGGCACATCCTGAGAAGAGGAAAGTTGAAATACTTGGTTACAACTTGCAAAATAAAAGGAAAGAGAGATCGCGGACGACAAAGAGAGAAAATACTGGATATCTTGGTGTCATGGCATGGAAAACAGTCAACAACAGAACTGATACGATGCACTGTTGATAAAAGATTGTGGAAGGACATGATCGCATGATGATGCACCACAGGGAGTTGTCAATGTTTGTTGAAGACCTATGCTCAACAGGGAGTTGAAAATGATTGCAAAAGGCCTATGCTCCACGGGGAGTTGAAAATGTTTGTTGCAGACCTTTGCTCCACAGGGAATTGAAAGTGTTTGTTGAAGACCTTTGCTCCACAGGGAGTTGAAAGTGTTTGTTGAAGACCTATGCTCAACAGGGAGTTGAAAGTGTTTGTTGAAGACCTATGCTCAACAGGGAGTTGTCAATGTTTGTTGAAGACCTATGCTCCACAGGGAGTTGAAGAAGAAGAATGTCATTGTATATGTTTATTATTTACGTTAACCGTCGGTTCTTGAATTGTTAACGTTGACTTGAATTTTGATCTGGTAAACTAGCACAATAGAAATTTATCATTGAAATTATCCACACCGCCAGTATAATTAATCTCTTCTTCTTTCTTTCTTTCATTCCTCATTTGCTATTCAGCGTCAAGGGGAGATATAATTTGCGATCTCTTGTTCTTCTGTTCGCCTCAGCTGCTGTTATGTTTCCTAATCCTTCTAATATTCCTTCAATTCATCTTTTTTATTGTTGAAATTAAATTATTGAAGTATTTTCATATATTCTATGGCGGGGGCTATTCCTAGCTTTTTTTTCCTCAGTTACCCGATGACAACTAAACGAATTAAAAGTTATTGAGTTATTTGCGGGTTATCATCACTGCACTCCGAACAGTCCTCTTCGCCATCAAATCTAACAAAGACCTTAAATTGGCGTAGACGCGATTCGTTATAGTTTATCTTCGGTTTTCGGCCCAACATATTTGACTTCAGCACTGCATTTGTTAGCACCGGGTTGCCTTCCCTCTTCGTTCCCTACTCGCTTGGCCAAACTAGACAGTTAAATCTGTTTCTAGAAGCATCGAGAAGAGGTGGACTACGATCACAATTGTTTTGGTTCACCTGACGCAAGCCATAGAAAAGTATTTTATTCAATGATTCAAATTGTGTTGGTTTTGCTGTACATTTGGCATTTTGATTATCTACTATTCTAGTTACCTGCAGCGGCGAATTTTTTTTCGGACTTACAAGGATCCGGAGTTCACTCAGCCTCTAAAAATGGGTACCAGAGATTTTTCTGGGAAGTAAAGGCGGCCTGGCGTGATACCGACCACATCACCCAAAAATGTGCTGCCGTGGTCATTGAAAAATATGGCCACTAATACCATATTCCCTTCACGACTAGCAAGTCGTGGCGGGGGGGACCTTTCCCTTTTTACTATTATTACTGGTTAGAAGTTCTTTCATTCTCAGATAATTGTATCCTGAAATAGTGAGCGCAAATTGATTCTTGTAGTTTACTATACATTTTATTACTATACATTTTATTTCTATACATTTTATTTCTATATATTTTATTACTATACATTTTATTTCTATACATCAACACAAAGTACTTTCTGTTGAAAATGTGTGCTTGGTACGTTCGATGAAAGTTTCAATGCCACTCAGGAGTCTTGAATTTGAAATAACGTTCCGTTCTTCGTGGGAGAATGAGAGGCAATTGTGACTGTAAATATATAGGCAGGAAATGTGTAAGATGTAAACAAGGGATGTAATTAATTAAGTGGTACGAGGAGTTGTCTCAAATTGAAGGTACGCTCAAGGACGATAGCTTGGCAACCCGGGGCACATTGAGGTAAGCATTGAGTTATTGAGTTATTGAGTTATTTGCGGGTCATCATCATTGCACTCCGAACATGTCCATAGGTGCTCAGATCCCCTCCTCAGCAATTCCCTCAGTGTCCAGCGACTGACGACTCCAGTTCTATGTTGGTTGATAAGTCTTCTTACACGGCCACCAAGTTTCTCATTACTGGCTGTGCCCATCTTAACTCCCATTTCCATCATCCGAAGAAGCGACGTTGATCTGTGTTTGTCGAAGTCCTGTGCTCTTCCCACATCTCGGAGTGCATTGATGACGTCCGCCCGATCCATCGGTTGCCCGTCCTCAACGACAGCGCAGCTAGCCAACCTGTCCGCTCTCTCATTTCCCCGTACTCCCGCATGTCCAGGGACATAGACAAAGGTGACCTTACGTATTTTGGATTTCTGCAACGACTCTACCCATTGCATGCGTACAAAGCCCGCCTCCACTTTTTTTATCATGCTCATCGAATCACTCAGTATACATGCGTGGATGTAGTCTTGTGACTCTAACCATTTGAATGCCTTGGTCACTGCCATCACCTCCATTGTCAAAAAATGGCGGTTTGTTTACGCCGGTCTGTTGTCAAGGACGCGTAAGTCATTTAATTTGTAGAAAGCTCACAGTGTTTCCGCGTGCTGCTGAGCAAGTTACTGGAGCTGGCCAGTTTATAACGTGGAACGGGTTCTAGGCCGTGCGACTGAGCAAGTGCACGTGAGTCTAGGCCATCCAAAGCAACAACGTTCAGCGACGTTCATCTTTAAAGACGACGGTAAGGTAAGCATGAATCATGGAAACGTCCTGCACGCGAAAAGCTCAGGTCTCGCAGGAGAGAATTACAGTTTAGTTGTGGAAACCATCAGCTCCTGACGGGCAGGTAACATCGAGAGCGAGTTTTGGACAGACAGGAAGTTTTTACAGAGATGGACTAAGTAAGGATTGTAGTTAGACATGTTTTTGTTCAGATTAGATGTGGAGTAGAAAGATATTTGATTCAAGCGGTGAACAATATAGTAGCATCCCATATATTGTAGTGCTGACAGGCGTTATTGATAGATAGCACTGAAGACCGGGAAAATGTGGTTTGTTGACATTCCAAACGTGATGATATTGATAAGTATTTTGATAAATAGTTAGCACTAAAGTCCTGGACACTGCCAGTTATATTGAAGTATACTCATGTACATGCCGCCTCGGTAGCCTAGTTGGGAAAACCACCCCACTAGCTACAGACTTTCGGACAACCCGTGTTCGATTCCAGCTGGAAGCAAACCGCATTGTACTCGTGGTTGGAAAAAATACCTCCATGGTCGACCCAGCCGCTGGCAGAAATGGGTACCAGGGTTTATTCTCTGGGAAGGTGAATAGCGCCTCGCTTTTGAGTTAAGACGCTTCAGTTGACACTAGACAGGAGTCTCCAAACACTTCTGGATAGGTGGCCGAGCTAATATGGGTCAAAAACAGCGTGCTAAGACACAAGACTCACGTCTCGTACGTTTTTAATATTACCTTGCCTTTTACATATTGTTTTTAACATGTTGTATTGGCTATTACTTAACCAACGTTAGTGATCAGAATTAAAACTCATCACGACAGCATATAGTGTGACAATATTCTATGAAGTCCCTTGTTGTGAGTCAGATGTTCATGTCATTCCTGTGTAAGTTTAATAACTAGCATGTCTTGTGATTGAGTCAGTAATTCACGTCGTCCTGTGTACGTGGAATAGTTAGCAAGTCTTGTGATGGAGTTAGTCATTCACGTCATTCCTGTGCACGTTTAATAGTTAACAAGTCTTACAGCAGCTCAAGAGCACAGGTCATACCAATACCTAATCATAAGAAGATGATGTCAAGCAGTTCCAGTAGAGGCTAATCAGAGCGTGCAAGATAAAATAATCACTGTCAGTAAAGCTAACCACTACCCTGAGTAACAGACGTCGTGATCTCGTCCACGGGAATGATGGTCAGTGACACTAAGGGAGAAATGACCATTAATCCACTTTGGCGGTCAAAGAACGAACGTCCTCATAAGATATTGCGGTAATCTCGGAAGAGAGAACGGCATAGGTCAAATAATTTTCGGTTTCATGACGACGAGTCTTCAATGCTACGGGAAGACTGGATCGAAAGGTCGACCACGAAAATATAAATTGATGGAATAATAGAATTAATAGGAAAGAGTACAGCAGGGATGTCCAAGTAAAGATCAAGAGCTTGCAAAGTGTATCTTATCTCGATGCTACAAGGCAAATGAAGGAGGGAAGAAGATGAGGAAGAGAAGAAGAAATTATTATTTAAGGAAATTCCCATCAGCTCAATATTGTATGGCACACGATGATGATGCTACATACAGAGGTATTGGTAAATCGTGCATGTAAAGTACAGAACACGAGGAAACGTCCTTACTTTAACCACATTACCATAGTAAAACAGGTATCTGACAAATATCAACACTCGCACTAGATGGCGATGGATCAAAGACCGACCATGAACAGTAGAAATATTGAGTAGAACAACGAACCCAGGGGGGCGCTGTGAACATTAGAAATTCCTGTGTTGTGACGAAGATGACAAGTAGCATAAACACCTTGCTTGTGTTTGTGACCCAGCACCTATGAGCTTGCCCGGAGTACTATGATATAAACTAAAACAACGAACAATGAAGATATATAGAGTTTAGCAATAATATTTCTACAACAACTATTTCTTATTTGTTTCTGTTTGTCCACTCCTTACTGCGCATGCCAACTCATTCCTGTAAAATTAGCCTATCGCATGTTGGACATAAACGGTCTAGATTTGGCTCGTAAGAATCTAGAAAAGCAAAAATATATGCAGCCCATATCTCGTCAATGGCTCATTTTTTATGGAACTAATTTAAGAACTATGGTACTTACAACGCCAACTATATATATATATATATATATATATATATATATATATATATATATATAGAGAGAGAGAGAGAGAGAGAGAGAGAGAGAGAGAGAGAAAGAGAGAGAGAGAGAGAGAGAGAGATTTAGTTGGCGCTGGGTATTTAGAACACAATGGTGTGGTTCATTTTTTTTAAAACATTCTATTGAAGTTCATAGAAACAAGTGTTCGGCGTACGTGATAAAACCAAACATGTATAAAACAGAGATATATACTTCATAGACTACACAAAGGACTACCGGTTCCAAGATGGTGGATGGCGTTCATGTTCTCTCGACCGCTGCAGGATTTGCATTTGGAGACTAATTAATTTCAGCTCTCCAATACAGGTTTCTGCGTTAAAGTCAATATGATGTTCTACTTAACGGATTTTGTTCGGTGCTGCTGAGTCTTGCCCATGGCACTATTACTCTTTGGCAGGTCAAATGTTGTGAATGCGACCTTCCCCCGTCTTGGAGTTGATATGCGGTTTAGGTTTACGTCGTCACATTGAGTGCTCGTCTTTGGAATTGTTTGACGCTAATTATTTACAAGTTACAACTCATTAATATGGACTGTTATGCCAAGTCAACCAAAGGTTTCACTTTAGGGATTTTGCACCATCGTTACGGTGTTTCGTGCGTTGTTAGCCGCATTCACTGCAGTAAAAGGGCGTTTGTGGGCGCATCATTTGTTGTGTGTGCTACGTCATCATTACTGCTGACAGTATATCCGTAAACCGGACGTACACTTTTAATGAAGGGCGGAATGACGGAGTTTTGTTCATGATTTTGCTACCCCGATGTGACTCCGGAATTTTTATGTTAGTCAGGAGGGATGTTGTCTAGATTCAAGAGGACTAATGTGAGATCAAGGGTAGACTTGTGAATTGGTTTATCATTTCACAAATTCACATTGCAGGGGAGATCTGAACACTTACGGACTATTGCTAGATGTACCATGAGCATAATCCGACAACTAACTGTGGTCCATTTGTTCAGATTTGGAGACATAAACAATGTCCTAACATCATCAAGCGCTATACATTAAAAAAAAAAAACGATCAACATTTTCATTAAAATGTGAACTTCCTGTCAATATGGCGGATAGGCGGCAGAAACCGTTAAAGGCTGTTCCTGAAATGTGTTTCTTGTTGCATTTTCCTCATATTCCAAGTCTGGCTTGATGCCGGAACTACTGAGTTAAGTGCTCTGTGCACACCGTGAGCTGTGCTTTTCATCCGTTTAAATCGTGTTTAGATATGCCGATTGCTTATGATGAATGATGATAACGTATGACGGGGAACAGATGGCTGTGTTAACTTTCTGTGCGTTTTCGTCTTATGTATTTTGGCGTGTTGTGAGACTGATATGATGGAGATTGCAGCTACCTTTCTTTGTTTGGGAGCTGAGATATTAATTCAGATGATTCCACTTCCACGAGCGGTTGTGCAATTATGGATTTAAATTCGATTGCAGTGATACCGAGGCTTTTCATAACCATAACCATTTGACAAAGTAAAGTATATGGAAATAATCAATATAATGGAGAAATTAAACATTGATGGCAGGGATCCGAGAACCGCAACAAACAATTACTAGCAACAGACAGCAGTCATACGAATTAGCAACCAAGTTATATAATATATAAAACAATAAATAAAACAAGGAGTCATTCAAGGTTGTGTTCTGTCGCCAGATTTGTTTTCACTTTACAGCGAAAATATTATGAGATCAATAGTTGATATAAAAGGAATTTAAGTAAACTGTCAAAAACAAACAATTTGCTATATGCGGATGATGCAATTTTATATTAATATCAGAGACAATATGAATTACAAGAAATTATATACATTATAGTAAAAGAAAGCAAGAAGAAAGGTCTCAGTCCGAATAGTAAAAAAAAAAACAGAAGAAATGGTCATATCGAACAAACAATCTACCCCATCGTTCAGCATAACAATAAACAGGACAAATCTGAAACAAGTGCAACACGTCAAATACTTGGGCACAATAATAACTTCAAATGGAAGATGTACCACATGAATAAAAAGCAGAATACCCCAGGCCAAAATAGTATTTCAGAAAATGAAAAACTTATTATGCAACAAGTCTATGTCAATAAAAGTGAGAAAGTGAGTTCATCGGTGCTATATAGAGCCAATTCTGACCTTTGGAAGCAAATCATGGACAGTAGACAAATAAATGAAAAGATGATTACAGGCCACTGAGATGGGATTTCTCAGCAGAATGTCGAAAGTTCCCTGGACAGCTAAAACGACAAACCAGGACTTTCTCAAATAGGCCAACACAAAAATGGAACTCCTAAAAAATATCAGAAAGAAACAATAAACATTTTTCGGGCACATCATGAGAAGGTGAAATTTGGAATACTTGGTTACAACTGGAAAAATACGGGGAAGGAGAGATCGCGGATGACAAAGAGAGAAGATACTAGATATCTTGGTGTCATGGCATAGAAAGCGGTCAGCAACAGAACTGATACGATGCACTGTGGATAGAAGATTGTGGAAGAATATAATCACCTAAGCAAATCGGTATGGCACATGATGATAAAACAGATATTGCGTTTCATCTGATTAGTCAGTGGAAGTGCGTAAAGCACTGTGGGAATGAATGAAGATCAAATATCCAGCACCAGCGCTGGAAGTTGTCAGCGACCCACAGCTGATGGCTTGCGCCAGGATCGATGAACCAAAACCATCCAGACCCTGCTCCACCTCTCTGCGGTGCCTCCAGTAACAGACTAACCTGTCTAGTCTGGCCAAGCGTGCAGGAATCAAAGAGGGAAGACAACCCGGTACTCAAAAATGTCGTGCTGAAGTCGGATGTGTTGGGCCGAAAGGCGCAAATATAACAGTTGCAAACCACAACACAACGCAGACACGTCCACTACGTCCTTGTAAGGGCGGATGATGAAGAGGAATATTCTAGTCTACCACGATACTCTAGAATACTTTAGTCATCGGGCGAACGCAACCAACCAAACAAGTTGTTGAGAAAGCTCTATGTTGAATTGTTTAATCCGCATACACAATATGTGCGTACAGTGCATACACACTTGCATATTCTTTATTTTGCATCTCTTATTTCATGCACATACACACAAAATATTATATGTACGTAACTATGTTTTTTTTTTTCCCCCACAATAAAGTGTATTCCTATTCTTCCCCGGCACAGTTTATACAAGATCAGTTCAATGGAAAACCAATTGTTGTTTTGTTTAGAGAGTATTTATTGCAAACACCAAAATAATTACGTTATCATGTTCAACAGTGTCCTCCTTTAGTTCAATCACAGCCAACTACATACTTTCTTAGGCCTGCGGGCAACCAGTGGTTGTTGGTTGCATGATGTCAGCCGTCTATCACGGCTATAGCTGAAGTCGTCTCGCTTGTTGGACGGTTTTCCAGTTTTACATTCTCCCTACGTGCGTTTTATTATTTTATTATTATTATCTGATTGCCACGAGTTGATACGAGCTGCTGCTCTTTGACTCGATTAGATGTGGCGGGTTGTAATGGCTTTCTTGACATTCCCGGCTCTTACTGGAGAGGTTGGAGTTCGTCTGTCCCAGGCTATGCTGGGAAACTACTAGTCCTGCCCTGAGGTACTGCAATATGACATCATGAGAAGGTGAAATTTGGAATACTTGGTTACAACTGGAAAAATACGAGGAAGGAGAGATCGCGGATGACAAAGAGAGATGGTTTTGGTTCATATATGAGGTCCTCTATCAGTAACAGCCACCACTACGGGGAACACGGCGATCCTAGCTTATGTTAGCCAGTATGTTTTGACGCAGACTGTTACCAGGGGTGACCACGAGAAGGTAGATATGCTAGGTCTTGGTCGGCTGATCGTGCGCCGACCCTGCTATTGCGACCGCAGGTCGCAGGCGCCTGTGCACCCCCCTCCCCCTACGTGCCTTAGTACATCTAAAGTTGACTGTGGCTCGATGCACTTGCGCCCTCGAGCAGATAACGCGAGAAAAGAAATCTTTCAGACGGGAACGCAGGAACTCATGCATCCCCTTTCGTAAAGTAAAAGTCAAATACCCCCGTCACGCCAAAAGGCGTATAGGGAATATGGTGTTAGTGACCATACATTTTACACACCTTCGGCACATGATTTTTGGAGTAATATGGTAGGTATTACGCCCGTGCCGCTTTACTTTCCCAGAAATATCCAGCACCCATTAAAGGCTGGGTGAACCGGAAGCCATCGGTTGGGATTGAACCCTACTTCTTGTCCTTTGTAGTCCAGTTCACTAACCACTGAGCTATCGCGGCTCCCTGCATCCCCTCTTGGGCATCCACATTTTTCGGAACATCAGAACTTCATGAATGATGTCATAGGCTGATCCAACACTAACGTCCAATAGCGGGATCATCTTCTTGACTAGAACTTCATGAATGATGTCATAGGCTGATCCAACACTAACGTCCAATAGGGGGATCATCTTCTTGACTAGAACTTCATGAATGATGTCATAGGCTGATCCAACACTAACGTCCAATAGCGGGATCATCTTGACTAGAACTTCATGAATGATGTCATAGGCTGATCCAACACTAACGTCCAATAGGGGGATCATCTTCTTGACTAGAACTTCATGACTGATGTCATAGGCTGATCCAACACTAACGTCCAATAGGGGGATCATCTTCTTGACTAGAACTTCCTGACTGATGTCATAGGCTGATCCAACACTAACGTCCAATAGCGGGATCATCTTGACTAGAACTTCATGAATGATGTCATAGGCTGATCCAACACTAACGTCCAATAGGGGGATCATCTTCTTGACTAGAACTTCATGACTGATGTCATAGGCTGATCCAACACTAACGTCCAATAGGGGGATCATCTTCTTGACTAGAACTTCCTGACTGATGTCATAGGCTGATCCAACACTAACGTCCAATAGCGGGATCATCTTGACTAGAACTTCATGAATGATGTCATAGGCTGATCCAACACTAACGTCCAATAGGGGGATCATCTTCTTGACTAGAACTTCATGAATGATGTCATAGGCTGATCCAACACTAACGTCCAATAGGGGGATCATCTTCTTGACTAGAACTTCATGACTGATGTCATAGGCTGATCCAACACTAACGTCCAATAGGGGGATCATCTTCTTGACTAGAACTTCCTGACTGATGTCATAGGCTGATCCAACACTAACGTCCAATAGCGGGATCATCTTGACTAGAACTTCATGAATGATGTCATAGGCTGATCCAACACTAACGTCCAATAGCGGGATCATCTTGACTAGAACTTCATGAATGATGTCATAGGCTGATCCAACACTAACGTCCAAAAGCGGGATCATCTTGACTAGAACTTCATGAATGATGTCATAGGCTGATCCAACACTAACGTCCAATAGCGGGATCATCTTGACTAGAACTTCATGAATGATGTCATAGGCTGATCCAACACTAACGTCCAATAGCGGGATCATCTTGACTAGAACTTCATGAATGATGTCATAGGCTGATCCAACACTAACGTCCAAAAGCGGGATCATCTTCTTGACTAGAACTTCATGACTGATGTCATAGGCTGATCCAACACTAACGTCCAAAAGCGGGATCATCTTCTTGACTGAGGCGAGCCAGTTTTTCTGTGAACATTTGCCGCGGCTGCAATGTTGTCTACCATGACCTCCTCCCTCCCGGATTGAAGTTAATTGTCGACACTAATGACGTCGTTCTCGAACTTCTCGGTCCATCCATACACTTAAGTACGACACACAGGGGCCTCGGTAGCCTAGTTGGTAAAACCATCCTACTAAGCTACCGACGTTCGGACAACCCGTGTTCGATTCCGTCGGAAGAAGTTTGAATTGTACTCGTCGTTGGAAAAATATGCCCCCGCGATCGACCCAGCCGCTGGCAGAAATGTATACCAGGAGGGTACTCTGGGAAAGTGAGGAATGCCGCCTCGCATCGTGAGATTCGATGCTTGAAGCGACACTATTCAGAAGTCTCCGAACATTTCTGGATAGGCGACCGAGCACATATTAGGGGAAACTCGCGTGCTAAGACGCTAATTTTTCTCGTAATTTACCTTGACCTTTACGACAAATACACCTGACGCCGAACTGAATTTTCATCCGATTATGAATCTCTGTATGTTCACTGCCTTCAATAAAATGGAATCTCACATCCCATTTCTATTCATGATTGGTGTACTGCTACACGGGTGCCACAATATTTTTGAACCGTTTCTGAAGTTCATGTGAGTGCTGCAGAGATGCAAACGCTATCTATTAGTAATTCAAAGTAAGTCAGCACCCTCGCACAACAGACACACATTAATATTGGTCTTACACGCGATTTTTAATATAAAGCATTCGGTTCCGCACTGAACGACCTTTGTAAATTTGTATAATCGTCAATCAGATTGAACTAACATCATGTACAACTTATTCTAATACCGCCCCTCTCCATCTCTTTGAGTTTCATATCACGGATAGTGTGCATCCATTCGATCCTTCTTCTGCCATCCTATATAATTGTGTATCTATGCACTATTTTCTAGCCTTATTACCTCAGCACGTGCCCCTCTATCCCCTTATATTATTACGCCTCTGTACGCGCGTCAACTCGAAGTGCCTGATCGACCGTGACTTGCACAAGAGGGACTATTGTTTTGTAGAACTGATGTGATATTTTTTTTACTGAATTCTGATGCCACAAGCTGACAATCCAGTCTCCGGCAACAGCAAACACACTTTCATTCGCTTTCCCACAACATTATTGACTCGTCTGGGGGATACAAACTGAAACGTACAAATGAGATTTGGTAGCAAGTAATGGTTGACCAGGAGCAGTGGTTATTGGAGGAGTCAAAGGCGGTTAGTAGTGAGAATATTGATTGATTTAGGAGACTTGTAGGTGGAGCAAGTGGGGTGGGATTTGTAGAGGTTGTTGATGATTTAGATGTGGTAGTGGGAAATGAGTTGGTGGAAGTGGTTGATGATTTAGATGTGGTAGTGGGTAATGAGTTGGTGGAGGTGGTTGATGATTTAGATGTGGTAGTGGGAAATGAGTTGGTGGAGGTGGTTGATGATTTAGATGTGGTAGTGGGAAATGAGTTGGTGGAGGTGGTTGATGATTTAGATGTGGTAGTGGGAAATGAGTTGGTGGAGGTGGTTGATGATTTAGATGTGGTAGTGGGAAATGAGTTGGTGGAGGTGGTTGATGATTTAGATGTGGTAGTGGGAAATGAGTTGGTGGAGGTGGTTGATGATTTAGATGTGGTAGTGGGAAATGAGTTGGTGGAGGTGGTTGATGATTTAGATGTGGTAGTGGGAAATGAGTTGGTGGAGGTGGTTGATGATTTAGATGAGGTAGTGGGAAATGAGTTTGTGGTGGTAGTTGATGATTTAGATGTGATAGTGGGAAATGAGTTGGTGGAGGTGGTTGATGATTTAGATGTGGTAGTGGGAAATGAGTTGGTGGAGGTGGTTGATGATTTAGATGTGAAAGTAAATTGGTAGGGGTCGTCTGTTGTTTTAGGAGTGGCGAAGAGAAATGAATTTATTATGAGTGGTTAATGATTTAGCGTGGCTAAAACAGAAATGCAAGGAGATTGAAACGCTACAAAAAGGTGATGCCAAAGCTATATACAAAAAGATTGAAGAATTAACAGGAAGAAAAACGAAATCGAAAACTTGATGTTTAAGATCAAAGGAAGGAGAACTGTTGATTGAACAAGAAAGCATAAGGGAAAGAAGGACAAAATACATTAGAGATCTTTATAATGATGAAAGAAAATTGAAGTAAATATTGAGGATAACGAGGAAAGACCAAAAATACTCAAAGAAGTGAAAGGAGCCTTGCGCAATATGAAAGCAGGAAAAGCTCCTGGGCCAAATAATATAACTAAAGAAGAGATTTAAGTCATGGGTGATTTTGGGATAGAAATAATAACAAAAACATTGAATGATATCTACAACACCGGATATATACCAGACGACATGCTCAAATCAATATTCATAGCCCTACCAAAGAAATCGGGTGCGATTGAATGCGATAAGATTTGCACAATAAGCCTTATAAGTCACATGACTAAGATATTACTAAGAATCATCATGCTAACAGTGCGAAACAAAATCAGTCCAGAAATTAGTGATGAACAGTGTAGTTTTGTTGGAGGTAAAGGAACGAACAATGCCATAAACATCATAAGATGTTTAGTAGAAAGAACCATAGAGTTGAAAACAGATCTATACTTATGTTTCATAGATTATACTAAAGCCTTTGACAAAGTAAAGTACCAAGATATAATCAAAATTTTAGAAGGCATAAACGTAGAAAGCAAAGATCTAAGAATACTATAGAACATTTACTGACAACAAACAGCGGCCATAGGAACTGGAGAACAATTGAGAATGTTTCAACTAATTAAACAGGTTGTTATGCAAGGTTGTGTGCTGTCACCATATTTGTTTAATACGTATAGTGAGATTATTGTTAAAATCCATAAGGTATATGCCTGAAATAAAAATCGGAGATCATAATATAAATTATTTAAGGTATGCTGATGATACCGTCTTAATCGCTTAGAGTGAAAATGTTAGACATTATAGTGAAAGAACGGCAAATATAAAGGATTAGTGTGGCATTAATAGTAAAAAGACAGCAGCAATGGTAGCAACAAAGAAAACGACTTCATCGCAATACACAGTAAAGACAAGTGGAACAATATTAAAACATGTAAATGAATTTATCTGGGAACAATGTTAACCTCAGATGGTAGATGTACAACAGAGGTGAGATGCATAATAGGTCAGGCAAAAGCAAGCTTTTAAAAAAATGACGAAGATACTGTGCAATCCATTTTTGACAACAAAAACAAGAAAAAGAGTTCTTATATGTTATATAGAGCCTGTCTTAACATGTGGATCTGAATCATAGACAATAGGACAACAGACAAGAAAATCACTGGAGACTGTAGGCATGGAATGTAGACAGTTTACAGAAGAATGTTGAGAATATCATGGACAGCTAAGAAGAGTAATGAAAACGTTCTGAAAGAGGCCAACACAAAAAAGAGCTAATTTCCAAATGAAAATAAAATCGCTGACTTCACATTTGATAGTCAGAATATGAACTGTTGTAAAGAAACATAGATTTCTTTGATCGTAACATCTCAGAATGTACCAGAGAACAAATGCACATTCATGTTTTCTTAACCACCGTGGCGGTCGAGGGTTCTTTCATAGATTTTCAGCTTCTTCCGACGATGTCACAGAAGATGTCAAATACAAAATACAAATCTTTTAGATTCTAGTCAACATTACAAACAAATATTGTTCTGCTGACTCAGCATGTCATTAAAAAATAGCTGTACATAAAATAAGACAATAAATAATACAAGATTGCTTAGAGTTTGTTTTTTTCCTTGGCGTTCACCTGTTAAATAGTCGTGTGTGTGTTGTGTAGTTAGTTTACCCCAAATCCACGATATCTGCACCTTTCGGCCCGACACTTCTAACTTCGTCATGTGTAAATTTGCTTATTATTTTTGTTTCCCTGGCAGTGGCATATTTTGCCTATTTTTTTTTCTTTTACATGCCATGGATTCTTTGACGTGCTTGTGTTCTGACTTTATATTTTCGCCGTTTTCCTACAGTTGGGACATCGAGTGTCACTACCCAGAGACCAGGACAAGGTAAACCCACAAGAAAACAACGGATTCGAAGTGAACAACTCCCACCGTCTGTAGCAGGATTCGAAATAGAGACATTTCTATCCAGTAGCCAACATTTACCCTCTAGACCACGATGAGCCCCAATTGTTTAAACTTCAAAGCAGTACTGAATATATGATTAATTCGCGCATTTAGCATTCACAAACGCATGTTTTAGAAAGACTTCATTTAGGCAGATTCGATAAAAATGACTGATGACAGACGTAAGAGGAAATCCCCATTGGTGGCATTATTGGACAGAGGGCGGGAAGAAGATTGATTGACAGGCAGTAGTTTTCCGAGAAACATTTGCATTTCTGGCACGAATGTTGTTGATACCGCAACAATGTGTCTTTACAACATCCACAGTATACTCTGGCAACGTCCATTTCCATATCCGTCTCTCTCTTGATCACACAGAAGATCTGACCACATCAAACGAACTCTGAAATACCGACGGGAACCCTCCAGAGCAATTTCAGAAAGTCGGTTAATTATTGTGGTCGGTGGTCTGGTTATGGAGTACAGACTGTATAGAGTACTTAACAGTTATTCAGCTCCCAGCTCCCAAGGGTACATTTTCGTGCTCAGTTTGATACAAATCTCTTTTTTTTTCTCTTTTTTTTTTCGTTCGTTTCCGCTTGTGCTAGATACTTAGTCTCACATACCTTGAGACCAGTTGATAATAGGGGAAAGAATCAGGTCGCTTCAAAAGTGGTTTATACTGAGCACCTTCACATTGTGAGGCAATCACACAATATTCTCATGTTATCAAGAAGCAAGTCTATTACTGAAGTAGCTGCATTATCTTATGATGAAGTGGAAGGGAAGAGTAAAGAATGTGATGAGTAGAAAGTGAGAAAAAAGAAGATGATGAGCAGGAGAGAAATGGAAGATGATGAGAAGAAAGAGACAAAGAGAAGATAATGAGTAGAAGGTCAGAAATAAAAGATGATGAGTAGGAAAGAAAACGGAAGATGATGAGCAGAAGGTGAGAAAGAAGAAAGTGATGAGCAGAAGGTGAGAAAGAAGAAAGTGATGCGCAGAAGGTGAGAAAGATGAAAGTGATGTGTAGAAAGTGAGAAAGATGAAAGTGATGAGCAGAAGGTGAGAAAGATGAAAGTGATGAGCAGAAGGTGAGAAAGAAGAAAGTGATGCGTAGATATAGAGAAAAAAATGATAATAAGTAGAAGAAGAAACATACAATGACATTTATGACAAAAAAAAGACAACATCAGATGAAAGCATAGTAGGATGAGCAAATGAATTATCGGAGAAAATAGAGCAATAAAGATAGAAGTTTGTATCTCCTCCGAGATTTGATTATTTTATGAAAACTCAAGCTCCTTCATCAAGATCGATGACTTCGGCTAAGAGAGATAACACATGAGCCTTCAAATTATCCACCCTTGGTGATAACCGCAGCCTCCAGAGAGCAATGTGTAGAATGTCTGTTGTCACCACAGTACCGTGCATGCTAGCAATTCAGACTATCTTTCCAATGTTTCCATGGAAACATAACATAAACACAAATAAAGTACATTATCATTCATGATGTAACTTGTCTGGGTAATAATTTTTCTTCTTTGTTTTCATATTTGATAACTGCGTTTCACTGTGTTTAACACTTTGCGGCTCAGTAAATGCGTCTTCGGCAAATATGTCTTCCGAACTGCTTCCTTTGTATTTTCATTGCCTTCACATGTTTGCAAGTCAACAAATGTTTGTAGTCAAAGTTGTTTCCCCATAAAAAGGGATCTATCCGAGTTTGCAACAAACTTTCGTTGATTCTCTTTGTATATAAAAAATTGTGTTGTTTCTTTTTGTGCAATCAAGTTTCGTTGTTTTCCTTTGTGTATCAAACTTTCGTTATTTCCTTTTGTGTACCAAGCTTTCGTTATTTCCTTGTGTGTACCAAGCTTTCGTTATTTCCTTGTGTGTACCAAGCTTTCGTTATTTCCTTTTGTGTACCTAGCTTTCGTTATTTCCTTGTGTGTACTAAGCTTTCGTTATTTCCTTTTGTGTACCAAGCTTTCGTTATTTCCTTTTGTGTACCAAGCTTTCGTTATTTCCTTGTATGTACTAAGCTTTCGTTATTTCCTTTTGTGTACCAAGCTTTCGTTATTTCCTTGTGTGTACTAAGCTTTCGTTATTTCCTTGTGTGTACTAAGCTTTCGTTATTTCCTTGTGTGTACTAAGCTTTCGTTATTTCCTTGTGTGTACTAAGCTTTCGTTATTTCCTTTTGTGTATCAAACTTTCGTTATTTCCTTTTGTGTACTAAGCTTTCGTTATTTCCTTTTGTGTACCAAGCTTTCGTTATTTGCTTGTGTGTACTAAGCTTTCGTTATTTCCTTGTGTGTACTAAGCTTTCGTTATTTCCTTGTGTGTACTAAGCTTTCGTTATTTCCTTGTGTGTACTAAGCTTTCGTTATTTCCTTGTGTGTACCAAGCTTTCGTTCTTTCCTTTCGTGTATCAAACTTTCGTTATTTCCTTTTGTGTACCAAGCTTTCGTTATTTCCTTGTGTGTACCAAGCTTTCGTTCTTTCCTTTTGTGTATCAAACTTTCGTTATTTCCTTGTGTGTACCAAGCTTTCGTTATTTCCTTTTGTGTATCAAGCTTTCGTTATTTCCTTTTGTGTATCAAGCTTTCGTTATTTCCTTGTGTGTATCAAGCTTTCGTTATTTCCTTTTGTGTATCAAGCTTTCGTTATTTCCTTTTGTGTATCAAGCTTTCGTTATTTCCTTTTGTGTATCAAGCTTTCGTTATTTTCTTTTGTGTATCAAACTTTCGTTATTTCCTTTTGTGTATCAAGCTTTCGTTATTTCCTTTTGTGTATCAAACTTTCGTTATTTCCTTTTGTGTATCAAGCTTTCGTTATTTCCTTTTGTGTATCAAGCTTTCGTTATTTCCTTTTGTGTATCAAGCTTTCGTTATTTCCTTTTGTGTATCAAACTTTCGTTATTTCCTTGTGTGTACCAAGCTTTCGTTATTTCCTTTTGTGTATCAAGCTTTCGTTATTTCCTTTTGTGTATCAAACTTTCGTTATTTCCTTTTGTGTATCAAACTTTCGTTATTTCCTTTCGTGTATCAAACTTTCGTTATTTCCTTTTGTGTATCAAGCTTTCATTGTTTCACTTTGACACTAGATCAAAAAGTGATTCTATTTCATTAAATTTTCTTTCTTTTTCTTGAGGTTTTTTTTTTTTTTTTGGGGGGGGGGGGGTGTCACGGAGGTATCTCCCAACGTTTCCTGTACCAAAGTGTTTCTTTTCTTGTAGAGCATCCCTAATTTCCTGTGTAATGTAGGTAATCAGGTCTTCAGTTGATCTGTGCTGGCTGGAACTACTTTGTTGTGGCATAATTTGTTGTTTTGTCTCCAGATTCCACACACATGGAACAGTGTGTGTCGACGTGGAGAAGGCTTTCGATAGGGGTTGGATAGATGATAAAGAACTAGCTTCTCACACTTGGTATCCGAGGTCATTTATTTAACTGGATATATCGACAAGACAGAACGACCAGAGACAAGGTACAAGGACAACTAAGTAAGAAAATAAAAATGTTACAAAGTGTCCACCTAAAATACACAATTTTTAGCCTATCAAGAAACACACTCTCTGCAAATTTCAAGATAAAAGACCACATACTTTCTATTGACCAAAACCCAACATATATTGACGTTACCATGGCGCAGAATGACATGGATAAATCAGATAAACAAAGCAAAACAAAAGAGCCAGAAAACGAACAGATATTATAAAGAAATTAGCAGGAACGGACTGGGGAGCAGACAGCAATATCTTGAAACGGCTTGAAACGTAGGAAGAGTAAGACCAGTCTTTCAGTATGGAGTCATAGTCTGGGCTACAGCTTTAAATCACAACTTAGCAAAGTTAATAGAACACAAAACCTGACTGCCCTTATCATCACTGTTTGCTACGAAATCCACACCCATAGAGACTATAGAAACAGTAACAAGCCTACACAGTAATGCAACAAGCGGAGAAATACGCAAAGATCCCTAACCTCCCCATGCACCAAAGAATAACCGGCTTTGGGAAAGGAAGACTAAAGAGGAGAAACTTCACTGCAATCTCCAAAGAATTGACAACTATCGTTCTAGTACTGTCCCAAACAATGCCAAAACCCGATACGCCCATACAGTATCCCCATGGGGAAATATAAAATACTAGAACTTAGGAAGACATGATAGGAATCATAAAAAAAGGCACCCAAACAGATACAGAGAGAAAGCACATAGTAGAAAAACACATAGACGACAACTACTCACAGGACTCCTGGTTTCACATATACACAGATGGATCTGCTACAAACATCACCAGAAATGGAGGAGGTGTGTTCTTCACGCTGAATAACCAGGAAGAGATCACCAAGTCAATAGCTACTGGGAAATTCTCAAACAACTATAAAGCAGAAACTGAAGTCCTCAAAGACGCTGCAATACTGGCTATTCAACACAAAAATAACGTGCACAGAAAATTAGTCATTTTAATTGCTCTAAAAACAAATTCAGGAACAGCGAGCTAGATGACATAGGAACAACCCTAGACCAAGTGTGTAATACTTTCCAGAGAATGGTCATGCAGTGGATACAATCACACTGTAATATACAAGGAAATAAATGCGTAGACAAACTAGCTAAGGAGGAAGGGAGATTACCACAAGAGAACCATCTGGTCAGCTATGATGACGCCAAATTCACCATCAAAGGCCAGTATCTAGAAAAAAAATTGGAAAAAAAAACTCAAAGTATAGCGAGAGGGACGGATACCTCAAATTATCAAGGAGGGATCAAGTCATCAAACTTCGCCTACGCACTGGCCACAACAGAAAAACCACATGTTCACCAAACTCAAAATAGGAGCAACCAGCCAATATCACTGTATCCTTGATAACATGACAACAAAAACATGTTCTACAGGATTGCCCCCAGTACACAGACCTGAGGAGGACATTGTGGCCCACCCACTTCCATGGAAGAGAAACTATACGGGGCAACCGAATCACTGAAACAAATAGCAGCCTTCAAAGGAGAGTCCAGAGTCCTAGTCTGAATGAGCCATGATCGCAGGAGAAGAGGAAAAAGAAGAAGAAGGAGGAGGAGGAAAAGTAAGAGAAAAAAAAAGAAGAAAATGCGCGCCAAATGTAAGGTTTTGACACGAGACTTGCTCTACTAATATGTGTAGATGAGTTTATTCAAATTGGCGATGACAAATGACGTTTACATGCATGTTCATCATCACACAGAACTTGCAACGCCTCTGGTTACATAGCACGTGGCTTCAACACTTTATATGATGGCTAGAAGATGTAGTCTTGATAACGTTCAAAAGTTTACTAACAAAACTCTCTAGTTGCACTTTTCAAACACATCTCATTAAATAGCTTGTTGGCATCTATCATTACAGAGATGTATTTGTTAAGGCCGTCTCTGAATTCATGAGCCGTTATATCGTGAGTGGGGTCGTATTTTCAGTGGCTATGCAACTGCGCCTATCTTGGCGTTCTCCAGGTTCAATAAGCAAATCAGCACAACTCCCATCGTTATCACAAATCACTTAATCATTTATTCATCTTCTGCGTATTTTCTGTTCATAAATATCGCTTATTTCATGCACAAAATGTAATCTGCTATCTCGGAAACAATGTTATCTTTTGCTCCAGCGATCAGCTGCTGTTCCATGTAGACGTTTAGATCAACTGCTGTTGATCGTCTCGCCGGTCTCGGGACAGAGAGGTTGTGGGTTCAAATCTCGGCTACACCGGTTGGGATTTTTATTCATGATTTCCCTCTGCGGCAACCACCCCGGGTCTCAGCAGCGAGGCCCGGCTTGAAACGTCAGTTACTCATCGACGGAAAAAAAAACATAAGTACCTCCGAAGTCGGAGTTATCTGCCTGTGCGGCGAGGGGCCCCTGTGCCAGGGAAAAATGGATTAACACGCAAAATTCAGTTCCTAGTCTCTAGGGACTTCGTCAGAGTTGAAAGCTGGGGAACACAACAACAACAACAACAACAATAAATCTCGTCTAAAACTCTTGAAGCGAATCTCCTCTTGAATTCAACACTACACACTGTGAGATAGCTCCCGGCATATCAGAACCAGGTTCAACAACAACGGATGGACTGTCTAGATTCTAGATTATCTTTTCTGACTCAACATCCAGAGTCACTTTCCAAATTATAGCTCATCTCGATTCCTCTCATTGAGCTCAACATCCAGAGTCACTTTCCAAATTATAGCTCATCTCGATTCCTCTCATTGAGCTCAGCATTTTTTTTCACGTGCACTTTCTAAATATTGAGTGCAGTCGAGCTTGGCCTATTGACAATATTGGCTACTCGCTATGGGCGATTCGATTGGCTAAAAATGTGCCAATGTTTTCATACAACTTCTCTACAGCCAACTATAGATTTGCTAAGGCCTGCGGGCAGACAAAAATTAAAACTGGAAAATCCATCCACTAGCGTGACGTGTTCAAATACAGATATATAGATGACTGACTTCACTCTACCCTCAAATCACCCCTGCTCTCAATGCTGAAAGCGTCACGCTAGTTGGTCGTTTTCCATGATTTATCTTTCAGTCTGCAGGCTTAAGTAAATCCATATTTGGCTGTTGCTCGTCCCTATGTCGGTGTCACGCAGATGCAACATTGGTCTTGTGTCACGTACGATAGAACAATTTCGTCATTTGAACACGTACTAAGGTTGTCTCTCCATCATTCTTAGTGACTTTCTCCTATCAAGTACTATATTAATACTGGTATACTTTCATTCATCAAGTACCATGCTTGCTGGCGTATGTGATCATGTCTCTCCACAACTTTCGATCTCGACAGTTATTTCTCATTTTTGTCGTTGACTTTCTGCCAAGCCATTCTCTTAAGCTGTCTGGTATCTTTTCTCTTTGCTTCCTTTATCTCTTCGTCCCTCAATTTTTCCAGTTGTTACAAAATATTACAGCTGTTCCCTTCTCATTACATGGCCAAAAAATGATGATTGTTTCTTCCTAATATTGGAAATTAACTCTCTTTTTGCTTTGGCCTCATTTAGAACGTTTTCTTACTTTCCTTAGCTGTCCATGGTATTCTCAACGTTCTTCTGTAAAACTACATTTCTACAGACTCCAGTGATGTTCTTGTCTGTTGTCCTATTGTCAATTATTCGAATCCATATGTTAAGACTGGCTCTACATAACATTTAAGAACTGCTTTTCTTGTTTCTATTGTGAAAAATGGATTGCACTGTATCTTCCTAATTGTTTGGAAAGCTGCTTTTTGCCTGAGCTATTCTACATTCACCTCTTTTGAGCATCTACCATCTGAGGTTAACAATGTCCCCATGTATTTAAAATCATTTTTAATCTATATATACTGGTATACATTACCCTACACTAAATGCTAATACAGATGCCACTTTGAACAGCTCATGGTTTTTAAAACAGAATGACTTTATTTAAACAACAGAAAAGAAAAATAGTGCATGAGAAGCCAACTGGGAACAAGCATGACTGATAATCCCCATTGACAATCTTATTTTGACAGAGGTAACTAAAAGGATTGAGGGAATAATTGATTGATCAACTTTGGAATAAAACGATTCCACAATATGTTTACTATGTTGTTGAGGGAACAAACCTTCTAACGGGAACGGATATCCTATTGGTCAATGCTATGTTTATCTACACTCCACAAGATACAGACTTTCATTAATGGATGCTTACGCAGAATAAAAGGATGGAAATGGCAGGGCAAAAAAGAATATGAAAATGTACCAGTCAAATACCAGTGGATAAAGAGATATAGCGAAGACGATGGCGCTGGATAGGATATACACTACGGAAGCCAACTGAGAGTATTACACAACAGGCCCTTTTTGGAATCCCCAGGGGAAAAGACAAAGAGGAAGACGAAGGAATTCTTGAAGAAGACAGATAGAAGCAGCGATGAATATGATGGGGACGACTTGGAATGATCTTAAAAGAATGGCAAAAAATAAAACAGAACGACTTGGAAAGTGTTTGTTGAAGACTTATGCTCAACAGGGAGCTAAATAGGTAGAAGAAGAGACAGTGGTATACAACTGATACTTTAGTTGATTTGCTCATTCGGATTGTTTTCACATGAAGATAAATCACATATGCTTCGTCTATTATATGTTGTAAGTGATTGAAGGAAGCGGTTTCTAAAGGTTTAAGTATTTTTGTGGCTAAAAATGAAATATTGCAACCCTCCCTCCTCCCCACTATCTGAAACTCTCAGATTTGCCCATCTTGTTGTCGCGGGCATAAACTACTCAAATATCGCTCATTCATAAATATTTGCTTGAGTTTGACATGTGCGATGTTTGTCTACGTCATTTCATTATAATCTGTGTCCTATCCCTAATACTCCCTGAGTTATCTGTATTACCTCTTATGCTCTTCTCTTCTCTTCTCTCTCTCTCTCACTCTCTCTCTCTCTCTCTCTCTCTTTTCATCGTTTTCATCGTACCCTATGTGACACCTCCTTTAATTGTTCTCTGTTTGGCTCCTTTTGGTCAAGTTATATCCTACTTGCCTTTATTATCTGTTAATTTTATAACCAACCTCTACGCAAATCATGGCCACCGTCTCTTTCCGTCATTTTTTTTAAATCTATGTTTTCTGGCTTGGATTTATTTGTATAGTTTGTTTGTTATACTTGATAAAAGCTTTTGTCTTAAAGTTGTAGTTTGTCTTATCTTTTATTAGTTCAGTTGCTCCATACTTTTGTCTTATCTTTTATTAGTTCAGTTGCTCCATACTATTATATGTTTATTTTACACAAAATTGAAACCACTTTCATAAAATCCAAGTTTCAAGAATGAGTGGAATGTACTAGACTTGGTATGCTTTCATCCGTAAATGCATCAAAATGTGGGAGATTATAACTAAGTCCCGCTTTGAGATGAAAACAAATACCTGTGACTGGTGCTATAGAAATGAGGTCCTACCGTAACTTTCTATATTGCTTTTACAAAGACTGCACCACACAAGAAATAACGCAAATAAAATCATCACATTTATAATAGCTCCATAGGTAGAGTTTTTGTACATCTTAAGTGAATAAATTATGTTTACATGTGCATGCCATAATAGCTGCCAGCCATGTCAGAATCACATCAGAAACAGCGGACGGTGGTAAATGTGGATTTGAAACATTGAATGGTCGAAAACGTAGAAAGGAAATAGTGAAACGTAGAAAATGTAGAAGTGAAACATGGAAAATGCAAAAATGAAGCAGTGAAACTTGGAAAACATGGAAAGTAAAGGTGGGAAATGTAGAAATGAAACAGTGAAACGTTTAAAACGTAGAAATGAAAGTTGGAAAACGTAGAAGTGAACCATGGAAAGTGTAGAAATGAAGCAGTAAAAAGTGGAAAACGTAGAAATGAAACGTTGAACCTTTGAAAACGTACAAATGAAACAGTTAAAGTATGAAAACGTAGAGGTAGTAAATTGAGAAAGCAGACGTCAAAGATTAAATGATGAAGACATTGGAACATATTCAGAAGCTGCCACGCAACAGATAGTGATGGCATAGTTCGTGAGGAGCACGTTTTGTCCTAGCCCCTAACAAAACTATGGAATTAATCAAATAGACAGACCGTTGAAATGCTTGTTCCTGATGTACAAAACTATGGAATTAATCAAACAGACAGACCGTTGAAATGCTCGTTCCTGATGCACAAAACTATGGAATTAATCAAACAGACAGACCGTTGAAATGCTCGTTCCTGATGACCAAAACTATGGAATTAATCAAACAGACAGACCGTTGAAATGCTCGTTCCTGGTGCACAAAACTATGGAATTAATCAAACAGACAGACCGTTGAAATGCTCGTTCCTGATGCACAAAACTATAGAATTAACCAAACAGACAGACCGTTGAAATGCTCGTTCCTGATGTACAAAACTATGAAATTAATCAAACAGACAGACCGTTGAAATGCTCGTTCCTGATGCACAAAAGTATTGTTATTTCTTTCTCTGATATGTTATAGAATCTACATTTGACTGTAAATTACAAGAATACAGTGAGATATCAGGTATTATTTATACATGTTACAACAACGCAGAATGAAGAAGCCTAAAACAGATAAGTTAAACACGAGATCCAATATTTCTACGGAATGATGATACTATGAACAAATAGTCATTATCTGTGGGGACATCACATGCTTCATGTCTTTCATCAATTCCTTCATCAAGAACAAAACAAAATGATGAAAATCATTCTGTAAAAAAATAATTCTTTCATTCTTTACCTGATGAATACTGTTGCCGAAACGTCGTAATTTACCTTGTCTCTCTTTTAGTTTAGCTGCTTTTCACCGTTTTGTGATCATTTGACATGTTTTCTGCAGCTCTACTCACAGCCACTCATAGTATTTAATATTTTATATGTTTGTTTATCTCTGTATTAAACAGCGTGCGCACCAATTAGTATATTTATAGTACGTGTAAAATAGCTCAAGTCAAAACGGCATTTCAAATAATGAAAAACATCTTATTCAACAAATCTAAGTCAATACAAATGAGAAAGAGGGTTCATAAGTAGCTATATAGAGCCAATTTTTACATATGGAAGCGAATCATGGACAGCAGAGAAACAAATGAAAAGACGAATAGAGGCCACAGAGATGGAACTAATCAGAAGAATGTTGAAAGTTCCCTGGACAGCTAAACAGACCAATGAGGAGATTCTCAAAGAGGTCAACACAAAAAGGGAGCTCCTAAAAAACATCAGAAAGAAACAATCAACATTTTTTCGGGCACATCATGAGAAGGGGAAAGTTGGAATTCTTAGTTGCAACTGGCAAAATACATGGAAAGGGAGATCGCGGACGACAAAAAGAAAGAAGATACTACATAGCTTGGTGTCATGAAATGGAAAACTGTCAAGAACAGAAATGATACGATGCACTGTAGATAGAAGATTGTGGAAGGACATGAGTCGCCTAAGCCAACCGGTATGGCACATGATGATGAGAGTACATTATCACTGCAATTAAAACTCTCAAACCAAGAGCATCGTGAAACGACGAAATATATTAACAAAGGAAAAAAAAGAAAACATATCCCGCCTCAACATTGAGAATTCATGTCCATCTTATCATTCTAAAGCTTTCTAGCTTCATTTCCTGTCATGCTAAGAACCCATAGGTTAACTTACGTTGCAGAACGACTTTTCAAAATGAAAATAAATACAACGTTGCCTTTCAGCTGAAATCGGTTAGCCGGATGGAACAGAATCTTTGAGATGAAATGGAATGAAATATTTGATTTCTCGATACTTGCCGCTAGTGTTCTCGAGTCAGATTAATTGGTGGAGAGAGAGGGAGAGAAAGCTTAGTTTTTTTCCAGAGAAATATTCAGTGTTCGCGACTGCCCTGACAGTGAAACGTCAGAAGTGAACGGTCGCTAGATTCCGCGAATAATCGGGATGTTTATCAGGGAATAAAGGATCTAGTGGTAGTCACAAAATAAAACATTGGGCGAATCAGTCAGTTGTATTCAATTATCATATTTGTGGCATACACGGCATAAAGGGACGGATCTCCTACCATCTTTCCCCAACGACAAAAGACCAATCACGTAAAATGCACTGGCCAGACACCACGATAACGGAAGTAATGTTTTAATACTGTCTGAAGTAGGGAACGTAAATAAATGGATAAAGAGCAACTCGTACTATTAAATTTGCCGCAACTGTTCTGGTGATTGAAGGAAGGAAGAAAGGAAGGAAGGAAGGAAGGAAGGGAGGGAGGGAGGGAGGGAGGGAGGAAGGAAGGAAGGAAGGAAGGAAGGAAGGAAGGAAGGAAGGAAGGAAGGAAGGAAGGAAGGAAGGAAGGAAGGAATGAAGAAGGAAGGAAGGAAGGAAGGAAGGAAGGAAGGAAGGAAGGAAGGAAGGAAGGAAGGAAGGAAGGAAGGAAGGAAGGAAGGAAACACTCATAATTTTGTAGACAATTACTATATGGTCATAGAACTCAGCTATTTAAGCCAAACTCCGAAGAATAATCAGCGAACAAGGAAGTAAAGAATAGGAAAGATTGGTCCATATAAACAATAACATAGTGGAGGCTTATTGAAGAAATGGGCTCTGCAAAGAATGAACACTTTTATGATGGTGGTGAAGGTGATGGCTTGTGAACAACCATGTAAGAGTGGTGACACAAGTCAAATAGGTAATGTTCATGTTGTGAAAGTCTTAAGTACATTTCATTCTTATTTGTAGGCATGTACAGTAGACAAACAAATGAATATATGATTGGAGACCACAGAGATGGGATCAATCAGAAGAATGTTGAAAGTTCCCTGGACAGGGAGCACATAAAAAGAACAGTGACGACATTCTCAGAGAGGCCAACACAAAAAGGGAACTGTTAAAAACATCAGACAAAAACAATAAACATTTTCGGGCATCATGAGAAGAGGAAAGTTGGAATACGTGGTTACAACTGACAAAAATACAGTGAAAGCGAGACCGCGGACGACAAAAATAAAAGACGATACTAGATTAATATTGATTGATATGATGCAGTGTTGACAGAAGATTGTGGAAGGACATGATCACCTACGTCAACCGGTATGTCACATGATGATGATGATAATGAGTAGGCACCTGTGACAAAGACAGCACATTCGACAGAGGTAATATCGTACCACGACAAAAAAATGGATCAGTATGGAGTAATTGGGCATATATTATTCAAGATTGTTTGCTGAAGTGTCATCTTCTTCTCCTTTTCATCCTCATTTGCCTTTCAGCGTTGAGGGGAGATGTAATTTGTTCTTCTGTTCGCCTCCGCTGCTGCCACATTTCCCAGCACCTCTAATACCCCATCGATTCATCTTTTTTCATGGTCGACCCCTGGGTCTGGCATTCTCTTAATGTCCATCGAGGGCTCGTTGTGTTTTGACTACTCTGCTTTGTCACGTGGCCTTGTGACGTTGTTTCTGTATATATTCCATGGCGAGGGCTATTCCTAGACTTTTTCTCAGTTCTTTATTTCTGATCTCATCTCTCAGACCGCCTCCTGCCACTCGTCTGACACACCTCATCTCAGTAGAGGCCACCTCTCCCATTGCTCCTACATCTAGGGTCCAAGACTGTCATTGGTTGCACAACGTTGGGATGAACATTGCATTGGACATTGGATTTATATATATCGACGCCAACGGCAGCAGAGGAAGGATAGAAGAAGAAGAAGAAGATACATACATTTGGACATTGTATTGTACAGTGCCCGTTTTGCCTCCGGAGCCATTTCCCCGTTGGACAATAGCGGTGATAGCTGTCCAACGACTAGCTTAGCCCTGATGTATCTTGAGTCTATCTGTGCCGTTTGTGAACTGTCGTTTGTCACAAAACTTCCATACCATTTGAACTCCTCTACTTGCCCTAGTTGCTGAAGCGTGGTTAGAACAAACCAAGGAATAGCAACGTCTGGATTAATACAGGGATGTGTGCTGTCACCACTCTCGTTCATCAGCTACATCAACAGTATAAACAAAAATGGGAAGTCAAAAAACATAAAATAAAATCAACGAACTACTCTTTTACAGATGATCAGGAACTTATAGCAGAAACACCAGAGAAAAATCAGTAACATCTCATGTCCATGAGTCAGGAGTGTAAAACACTGAATATGAGAATCATCACTGAAAAAAAAAACAGCAACAGGGGTCGTGGCAAAAGAAAGTGAAATAAGCAAAGTAAACACATCAACAGAGGACAAAGGCATAAAACAGGTAGTGTCAAAGCAAAGAAATGTATTTAAATGCGAAGCTGCGGTAAAGCTAATTGTAAGGAGAAATGAAAAAAAAATATATAGAAAACAAAGTAGAAATAATGGTATAATTAAAGCTTTACGTAATAAGTGGACCACACAAATTAGAACAACGTTTCGGCTCAGTAGACCTTCAGCAGGCACACACACATACACACACACACAGATATATATTTAAAATAATTTTAAAAAAAATTAATAAAATATAAATTTTAAACTAGAATGAGAAAAAAAGATAAAAATAGAAATAAAATGACTTCCCTGTAAACTTTGTTGTGGACAGAATGAAAATGAACGTTAGTGCGCACGGGCTTTTTTGTACATGTGCTATGCACACAAGAGAAAATGTGCACACACAGTGCGAATAACCAGAAGTTCCCTGTATTCTTCTGTTCTGTTCTTTGTGCTTTATGTGGGACCTGTGTGTGGGAACTTCTCGTTATTCGTGTTGTGTGCGCACATTTTCTCTTGTGTGCATCTATGAAAGAAGAGGAAAGTGAGGGTAAGTTTATGTTGTCATGTGGTCGCGAGGTACATTAGTGAAGGTAAACTTATGTAAATTAAATGATAGAGAAGATAAGTTTATTTTGTCAAATGGTCGCGGGGTACATTAGTGAAGGTAAACTTATGTAACGAGGAGGATAGAGAAGATAAGTTTATTTTGTCAAATGGGGGCGAAGTACATTATTGGAAAAAAGCTTATGTAACGAAGGTTATAGAGAAGATAAGTTTATGTTATTAGGAGTGTAGTGAGGGTCAGTTTATCTGAAAAGAGTCTTGCCAAAGGACATGTTTATGTTGTAAGGAGTGGGATAAGAGAATCTTTATAGAATAAGGAGAAATATGATGCCTTGATAACAACAGAAGTTGAGTTGATAGTTGCAAATGTGTATAGCTGGAAGTGAAGATTATGATAACAGGGGGAAGTCTTAAAATACATCACAGAGACATGATCACCTACGGCAGAAGTCATGATGCTAGATGATGATAGTGCAGAGGTAGTAGTGAGGAAACGCTGTATGGTGCAAGATGCCGTGTGCCGTAAACAGTTTGGGGATCATTGGACAGTTTGGGGATCATTGGCCAGTTTAGGAATCGCTGGAACATGTCATGGATATTGTAACAAGAGCTTAATATACTTGCAAGTCCAAATTACGTTTGACATTACAGAGATCATAAATAAGTGTGGCCTCTTGAGGCGTCGCCAGTTCAGTTTTTCCTGATTGGTAGTTATGAGCTTAACACACAGCATACAAATCGATATAATGTATCATGTACTTATAAGCTATATACATACAGTACTTTTTCATGAGAATAGCGCTTACTGGAAAACTATCATCTTATCCCAAGAAAAGAGAAAATCGTAATATACCAGGTAGCTGAAGATCGGATGTTCTTATATTTATTGAGTAGATATTATACTTCATAAATTATATTATGCTATTACGTCATTATTATGTTATTATGTTAGGTTAGCAGGGTAGAGTTCTGCCCTACCAAAGGAGGAGTAAGACGTCTCCTTTCCTCCGCTAGTCTTCGCTCGGGATACCCTTGGGCAAGGTGGAGCCCCCATTTAGTCCCCCTATCACGGTTATTTGAAGCCATTGGAGCAGGTGGTGGATGGTGTTGTGGGAGCAGCCGACAAGTAGTGCCGGTTATGGTCCCCACGCCGCGATGGCAGGCAGAGGATCTCTTGTATAGAGACAATGGCTGCGATCTCCGACTAGTACTGTCACTGCCAAGAATGAAAGGAATGGCAAACTACCTTCTTATATTGCCTAGACTAATCATGACAAATCACAGCTTAATATTTACAGCTAACGACGTTAATAGGGACTCCACAACCACCTCGTCCGGTAGGGAACGTTATGTGCTACAGGTGACACCCGATCGTCATCAAGCTACTGTATGCAAGATCAAAAATAAAGAGACACTAGCAATAGGAACTTGGAACATTAGATCAGCATTCCAGGTTGGTAAAATAGAAAACATCAGTCAAGAAATGAAAAGAATGAAATTGAACATCTTGGGACTATGTGAAATGAGATGGAAAGGAGCAGGATTATTACAAAGCGACAGCGGAAATGTAATTTACTCTGGGGGAATGACACACGGAAGAGGTGTAGGCATCATGTTAGATAGAGAAAGAAGCAAAACAGTGAAAGGATTTTGGCCAGTATCAGAAAGAATTCTGCTAGGAAAATTGAGAGGTAGGCTAATGGATATCAACATAATTCAAGCTTATGCACCAACAAGTAATAGCGAAGAAGAAGACATTGACACTTTTTACGAGGAGCTAGAGGCGACCATGGAACAGTGTAAACCCCAAGAAATAACTATTATATTAGGGGATTTCAATGCCAAGGTAGGAACAGCTAAAGTGCAAAATGTGACTGGAGGGCATGGCCTTGGAGAGACGAATGACAGAGGGGATAGATTGATAGATTGGGCAAAGACACATGAAATGATGATAGGTAACACCTGGTTCAAACAACACCATAGGCGACTATGGACATGGCAACGCCCAGACAAAAAAGTGCACAATCAAACTGATTTTATACTGGTACAAAGAAGATTCAGGAATGGGCTAACGTCTGTTAAAACAAGACCAGGGGCAGATTGCAATAGTGACCATGTACCAGTAGTTGGAAAGATAAGAATAATACTGCGGAAGGCACAGAAATCCCCAAGAAATATAAAATTAGAACTAGATAGGGTAGATAAACAGATGAGTTATAAGTACATCACGATAGTACGAAATAGATATAATGCTACTGAGAAAATACAGGACATCGAGGAGCAGTGGGAAATGCTCAAACAATCGATTCAACAAACATCAAAAGAAGTTATACCAGTGACCAAGAGAATCAACAAAAAGAAATGGATGACAGAAAAAATATTACAACTAATGGATGAAAGAAGAAAACATAAGAAAGAATAACGGACAAATATTGCACAAAGAGATCCAGAACAAATGCAGAGAAGCAAAGGAAGGATGGTTAAAACAGAAATGTGAAGAAATGGAAAAACAACAAAAGAAAGACTGAAAATGTATGCACAATCAGTTAAATGAATTAACAGGAAGAAAAGAAGTCAAAGTTTCAGGATGTGTGAAATCAAAGGAAGGAAATATAATATCGGGACAGGAGAAGACAATAGAAAGATGGACAGAATATATCAGTCAACTCTATAATGATGAAAGACCAAAGTTAAACAATTCAAACAAAAACACAGGACCACCAATTATGCGGATTGAAGTGGAGGACACAATTCAACACATGAACAGAGGCAAAGTTCCAAGTCTCGATAATATAACAATTGATGAGATAAATGCATTAGGAGAGCTGGGAGTACAAGTCATAACAAAACTGCTCAATGAAATATATAACACTGGACACATACCTGAAGATCTACTAAAATCTATGTCTGCTGCCATACCAAAGAAGTCAGGCGCCACTGATTGTGAAGGCCATCGCACTATTAGTCTCATGAGCCATATGACTAAAACATTACTAAGAATAATCATGAAACGTGTAAGGAACAAAATAAAACCAGAAAAAAAGTGAGGAACTATGTGGATTTATGGAAGGAAAGGGCACCAATAATGCAATATACATCTTAAGAACATTGATTGAAAGATCTATAGAGGTAAAGAAAGATCTATATATGTGCTTTATAGACTACACAAAAGCAATAGACAAAGTAAAGCACGTGGAAATAATCAATATGCTGGAGAAATTAAACATTGATGGAAAGGATCTGCGAATCATAAAAAACATGTACTGGCAACAAACAGCAGCAATACGAATTAACAACCAAACAGGACAATTTCAACTTATAAAACAAGGAGTCAGACAAGGCTGTGTTCTGTCACCGGACTTGTTTTCACTTTACAGCGAATATATTATGAGATCAATAGTAGACAAAAAAGAAATTGAAGTCAATGGTCACAACATAAATAATTTGCGATATGCGGATGACACAGTCTTAATAGCAGAGACAGAGAATGAACTACAAGAAATGATAGACATAATAGTAAAAGAAAGCAACAAGAAAGGTGTCAGTCTGAATAGTAAGAAAACAGAAGTAATGGTCATATCGAAGAAACAATCATCACCATCATGCAGCATTAAAATAAACAGGACAATTTTTGAAACTAGTGCAACGCGTCAAACTCTTGGGCACAATAATAACATCTGATGGAAGATACACCACGGAAATAAAAAGCAGAACAGCTCAGGCCAAAATAGCATTTCAGAAAATGAAAAATATCTTATGCAACAAATCTATGTCAATAGAAATGAGAAAGAGAGTTCATCGGTGCAATATAGAACCAATTCTGACCGATGGAAGCGAATCATGGACAGTAGACAAACAAATGAAAAGACGATTAGAGGCCACAGAGATGGGATTTTTCAGAAGAATGTTGAAAGTTGGAATACTTGATTACAACTGGCAAAATAAAAGGAAAGAGAGATCGCAGGCGACAAAGAGAGATACTGGATAGCTTGGTGTTATGGCATGGAAAACAGCCAACAACAGAACTGATACGATACACTGTAGATAGAAGATTGTGGAAGGACCTGATCGCCTACGTCAACCGGTATGGCACATGATGATGTTATCACACTTACATTATATTTATCAAATGGAAATAATAACAGACCTTAAAGTTTACTGGAGTGCGTTCCAGGCTGTTTTGGCAAAAGAAATGCATATATTGCAAAACTGGACATTGGATAACATCTGTGAGTAAATACTGGATACTACTGGATCGAGTGAGATTTTTTAAAAACCATAAATACAAAGCAATCTATTTTGGAGACAGTGACTAAACACTGAATTGAAGTAGTTATCGTAGATGTGCAGCGAGCAAGAACGGTGAAAGGCTTTTGGGCAAAATCCAACTGAGCCTGTTAGTTAAATTGAACGGAAGACAAGTTTGCATTAATCGCATGCACGTTTATGCACCAACAGCAGACAGTACAGAGGAAACATTTGAACTATTTTTTATCATCATTGAGTGACGTCTCCGCAACGAAGGTTGACTACCATGGAACGCCATTCTGCTCTCTCTTGCTTTGATGGTGCAGGTTGTCATATGCTGATTTGACCATCTTTTGATGTTACTCGTCCATGTTAGTCCTGGTCTGCCTCTGCCTCTTTTACCTTGTATTTTCCCCTCCAGGATTACTTTTAGTAGGCTGTTGTGTCTTTTAACATGACCCAAAAATCGCATTTGTCTTGTTTGAATTGTGTTTAGTAGTTCTCTTTTCATTTTTAGATGTTTTAAGACCTTATCGTTTCTTTTCTTTTCCTTCCATCCAATTCTGCCTATTCTTCTTTATATCCACATTTCAAAGGCTTCAATTCTCGGTTCTGTTTTATTGTCTAATGTCTATGTTTCTGAACCATATAGGAATATTGAGAAGATGTAACATTTTGCTATTCTTAGTTTTAGCCCTGGTGTTATTTGTTTTGATATTAGTATGTTCCTCATGACATTAAAATTACTTTTTGCCATTCCTATTCTTTTGTTTATTTCAGTTGTACATTTTCCATCACTGGTTATAGTATGTCCAAGGTAGTTGTAGTTCTGAACTGTCTCCAGGTCTATTCCTTCAATTTTGATATCCACTTGTGGGTTGTGAGTATTTTCTTTGTTTATGATCATAGTTTTAGTCTTTTTGATATTCATATTTAGTCCATATTTTTTGCTTGTCATGTTTATTTAATTAAGTAATTGTAGATCTTTAGGATTTTCTGCTAGTAGTACAGTATCGTTAGCATATCTTAGGTTATTGATTATCTTTCCATTAATTTGTAGGCCTGGCATCTCTATGGTGTTTTTAAAGATTTGCTCAGTGTATAGATTAAACAAGCTTGGTGATAGGATGCATCCCTGTCTTACTCCTCTTTTTATATCAATGGGTGTAGAGTTCTCTTTGTTATATTTTATTATTGCTGTTTGCTCCCAGTATAGATTACATAATAGTCGTATGTCCATGCCATCTAGATGTATCTCTTTTAGGCATTCTATAAGTTGTTTGTACTCTATCAAAAGCTTTGGTGTAGTCTATGAAGCAGGCATATATTGGTTTGTTTACTTCTGTGTACTTTTCGATTAATGTTCCGTTCTCATGCAGAATATGGATTCTTTTGTCCCGCTATTTTTCCTAAATCCAAATTGCTGCTCGTCTAATTCAGTATTGATTTTATTCTGAATCCTTCCTTGTATAACTTTTAGCAAGATTTTTGTAACATGGCTCATTAGGCTTATTGTTCTAAAGTCACTGCATTAAACTGCACCATTCTTTTTAGCGAATGCAATGAATGTTGATGTTTTTAGTTTATTTGGTATGTATCTTGTATGGTATATGTCGTGCATTTGTCTGTAATCACTTCAATGCCAAAATCTTCTAGTGCCAGTATCATCTCTATCTGTATGCTGTCAGGTCCTGCTGCTTTTCCCTTTTTCATTGTTTTTATAGCTTTTTCCACCTCAGATTTTAAGATTTTATAGCCTGATGTACATTTTATAACTGGTTTCTTGTCCCTTTGATCATGAAATAGTTCTGTTATATATTCCTGCCATCTATCTATCATATCTATATTGTTTGTTAGCATTTTTCCTTTTTTTTCTGCAATGCATCCATCTTCTGTGGCTTTTTAAAAATTTTTATTACTCATTTTCTTTACTTCTGTGTGCATTCCTCTTAATTAAGTCTTGTTTGCTTTCCATAGTTTCTATTTCTATACATTTTTGGCTGAGCCAGTCTTTTTTTGCCTTTTTTAGCACATTTTGCGTTTTTCATTATCTATTTTATTGTATTGGGCAGTGTTCTTCGCTTGTCTCCTTTCTTCCATTTTTTCTAAGATGGTGTTATAGATTTTTTATAACGAGTTTAATATAGCACTAGAAGTGCAAAACCTAACTGGACCACCTCAGATCTGGGATATTTTAATGTAAAAGTTGGAGGTGAAAAAGTTGAGGTTGTGGTTTAGTTTGAGGGAAGGATATATATGGCAAACAGATTGGATGGGCAAGAACAAATAACATGGCGAGAGGAAACATCTGGTTTAGAAAGCAACACTCATCACTCGTCTTTGGATGCGGACAAACCAAATACAAAAGCGGGGTGTGTTTTGCTAACTTTTAGAACTTTAGCAATAACTGAACTTCAGAACTCATTCATTATCATCATTATCATCATCATCACCATCATCACCATCATCATCATTGAGTGCCGTCCCCGCATCGAAGGTTGGCTACCATGGAGCGCCATTCAACTCTGTCTCTTGCTTTGATGGTGCAGGTTGTCATAGGCTGACTTGTCCATCTTTTGATGTTGCTCGCCCATGTTAGTCTTCGTCTGCCTCTGCCTCTTTTACCTTCCAAGATTACATTTAGTAGGCTATTGCATCTTTTAACATGGCCCAAATGTCTCATTTGTCTTGTTTGAATTATGTTTAGTAGTTCTCTTTTCATTTTTAGTTGTTTTAAGACTTCATCATTTTTCTTTTTTTTCCATCCAATTCTTCATATTCTTCTCATCATCATCATCATTGAGTGCCGTCTCCGCATCGAAATTTGGCTAATATTCTTCTATAATCCACATTCAAAAGGCTTCAATTTTCTGTTCTGTTTTCTTGTTTAATGTCCATGTTTCAGAACTCAATGGTTATTTTAAATTTAAACTTGATCAATGTAAGCCCATTCGACAAATTAAGTACTTTAGAAACTTGATATATTACAATTTTCTAGTTTTGTGGTGTTGACTGATAGATTGGTGTAGACTGACACCTAAAAGTTGTCGTGGTTATATCATTTGTCGTTCTTGAACTGCTCGAACTGTTTGAATTAGTGATTTTCCATAGATGCAGTGACAGAGACATGTAGCAACAAAGGAAAATCACTAATTCAGATATAACCACGACACCTTTTAGGTATCAGTGAAAAGAGAAAAGACGAAGAAGATTGATAGATTTTAAGTAACTTGTGAGTGATGAAAAGAAATATTGACTTTGTGTCACTTGTGAGTGATGAAAAGAAATATTGACTTTGTGTCACTTGTGTGTGATGAAAAGAAATATTGACCTTGTGTCACTTGTGTGTGATGAAAAGAAATATTGACTTTGTGTCACTTGTGTGTGATGAAAAGAAATATTGACTTTGTGTCACTTGTGTGTGATGAAAAGAAATATTGACTTTGTGTCACTTGTGTGTGATGAAAAGAAATATTGTCTATACAAACACACACACGCACAGTGTGCCACTAGGTCCCCAGAAAAAAGCAGTTAGAACAGAGATCAAGAGAAACAAGACAAAATATATCATGAACAGCTGTGGCAGAATTGAAGAGCTCTATTATCAAGGAGGAGACGGAGCCATGTTCAGATAATCAGTGCAATAAAAGGTTATTTGAGACCATCAGTTCAAGTAATTAATTATCGCATTGGCAATACATAACTGAACATAATGATGTATTGCAAAGCTGGAGAGAATATTGAAGAGCAGTGGGTCTCGACCCCATTTGGAGGAGCGAAGGGTTTTCCGCAGTTTTTCCTGGCTGTGGTGAGCTGTGACAATTTTAAAAAGAGAAAACACACACACAATCACGTCCCCTCGTCCGACAAAGAGATTTATTTCGTATCCAAATGTCACCAAACTTGTCTTTCGAGTTTTACTCCCATCATTTTCTATATATTTCTGTGAGATTGGACTTTCAACGCTTCTTCACTTGAAAATCAAAAGAAGTAAGAGAATAAATGTTGCGAATAATATGAGGTCGTTAATGAAAATATAACCGGGAATTTGTAATGATCATCCGCTTTAAGTTTGTCGTAAGTTAACATTTTTTTAGAATATTTACGCTGAAAAATCTATTCCTGGTGTGTCTTCATTTCTAAAATCCTATATTTAATGGACGGAGTCGCGAGTCACTTTACCTCTACACAATGGGGTTGCGACTCGAAATCTTTGGGTAACCGCTGCTGTAGGACAATGTCGGAAGATACGTCAGATTTAATAATAGAAAGTGAGGAACAAAAAACAGAGCATATGCTAGATGAAGTGCGCACGGCAATAAACAAATCTGAAGAGAGTGAAATCATCCATATGTGATGATTTCCAGCTGAATTCATCCAAGCTAAAAGGGAGGCCAATATTCGTATTTATGACGCACCACGTGTGAGGATCTGGAAGAGTATAGCCTGATCAGATCCTGGAAATGATCATCCCCGTTACAAAGAAAGGAAATATAAAGGTGTGTACCAACTACACAAAGATTACTCTAATAAGATTCGCTAATCTATCGCCTCGGAAGTTTCCCTCCATTATAATATTCACGTATTATTATTTCTCTCCTACTCTAATACGCTGCTCCAGCAAAATACTCGTACAGATCATCTTGTAGGGGATAGGACAGAAACTAGAACGTGAATGTGATGTAGCTCAGGCAGTTCTCACACATGGTATATGTGCCTTGGACGACATCTCTGACATGAGTAATGTCTTTCAGACGTGTAGGGAATGTAACATAGAAATGCAAACAAGCGTTATAGATTACAGGAGACAAATAATAATACATGAATATTATTATAGAGGGAAACTTCCGAAACGAAAGTTAGCTGAGTAGCAGTGTTCCATAGAATTTGGCTTTTCGTGGCAAGGTGCTGTGCCACTGAGTACGGGTTCGATCCTGCTTCGGTCCATATATTGTTCTTTGTTTTTTTTTTCTGTTGTTGATTAATTTGTCTTTTTTTCTGAGTGCTGTAAACAACCCCGTCCTCTGAATTAATTTATCGATTACAGGTAGGCTTTTGATGCGCACAACATAAAAAATTCAAAATGGGACATTATGAACAACATAGGTTTTCCAACACACCTAATACATGGTATTGAGTCACTATATCACGAACGGTAAGCAGCTATCAGGATAGCGGGTGAAACATGACTTGGTTCATAGTGCTAAAGGGAGTGAGGCAGGGGTGCTTCCACTCCCCATACCTATTTAACATCGATGCTGAGAACATCGTGAGAAATGTCAGAGATTATGACAATTTTGCAAAGTTCCCCCCTTTCACAGTAAATGGAAAGATAATTCTTTATAATTAAACAATAATAAAATTCTTTATAATAAGAACTTAGATATGCTGATGACACAGTTCTCATCTAAAACAGTGCAAAAGGATCAAAAGACACAGCAGAGTGTGCTAACAAAAACACGGTGAAGTGAAAGCTCTAATTTCTGTGCTAGCCATGGCTCATATGCTTAGCTTGTGTGTGTGTGTGTGTGTGTGCGTGCGTGCGTGCGTGCGTGCGCGCGCGCGCGTGTGTGTGTGTGTGTGTGTTGGTATGTGTCATGTTAGTCATATCTCATATCTTGGTGTGTCCGTGTTAATCATGTCTCATATCTTTATGTGTGTCTGTGTTTAGTCATATCACATATCTTAGTGTGCTCGTCATATGTCATATCTTTGTGTGTGCATGTCTGGGTTAGTGATATCTCATATCTTTGTGTGCATGTTTATATTAGTCATATCTTTGTGTGTGCATGTCTGTGTTAGTCACATCTTATATCCTTGTGTGTGCATGGCTTTGTTAGTCACATCTCATATCTTTGTGTATGCATGTCTGTGTTAGTCACATCTCATATCTTTGTGTGTGCATGTCTGTGTTAGTCATATCTCATATCTTTGTGTGTGCATGTCTGTGTTAGTCACATCTCATATCCTTGTGTGTGCATGGCTATGTTAGTCACATCTCATATCTTTTTGTATGCATGTCTATGTTAGTCATATCTCATATCTTTGTGTGCATGTCTATGTTAGACATGTGTCATATCTTTGTGTGTGCATGTCTATGTCAATCATATCTCATATCTTTATGTGCATGTTTATGTTAGTCATGTGTCATATATCTTGATGTGTGTCAGTGTTAGTCATGCCTCGTATCGCTGTGTGCATGTCTGTGTTAGTCACATCTCATATCGTTGTGTGTGCATGTCTGTGTTAGTCATATCTCATATCGTTGTGTGTGCATGTCTGTGCTAGTCACCTCTAGTGACTCGGGCAGATGGTGCTCGTAAACCTGGTAGGGCCGACCATCTAAGGACAGAATCCCCCTACAGAAAAGACAATCTGCTGCCTTGCAGGAAGATTGGGGACAATCAAAGGCTAAGGAAAGCAAACCTTAATAAAATGCTCGCTGAAATCGGATGCACTGGGCCACTGGCGCAGAACACAGTGCAACGTATATCAACGGGTGTTCGGTCAGAGTGGATCTGGCAGACTCTAATTGTGATGTACTGTCTGTGGGGGCGATCAACACACTTAACCTGACAGCTGACTTCATGTGAGAGTCTGGAATCCTACTCTGATTGAGTCCTGATCGCAGAGAAAGAGAGAGAGAGAAATCATTATAAAAAACGAAAAGCTTGAAATTTGTAAAAAAATTATGTACGTATTGGGACTGTACTAACAAGCAATGGAGACTGTCAAAAGGAGATCAGAAGTAGATTAGCAATAGTAACTACAAAACTTAAAGAACGCATGAAGAACGTATAGCAAAACATCAACAAGGCAGTAAAATTCCCAAGGGATCTCATATCACAGAATCAAACTTGTAAAGGATCAGGGTCGTCTTGCTACCAGAGGTTCACACCAAGAGAGGTATTCAGATGAACCCTCAAGATAACAAAAGGGACGCACAATACGAAATATTTTCCTCCATCATTTTGGATGGAAATTGCGGTCTAATATAATTTATAAGATTTTGAAGCTGAACGGATCCTGCCTCACCAAGAAGTAGACTAAACTCCAAAGCAAGCAACACAATAAAAGCTATTTAGGCCGTGTATCTTCCGATAGCAATATGTGGTTGTGAAACGTGGACAATTTCACAAACAACTGTAAAGAAAATTGACTCATTCGAAAAAACAAACGCTATATAAAATACTTGGGATAATCTGGATAATCATGAAGAGCAATGAAGATATTTTAAATAACTGAAATATTAAAAAGAACTGGTTTATAAACATCATATAGAAAAAAAAAATAAAATACTCTTGCCACGTCAAAAGACACAGTGAGCTGGAAAAAAAAACAATATTCGAAAGCATGGTTCTGAACTGTGCATCAGGGACAGACCAAGTATAAGATGATTTCAAAGACATCAAAGATATCTTGGACATGACCTTAGAAGAAGTGGGGGATTTGGCTAAATAGAGAAATCCTTACATACAGTCTGTGGAAAAGTGTCACTTTCTGCAAAGTACATGTAATAAGGCGATGCAAATGACGACCGATAAATACACATAAACGTTGCTGTCATGCTATATAATCATCAATCAAGTTTGCAATGCACAAGCCTATTGATGCACAGCTCAGCAAATTATTACATAATCTAATTGTGCACGAAATTATAAAATGTGTTTTCAAATTTTGCATACGCACACAAGAAAATAATGTATATTCACATCAAGAAATAAAATAAGCACACTGGTTCTCACCTACCTTGAAGTCAGGGGTCACCAAAACAAACCTTCGAGATTTGAAAAGGACACCTTTTGAACGTGTGGCTAGAGTCCTAGTTTTCAAGCTGAAGCGACCTTCGTTGTGGATATTGAAAGTTGTACAAGTCTTTGTATATTTAAAATTCGACGACATTAAAATAAACACCTCAAACAATTCCAGAAAATTGAAGTTGTGTCTGTCAAACACATAATGGGTTAAGATGGACTGCCACTTAAATTACACATATAGGACATTTTAAAGACACTTTGAAAGTACAACTCACAAGGCAGACTTGTCCCCAGGTACTGTCTCAGATGATGCTTCAATTTTATGTCCAGTCTGACTGCGTTGTATCCTCTTTTTTGGCACAAACATTTGAACTTCCTTCCTTCCTTCCTTCTATCCTTCCTTCCTTCCTTCCTTCCTTCCTTCCATTAATGTGGGAAGCAGACGAGTAATGGACGGTTATGATTTTATAAATGCCTTTTAAGAGACGAACGAGTATAGGACTCAAGCAATGAATGTGAATTGACACTCGGGACTCGATGAGAAGAATAACAAGTCTAATGTGCTGATGCGAGACAAGGACGCTCTGATTGGTCACAGAACTGGAGGTGTCAGTGTTGCACGCTGAGGAATATTCCTAGAAGGGGAGCTGACCACGTGAGGATTTGTTCGATGTTTGGTGACGATGATCTATCGACTAATTAATCAGCAGTTATCATTGTTTATCGATGGACGTATAACAAGATGTAATGACATTTACAAGGTTTTTATGGTGGGCATGGTAACAGGCAAATAGAAAAGATAGACAGATGGAAGGACGGACCGATCGATAGAGAGACAGTCTGACCTATAGACAGACAGACGGACGAACGAACCGACAGAGTGACGGACAGAGAAACAGACAGGCATACAGACAGACAGATAGACAGATAGACAGACAGACAGAAAGACAGACAGAAAGACGGATAGATAGATAGATAGATAGATAGATAGATAGATAGATAGATAGATAGATAGATAGATAGATAGATAGATAGATAGATAGATAGATAGATAGATAGATAGATAGATAGATAGATAGATAGATAGATAGATAGATAGATAGATAGATAGATAGATAGATAGATAGATAGATAGATAGATAGATAGATAGATAGATAGATAGATAGAGTTTCGTCTGCTGTGTTTTAAACTAACAAATCGATTTATCTGAACTAATAGATATATCTATCTATTGATCTTTCGAGCCGTAGCCGGCCTATAGGGCATAGACCCAGATACTCTTTCTCTTATCTAAATCTTTATTCTAGCAGTTTTCAATCCTTGTAAAGATACTTTATCAAATCTCGCCATCTGTCCCTGTTCTGTGCAAACAACTCTATCTCATTGAGGGAGCCGATTCCTGCTGCTCTTGCCTCTCTGAGTTCTTTTCAGTGTCTCTCTGGGTCGGCCTCTTTCCCTCTTACCTGTTGTTTCCCACATGAGGGCTTGTTTTTGTTATTCGGTTATTATCTCTCCTCATCACATGTCCAACATATGACCATCATCTTTTCTTGAATACTGAAGATATTAGTGGTTGAATGGCGATTTCTCTAATTTACACGTTTGTTTTGAATTCGTTCCACGCTATACCAAAGATTTTCCTTAGACATTTATTTATTAATAAATATGAACTAAGTTATATTGACCCGTAAAAAATCAGTACTACTAAGGAATTTAAACATTTTTTTTTCATTAGCCAGCTTTTACCTCTGGCGAAGTCCCTAGAGACTAGGAACCGAATTTTTCCCGTTAATACATTTTTCCCTGGCAGCCGTGTGCACAGGGGTCCCTCGCCGCGAAGGCAGATAACTCTGACTTCGGAGGTATTCATATTTTTTCCGTCGACGAGTAATTGACGTTTCAAGCCGGGCCTCGCTGCTGAGACCAGAGGTAGTTGCCGCAGAGAGAAATCATAAATAGAAATCCCAACTGGTGTAGCCGGGATTTGAACCCACAACCTCTCTGTCTCGAAGCCGGCGTCTTGCCTCGAGACCAACCAGTCCTCTAAGGAAATAAAAAGGAGAGAAATAACAGTTTCCCTTAAGCATTCATTCATGCCGGTCTACCTCGTGATGACGGGCACTCAGTTGCCATGAATGTTACACGAGCCTCTGAGGCAGACTGCGAAAATATCATCTTTTTGATTAATAATTAAAGAGTGTAACCCTTGAAATGACAGCTATTGAAACATGGCACACTCGTTCAAGCGGGGATACTGTTTTCGTTGTGAATAATTTATGACATCAAGTTGTTGTTATATTTATCGTGCTCTGTGTTATATCTATCAAGTGATGAACACAGTGCAAACGATAGATAGATAGACAGACAGATGGGCGGATGGGCGGATTGATGGATGGATGGATGGACGCACAGAGGGATGGATGGATGGATGGATTAATGGGTTGATGGATGAACGCACAGAGGGATGGATGGATGGATTAATGGGTGGATGGATGGGTCGATAGATAGAAAGATAGACAGACAGATACAATCGAATCTGACAGATATAATGAATTACATTTTTTTTTAAAACATACTTTTATTTACAAAGTGTGTTTAAGCATGACACTCTGACGTGGAAAAGATTATAGGAAATACATATTTTGGGTTTTTAAAGGGGAATATTATCTCACCAAGCTGAAGTTCGGGAGCCGCGATAGCTCAGTGGTTAGTGAACTGGACTACAAAGGACAAGGGGGAGGGTTCGATCCCAACCGACGGCATCCGGGTTCACCCAGCCTTTAATGGGTACCCGATTTTTTTTCTGGGAAAGTGAAGCGGCACGGGCGTAATACCGACCACATTACCCTAAAAATCATGTGCCGAAGGTCTGTAAAATTTATGGTCACTAACACCATATTCCCTATACGCCAGTTGGCGTGACAGGGGTACTTTACTTTTTTTTTTTTTTAAGCTGAAGGTCTTGTTAAAGGGAGGGTTAAACGTGATTTAAACTTGATGACGCAAGTAAAGCAGATGGGAGAGTAACATCAAGAGATGTAAAGTATTAAAAATAGAAATGGAAATAACATCAAGACATTGAATGTGATAACAGAAGATATGAGAATAACTAACATCAAAATATGGAGGGGAAAGTGATATATATATATATATATATATATATATATATATATATATATATATATATATATATGTATGTATGTATGTATGTATGTATGTATGTATGTATGTATGTATATATATGTGTGTATGTATGTATGTAAGTATGTATGTATGTATGATAGAATCATAAAGAGACGGAGAGTGATACCAATAGATATAATAATAGAAGTATTATAGGTAATAGAATGAATAACATCAGAAGATGGAAAGTTATACCAATATACATGTATAGGAGAACAATATATAGAGATGGAGATAAATATCATTAGATAAGAGAACAAAATAAAGAAATGGAGGATGTTATACATAGATATGAGAGCCATATAAAGAGATGTAAATTGATATCAGTAGAACAACATAAAGAGATGTAAATTGATATCAGTAGAACAACATAAAGAGATGTAAATTGATATCAGTAGAACAACATAAAGAGATGTAAATTGATATCAGTAGAACAACATAAAGAGATGTAAATTGATATCAGTAGAACAACATAAAGAGATGAAGAATGATATCAATAGATATGAGAGCAACATAAAAAAGGGAACGTAATATTTAGATCATCATCAAGTTCCGTGCCTGCTGGCGTAGGTGATCATGTCTCTTCACAACTTTGGATATCAAAAGTTATTTATCATTTCAGTTGTTGACCTTCTGCCACGTCATTCACTTAAGCTGTCTTGTATCTTTTCACTCTGTTTCCCTCTATCTCTTCGTCCCTCAATTTTCACAGTTGTTACAATATATTCCAGCTGTTCTCTTCTCATTAAATAGACACAACAAATTATGATCATATGTAGATATGAGAGTAAAATCGGATATAATACTACGAACACTCGAAGAGGCAAACTAAAGAGCAAATGTCCGCACATTATCTCTTACCCTGACACTAAAAGATGTAAATAATGAAGAAATAGAAATGTAGAAGAATTAAAATATAATTGTTTAAAATAGTAATAAACATTAAGTTGAATATAAATGTGTTTAGAGTTAATTTATTTGAAAGGCCATCCGCTAAATATTTTTACTTATTCATGACACACACAGCCACACACAAGACCTATTGTGCATTCCCACAGTCGAGAGTTCTTCTAACCGTGCTGTCTCATCGATTGCTTATATTGATTTTCATCCTGGGCTGTAGCCCCAAACAAAGTCACAAAGTATTCCCAAAATGATTGCATCCATTACTGCTCACATTTATAGCTTTGAATGCCATTCGTGCACGAATGTTTATACTATCTTTTTTTTTCCCCTAATTGTTAAAGTTAACGAAACCAAACATCGGCATTGATGCTTTTGGTTAGTAGTAGAATGGATTTAGTTCCATAAGAGACAATATAATAAGTATCTTATTGTGTTAGCAGTGTTGTTTCCTATAGCTTACTAGTTAAACAGTGAGCCATTATTGTGTTAGCATTGTTGTTTCCTATAGCTTACTAGTTAAACAGTGAGCCATGTTTCGCTCATTAACATTGACCCACAGCACTCCGCTTTCTCTAGAAGCTGAAAGGAAATATATTTAAGACAGAAAGGAATATAATTCTTTTTTTCGTGTGTGTATAATTGCCGGCATATAATTCATGAAAAGTACCAGTTATATACCAGTGTACAAAGACATACAACGATGACAGTGGCGCTTGATTGGACATATAATTTTGCTATGAGAAAGGAACAGCTTGACTATATTGTGAAAACTGAGAAAATTGAGCGAAAAAGAGTAGAGGGAATCAAAGAGAAAAGATACCAGAGAGCTAAAAAGAATGGCTTAGCAGAAGGTCAACAATAGAAATGGTAAACAGCTGATATCCAAAGTTGTAGCGAGACATGATCATTTCTTTCGTGGCATTAAAATTGCTGTTTACCATTTTTATATTTTGGTTTTACATTTTCCATCACTGGTTATAGTATGGCCAAGGTGATTGTAGCTATGAGCAGGCTCCGGGTCTGTTCCTTCAACTTTGATATCCACTTGTAGGTTTTGAGCAATATCTTTGTTTATGATCATAGTTGTAGTGTTTTTTTTTTAATATTCATATCTAATCCTTATTTTTTGCTTGTCACGTTTATTTCAGGAAGTAATTCTTGTAGATCTTTAGGATTTTCTGCAAGTAATACAGTATCATCAGCATATCTCAGGTTATTGATTATCTTTCCATTAATGTTTAGTCCTGGCATCTCTGTGATGTTTTTAAAAATTTGATCAGTGTATAGATTGAACAAGCTTGGTGCTAGGTTGCATGGCAGTGTTTGGAGTCTCTAAAAAGGATAAGGCTGATTAAAATGTGCTTCATTTGTATGCACAAATAGTCGAGTATACGATTAAATGAACGAGCTGACAAATAGACTGCCGTTGTGGAGAATGGACGAGCAATGGATCGGGTTGACATTCTAAATGCCCTCAAATATGTTGACCGAGTGAGTGATTCGGGCAACGAATACTAATCTACAACTTTGAATAGGCTGCAAAAACATCACGACAAAAGGAGTAATGTCAGACAAGAAAGCCACGCAGGAAATCAAAGTAAACTGGTAAATCAATATAGAGTTGAGGTTGCTGCTATACGCTGAGAGATATGTTGGGAACAGGATCTGAGTACTTATAGAGTTGTGAAGTGAGGACTATATTCATTCTAACATTATGCTACCAATGCCAAACATGGTCACTTGCAACTAAGCATAAAAGAAGGTTTTGTCGACACACAGATGAGATGTCTGAGAAAAGAGCTCGGCATGACCAGAAAAGACAGATTCTGAAAATATATTAATAAAGAAAGAGTAGGCATTGAAGCAATCCTAAGTTACATACAGAAACAACAAATAAACTGGTTTGCCCATTTAGAAAGAATGCGGTGCGATTCTTTGACATACAAAACATATGTTAAAAGAGAAGAAGAGTGAGAGGCAGACTCATAGTAAGATGAGCAGACATCAAGGAAATGCTACAATAACACCAATTGACAATGAGTGAAGTCGCCAAAAAGGCAAGAACCAGAACTTTGCATCTCCCTTGACACTCGAAAAGGTACAAGACAAAGTGAAGAAAGAAATATTAAGAAAGTAATGACAATGATTTGTTTATTAACTAACCGCTCCATTTAGCCACTCATATTACTCTCAACATTCTTCTGTACAAGAACCTTTCTGTGGCTACAAGATCCCCATATGTATATATATATATATATATATATATATATATATATATATATATATATATATATATATATGGTTCAAATTATAAAACAAACCATGACCTAAACACCTCGCCGCAACTGCGCGAGCATGTAACCCTTATTCTCCAGCTCGACAGAAAACTCCCAGCACTCTCCAAAAATTGGAGCAAACGTAACGATTATTCATTGGTCAGGCCTGCAGAGAAATGATCACCTACGCCAGCAGGCAATGTGATTATGATGATGTCATTGTGTGGCTTAAGTTCAAACGCAAATGATCTAATAATGTTATCAGTGTTTGCACCTTCGTTTAGTCGCCTGCACAGATCGTCATCAACATGGCTCACTAGAAACACAACAAATACTGTCGACACTTTAGTCAATAATAATCAATAGATGAATATTTATTACGGACGATAACTTGTGAGACCAGAAACAAGAATTTACAGGATTCGGAAATACCTTCAAGGCCGAATCCGAATTCCGGCTGTCTATTGTTCTACGCATTTTCTGTAGTTAGTGTGTGGATTTTTTTCGTTGACTGTAAAAAAAAATACCCTCGTCTCTGTATAATTTACAGTCAGCACTATCTTTTCTTTGAAGCTTAGATACCAGCTGGGAGCCGCGATAGCTCAGTGGTTAGTGAACTGGACTACAAAGGACAAGGGGTGTAGGGTTCGATCCCAACCGACGGCATCCGTGTTCACCCAGCCTTAAATAGGTACTGGATTTTTTTCTGGGAAAGTAAAGCAGCACGGGCGTAATACCGACCACATTACCCTAAAAATCATGTGCTGAAGATCTGTAAAATATAGGGTCACTAACACCATATTTCCCTATACGCCACTTGGCGTGACGGGGTACTTTACTTTTTTTTACTTAGATACCAGCCGAAGGTAAAGGAGCGCCTCACAGCACAAGAGCTGGAAGTTGTCAGCGACCCACGGCTGATGGCTTGCTCCAGGATCGGTGAACCACAACCATCCAGACCCTGCTCCACCTCTGCGCTGTGCCTCTAGTAACAGACTAACCTGTCTAGTCTTGCCAAGCGAGTAGGGATCGAAGAGGGAAGACAACCCGGTACTCAAATATGTCGTGCTAAAGTCGGATGTGTTGGGCCGAAAGGTGCAAATATCACAGTTACACAGCAAACCACAACACAACGCAGACTAACCCACTTAACGTCCTTTTAAGGGCGGATGATGAAGAGGAATTCTATAGTCTACGAATACCCTAGAATACTTCAGTCATCGGGCGAATGCAAGCAAGCAGATACCAGCTATTGTTGCCTGGAATTTGTTCTTGCATCTATTGTTGATCACATATCGACGTCCACATTGATTCCCCTTAAAAAAGACAAGTCATTTCAAGTTCTCGTAGTTAGATTAGTTGATAATAAGCATCACAGTTAATGTTGACTGGGCATTATTCCAGGTATTATGATTAAAGAATTCCCACGCGTTCTTGGGAGCCGCGATAGCTCAGTGGTTAGGAAACTGGACTACAAAGGACAAGAGGTCGGGTTCGATCCTGATTGACGACTTCCGGTTTCACCCAGCCTTCAATGGGTACGGTTTTTCTTTCTGGGAAAGTAAAGCGACACGGGTGTAATACTGACCACATTACCCTAAAAATCATGTGCCGAAGGTCTGTAAGATTTATGGTCACTAACACCATATTCCCTACACGCCACTTGGCGTGACTGGGGTCTTACTTTTTTTACTTACTGGCGTTCGTAAATGTTGTCAATGTACAATCTTGTGACGTTCGTAAATGTTGTCAATGTACAATCTTGTGACGTTCGTAAATGTTGTCAATGTACAATCTTGTGACGTTCGTAAATGTTGTCAATGTACAATCTTGTGACGTTCGTAAATGTTGTCAATGTACAATCTTGTGACGTTCGTAAATGTTGTCAATGTACAATCTTGTGACGTTCCTAACGCTTTTGGTCCTGTTATATTAGAGGTGTGCAACCTACAGCCCGCATTCCAGAACAGGCTCGCCAAGAAATTTTGGCCGGCTCTTGTGCTTGATTTGAAACTTACTGTACACTCCTTTCCTTGAGATTAAACAAACATATTTAAGAAGTTACACAAAATCAAGAAATTGGTTAACAAATTTAAAAAGCACACTACGCATTGTTGTTAGTTGTTACCGCCAAACATGGATAATCTTCTGTGTAAAGTTCCGACGCAACCCTCTCATTAAATCGGTAAGCTTTCTTTTAATAATTTATTGTTGAATTTCCTTTCCATCAATGTTTAATTTCTACAGCTTATTTTATTATTTCCACATGTTTTACTTTGTCAAATGATTTTGTGTAGTCTATAAAGCACATATATAGATCTTTCTTTACTTCTATAGCTCTTTCTATCAAGTTCTAACGATGTATATTTCATTAATGGTGCCCTTGACTTCCACAAATCCACATTGTTCTTCACTTATTTCTTGTTCCTTACATGTTTCATGATAATTCTTAGTAATATTTTCGTCATATGGCTCATGAGACTAATAGTGCGATGGTCTTCACAATCAGTGGCGCCTGACTTCTTCGGTATGGCTACAAAGATAGATTTTAGTAGATCATCGGGTATGTGTCCAGTGTTATATATGTCATTGAGTAGTTTTGTTATGACTTGTACTCCCAGCTCTCCTAATGCATTTATCTCTTCGATTGTTTTATTGTCGAGACTTTGGAACTTTGCCTCATTTCTTGTGTTGAATTTCCTATTCCACTTCACATTGCATTATTGTTGGCCTGTGTCTTTGTTTGAATTACTTAGCTCTGGTTTTTCATCATCATAGAGTTGACTGATATATTTGGTTCATCTTTCCATTATCTTCTCCTGTCCCATTACTATATTTCCTTCCTTTGATTTCTCACTTCCCGAAATTTTGACTTCTTTTCTTCCTGTTAATTCATTTAACTGATTGTGCATACAATTTGTGTCTTTCTTTTGTTTTTTTTTTCTATTTCTTCACATTTCTTCTTTAACTATCCCTCTTTTGCTTCTCTGCATTTGTTTTGGATCTCTTGGTGCAATATTCTGTACGTCCGTTCTTCTGTCGTATGTTCTCGTCTTTCGTCCATTTGTTCTAGTATATCTTCTGTCATCCATTTCTTTTTGTTGATTCTTTTAATCACTGGTATTACTTCTTTTGATGTTTGTTGAATCGATTGTTTGACATTTCCAATTGCTCCTCCATGTTTTGTATTTTCTAAATATCATTATATCTATTTTGTACTATCGTACTGAACTTATCACTCATCTGTCTATTTACTCTAAGCATATCTAGTTCTAATTTCATATTTCTTGTGGATTTATGTGTCTTCCCCAGTTTTATTATCATTTTTCTTACTGGTATATAGTCATTATTTCAATCTGCTCCTGGCCTTATTTTAACAGATATTAGCCCATTCCTGAATCTTCTCTGTAGCAGTATAAAATCAATATGATTGTGTACTTTGTTGTCTGGGCTTTACCATGTCCATAGTCGCCTAGGGTGTTGTTTGAACCAGCTGTTACCTATCATCATTTCATGTGTCTTTGCCCAGCTGCCCAATATATCCCCTCTGTCATTCGTCTCTCCTAGGCCATGTCCTCCAGTCATATTTTGCACCTTAGCTATTGCATTGAAATCCCCTAATTAATCGGTATTTCTTGAGATTTACACTGTTCCATGGTCATCTCTAGCTCGTTGTAAAGAGTGTCAATGTCTTCTTCTTCGCTATTACTTGTTGGTGCGTAAGCTTGAATTATGTTGATATCCATTGGTCCATCTCTTAATTTTACTAGCAGAATTCTATCTGATACTGGCCAAATTTTGGGGGCATGTTAAAAGACACAACAGCCTACTAAAAGTAATATTGGAAGGGAAAATACAAGGTAAAAGAAGCAGAGGCAGACCAAGACTAACATGGACGAGTAACATCAAAAGATGGACAAGTCAATCTATGACAGCCTGCACCATCAAAGCAAGAAACAGAGTAGAATGGCGATCCATGGTTGCCAACCTTCGTTGCTGAGAAGGCACTCGATGATGATGACTGGCCAAAATCCTTTCACTGTTTTGCTTCTTCCTTTATCTAACATGATGCCTACTCCTCTCCCATTTTTGGTTCCGCCACAGTAAATTACATTTCCACTATCACGTTGATATTAATCCTGGCCCTTTCAATCTCATTTCACATAGTCCCAAGTTATATATATATATATATAATATTACCATACTATAACATTACCATACATATTACTCACTGTATAACAATGGTATCTACGGTTGTAAGATTATGAGAACAATAACAACAATGAAAATGAAACAAATTAATATGATAGGAAGTTTTAAGTAACGAAAACTACATAATTTATTTCAAATCAGGTTATAGTGGCTAAGGCTTTAAATTGTCTTTGCTTTAAACGTTTTTCCCCACTCTCTCCTGGGCTAGAGAAAATACGCACTCGGTAATTTTTGTCTGAAAGAGACGCTCTTTCAAAATCATATCTTCATAGAAACACATATCAATTTTAATGTTATGTTAATGCTTGAAGTTACAATTCAGGGATCGGAATTCTGTCAAAATATTTATACAAAGGGACATAACTAATTTTAATCTACAGATGCGTGATTTATCTCCTTTATTTAGGATCTTAACACACGTCCTATAAATGAGCTAAAAGTAGTCAACAACTCATAGCTGACTGTTGGGTACCATGATGTATGAATCGGATTTGATGAAGAAGGCCAAAGGCCTGGCAGTACCAGAGCTGAAGTTGTAAGCGAATAATAGCTGATGGCCTGCGCCCAGATCGGTGAACCGGAACCATTCTAACCTTACTCCACCTTTTCGTAGTGCCTCAAGTAACAGACTAACCTATCTAGTCTGGTCAAGTGAGTAGGGATCGCAACCCGGTACTAAAAAATGTCATACTGAAGTCGGATGTGTTGGGCCAAAAGGCACAAAAATCACAGTTCTACTGCAAACCACAACACAACGCTTACACGCCCACTTAACGCCCTTTTAAGGGCGGAAGGCAAAGAGGTGTATTCCTTTAGTCATCGGATGAACGCAAGCAAGAACTGATGAAAACTATACTCGAGCAACTCGTAGGTTACCAGAAACACATTTCTCAGTTTGACAAAGTGAGTAGAGGGAAAAAAATAACCGGCAAAACGGATACTAAAAATATATTGTAAAAGTTTTTTTTATTTTGAAGTGAAGAGTCCCCGTCACGCCAAGTGGCGTGTAGGGAATATGGTGTTAGTGACCATAAATTTTACAGACCTTCAGCACATGATTTTTGGGGTAATGTGGTCGGTATTACGCTATTACGCCCGTGCCGCTTTACTTTCCCAGAAAAAATGCCGGTGCCCTTTTAAGGCTGGGTGAACCCCGAAGTCGTCGATTGGGATCGAACCCTACCTCTTATCCTTTGTAGTCCAGTTCACTAACCACTGAGCCATCGCGGCTCCCCAAAGATGTATTGACTTCGGATAAATCGCATCTTCTTGTTCCTCTCCTGACAAAGCAGTCAGTAGATGGTAAGACTTGTGGTATCTTGTAGACAGACACCAAAGTTCCTTCACTTAGCAGTCCGTAGCAATCCTTTCACAGAGTTCCAAGTCTGGCCTACACTTTTCATCTCTTTCCACTGCACTCCGCCAGTTTGTCCTTGCTAAGTCTCCATTTCGTCTCCCTTTTGTAGCCCAATACTTTGACTGCTCTTGTGATTATTTCCGCATCTCTCCTGATCACGTTATGTACACGGCTACACATTGTCTGTCTGCTCACAGCTGTTTGTCACTGATGCTTTAGTTGATTTGCTCATCTACGTATTCCTGGAAACATAAAACACACATTCTTCTTTTATTTGCATTCAGCGTGATTAAAAGAAGCTCTTTCTTAATAATTGATTGTTATGTTGTGGCTACAAATAGAATAATTCACCTCCAGAAACCCTCTGATTTGCCAAACATTGATCTTTTGTTGTTGTTGTTGATAGTATTAACTACTAAAGTATATTTCACATAAACATATTTACTAGAGCTAACGGTTTTACATTTGTGTGTGTTTCTAGTGTCACAAAGTAAAACCACTCCCATAAAAATCAACTTTCCGAATGAGTAAAATGTATCAGACTTCGAGCATCCTCAGCCATAAGTGATGCAAGTATCCAAGATTAGAACTGAAATATCACTCTGTGATGAAAATAAACATAATCATGATTAAGTATCATGCCTGCTGGCGTAGGTGATCATGTCTTACCACAACTTTCGGGGTAGGGAAACCATAAAGACCGTATCAACAAACACGTTTTACCTTATAGTTCTTACACTGTCTTCATTTCAATTCACACAAAATAGTTGCTGTATCGTCACTTCGATTCACACAAAATAGTTGCAGTGTCCTCACTTTGATTCACACAAAATAGTTGCAGTGTCCTCACTTTAATTCACACAAAATAGTTGCAGAGTCCTCATTTCGATTCACACAAAATAGTTGCAGTGTCCTCATTTCGATTCACACAAAATAGTTGCAGTGTCCTCATTTCGATTCACACAAAATAGTTGCAGTGTCCTCACTTTAATTCACACAAAATAGTTGCACTGTCCTCATTTCGATTCACACAAAATAGTTGCAGTGTCCTCATTTCTATTCACACAAAATAGCTGCACTATCCTCATTTCGATTCACACAAAATAGTTGCAGTGTCCTCATTTCGATTCACACAAAATAGTTGCAGTGTCCTCACTTTAATTCACACAAAATAGTTGCACTGTCCTCATTTCGATTCACACAAAATAGTTGCAGTGTCCTCATTTCTATTCACACAAAATAGCTGCACTATCCTCATTTCGATTCACACAAAATAGTTGCAGTGTCCTCATTTCGAATGACACAAAATAGTTGCAGTGTCCTCATTTCGATCCACACAAATTAGTTAGATTTATGTACATATCCTTATATATATATATTTTTGTGTTGTTGTTTGTTGTTCCAGCTGAAGGCCTACTTGGCCTAAACGTCGACTTTTGTTTTGTTAATTACCATGTACAGCTGTTACCATACCACTTTTCTTCTTATTTTTTAAAAAAATCGTCATTAACGTCAGCTTTACAGCAGCTTCGCATCTATATGCATCTTGGTGCATCTTGGTGCAACATGATGCTTCTTGGCGCATCTTGGTGCATTTTGGTGCATCTTGGTGCATCTTGGTGTATCTTGGTGTATCTTGGTGCATCTTGGTGCATCATGGTGTATCTTGGTGTATATTGGTGTATCTTGGTGCATCATGGTGAATCTTGATGCATTTTGGTGCATCATGATGAATCTTGGTGCATCATGGTGCATATTGGTGTATCTTGGTGCATCTTGGTGCATGTTAGTGCATCTTGGTGTATCGTAGTGCATCTAGGTGTATCTAGGTGTATCTAGGTGCATCTTGGTGTATCTTGTTGTATCTTGGTGCAACTTAGTGCCTTTACTCCTTTTCATACGACAGACCATTCCTACCGAGATTACACAGCCAGCTATACAGATTGTCGCGTACAGAAAATCAAAACGGAAAACATTCCAACCACCGTGACGTTTTCAATAATTGAAAAACTTTGATGCTGGAGTAATGTCAAACCACAGTCCGTGAAATGTTAGAATAACTATGTTTTTTCCAAGTAACATCAAAGGCTTGTGAAAGTTATAGAAAAACAAGGCTATTAAAGCAGTGCCAAACCATATTTGGCAAATTATAGAAAAACCACCTTACAAAAGCGATATCGAACTACACTCTTGGAAATTATAGAAAAGCATAATTACCGAAGTAATGGAAAACCATTCTCTTGGAATCTTATATGAACGCTACATTACTGATGTAATAATTAAATCACATCTCGATTGATTATAGGAAAAACAAAGCTGTTTGATCAGAAACCATGATATGAATGCAGTGACGGCCCTGTGCTTGCTGACGCTGGGAAAGCTGAACTTCAACGCCTTTTAAAAACATCATGATACAAACTTTCAGCTTTGCGAGCAGGTGTTTGTGTGTAGTGTGTAGTGTGCTGTCTGCCATCTATAGCTTATATAGCTGAGAACCTCACGCCAGTTGAAATGTTTTCCTAGTTTATTTTCAGCCCACAAGCCTTCTGTATAACTAGCTGTGGGTTAAACCACAGCGACCTATATTATTAAAATTATTGACACGCACCTATAAGACGTAAGACATGTTTTATGACGTAAATTGTAAATACACGTAACACATGACGTAGTTGTGACGATGTGGTTAGCATGATAGGCTACTGACTACCTAGATCATTTTTAAAATGTGGCGACTAGTTTTTTTCTTTCTGTCTTGCATCTATTCTACTTCCGGTTCACCTCAGACTGAAGACATAGATTACTGTATATGAACAGATCGAAAAATACAGCACAAGCTTTTGATTTTTTCTTTACATGACGAAAGACACCTAAAGACATCAAAATAGAACAGAACAATAATGATGAAACAGAACAAAAATAATGTAGAACAATTGGTTGCTCTGTCAAGATTGTTGAATAACACAGGAAACACAATTGAAGTTGGTTGCTAAGTGACGTTGTACTAAAATTAGCAACCACCTTCAACTTGGCTTCATGGGCTTATAGTTGAGTGATATCTCCATCCTGTCACGGGCATCCTAAGGTATCTGTATAATGTCGCTGCCTCTCCGTCATCTGTGTTCTCATTCAGGATTCGTAAAACAAAAGTACTATCTGCATTGATGAACTGAACAATATAGAACCCATCAAATGTTTAATTTTTGGGGAGCGTGAAGAAAACAGCTGGAATATAATGTGACATATCAGCTAGAGTTTAATAGTGACGTTAAAGTATTACAAGTATTATGTATTCTTGTCTGCTGGAAAAGTATTTCTGATCGAGTGATAAATGTGAGAAAGGTATGAGCGATATATGACCGAATGTGATTGTAGAGACATTGCTAAATGGTATTTATAACCGAGTATGATTGTAGAGACATGTATAAATGGTATTTATGACCGAGTGTGATTGTAGAGACATGTATAAATGGTATTTATGACCGAGTATGATTGTAGAGACATGTATAAATGGTATTTATGACCGAGTATGATTGTAGAGACATGTATAAATGGTATTTATGACCGAGTGTGATTGTAGAAACAGGTATTAATGGTAGTTATGGCCGAATAGGATTGTAGAGAAAGGTATTAAAGTATTTATGACCGAGTGTGATTGTAGAAACAGGTATTAATGGCGTTTATGACCGAGTGAGATTGTAGAGGAAGGTATGAATTATATTTCTAGCCGACTGCGAAAGTTGAGAAAAATAGTATTTCTTGCCGAATGTGATTGTAGAGAAAGATAGTATTTCTTGCCGAATGTGATTGTAGAGAAAGATATTATTTCTTGCCGAATGTGATAGAAGAGAAAGATAGTATTTCTTGCCGAATGTGATTGAAGAGAAAGTTATGAATGTATTTCTGACAGAGTGCGAATTTTGAAAAGGGAATTAATAATATTTCTGACCCAACATGCACGAATGATGAGAAAGGCATGACAGAGCAGAAAGGGGTTGCTAAACATATTGATACAATGATATAGCAGCTCCCTTCGGCAGTGTCACAGTCCAATCTGGCCTGGTTTAAGCTGGGGAACATAACTGTGCTGTGCAGCTGAATTTTCAATAATTGAAAAAACTTTGATGCTGGAGTAACGTCAAACCACAGTCCGTGAAATGTTAGAATAACTATGTTTTTCCAAGTAACATCAAAGGCTTGTAAAAATTATAGAAAAACAAGGCTATTAAAGTAGTGCCAAACCATATTTGGCAAATTATTTTAAAAAAATACCACATTACTAAAGAGATATCGAACTACACTCTTGGAAATTATAGAAAAGCATAATTACTGAAGTAATGGAAACCATTCTCTTGGAATCTTATATGAACGCTACATTACTGAAGTAATAATTAAATCACATCTCGATTGATTATAATCTACTTAGTCTTTACTCTAAACACACTACAGAAGCAAGGACACATCACTCCAACAAAATATACAATTATTACTTGACATGTAAACTATAACATTATGTTTCTTTTTCTGCGTTTACTCGATGTTTAATACTTTTCATCGTGCGCCTGTAAAAGAAGATTAAAATTGGCGTAATTGTGTTATGTCGAGGTTTACAATAAGCTATGGTCATCATAATGGCTCATTGTATATCCCTAGCCCGGCCATACGCTAATCTTACTGTCTGTTGTTTGATGTGCGACGGGGATAATCTGACGACTAACTGTGTGTTATATGTTCGGACTTGATTCAAAAACGATGTCCTAACATCATCAAACGCTATACATTAAAAAAATATGTCGATCATCATTTTCAGGAGGACGTGAACTTCCGGTCAATATGGTGGATAGGCGACAGGAACCATTGAGAGCTATGTATGAAATTGTTCCTTGTTGCATTTTCCTCATATTCCAAGTCCGGCTTGTTGCAGGAGATACTGAGTTAGATGATCTATACACACCGTGAGCTGTGTGATTCATCCGTTTTGATCATGTTTTGATATTCCAATTGTTTACGATGAATGATGTTATCGTATGACAGGGAACAGTTGGCTGTGTTCACTTTCTGTGCGGTTTCGCCTTATGTCTTTTGATGTATCCTGAGACTGCTATGATGGGGACTACAGCTACCTTTCTTTGTTTGGGAGATGAGTTTCTTTGTTTGGGAGATGAGTAATTCGGATGATTACACTGGCACGGACGGTTGAGCAATTATGGATTTTAATTCGTTTGCAATGATACCGGGGCCTTCCATAACCAAATAACCAATGAACCAAGCTGTGATATTTGATATCTTTCTGAGAAACATCTCCTATTCTATTTGTTGATGTAATTCCACGAGTTAACTCGGTCAGTGTGCCCTTTTACTCATTATGTGGCTGGTTGTAATGGCTTTCTTGATATTCCCGGCTCTTACTGGAGAAGTTGGAGTTCATATATCCCAGGCTCTGCTTGGAAACTACTAATCTAGCCAAGAGGTACTGCAGTATCAGGTCTACTATATCAGTAATAAATACTGTGTGTTACCGGGGTCTCATTATGAGGGAGGTAAAGAATAGTGACACTGTGACCTTGCAGGCATGTCGTAAGAGGCAACTAAGGAGGTTGATCGATGGTTTGACAAGCTGTCATTGTAAAAAGTATTGTTATGGAAACAGTGCCATATATTTTAGAGCAGTGATCTCTGCAATATGTGCCATTTTGACACGCAAGGTTTCTGTTTTTGAGATTGTGGTTCTGCCCTATGTGCCGTCTTCGGCTCGAAAGGACAATAGATAGATATATCAGTAATAGTCACAACTACAGGGAACATGGCATTCCTAGCTTCTGTTAGCCAGCCTGCTTTTGGCGCAGACTGTTACCAGGGGAGACCACCTGTAGGTAGAACTGCTAGGTCTTGATCAGCTGATGGTGCACCGACACTGCTGTTACCATCGAAGGTCGCATGCGCTTATGGCCCCCCTCCCCCTTTTACACCCTCCACCTTCCTATTCTAGCGCCATGTATTTTAGAACCTTCTTCGATTATTACAGGCATTGTCAGAATAGTTAATCTGTTTCCATGGTTACCGCTGAAAATTGGTTTTTGATCCTCGTCATTTCCGGTTGACTGAAACCCATGCACATTGATCACCTTCAAACCATGGACTGTTGCAAGTTTTCAGACCAAACCATAAACCAATTACATTATGTTGAATTTTATTCAGTGAGATGATAACATATTCTAAATCATAATGTGAAAAACATAATTTTGACAGCATATCACATTTAATGATGTGAGAATCATACCGTTTCAAATAATATAATTATATATTATGATAAACAATAAAAATCCAAAATAAGATAAATTATTACGAACAATTTACAGTCAGCTGATGGCATCGATAGTTCAGCGGCTAGTAAACTGGACTAATAAGGTCACGAGGTCAGTAAACGATCCTGATCGAGGGCTTCCAGATTAAAGCAATCCTTAAATGAGTGCCTGATTTTTCTGAGAAAATAAAACGACATTGGCACAATATCGACCCCATCCTTCTTCTTCTACCTTTCAGCTCCATATGGAGCATAGGTCCTCAGCAAACACTTTCCAAGCCGTTCTGTTTTTTCCATTCTTTTAAGATCATTCAATGTCTTCCTCATCATCTTCATCTCTGCTTCCATCTGTCTTCTCCAAGAATATCTTGGTCTTCCGCTTTGTCTTTTTCTTTGAGGATTCAAAAAAAGTGCATGGTGTGTAATACTCTCAGTTGGCTTCCGCAGTGTGTCCTATCCAGCGCCATCCTTTTTCGCTGTATCTCTTTATCCATTAGTATTTGACTGGTACTTTTACCATTATTCTATATTAGTGATTTTGCCCTGCCATTTCCATCATTTTATTCAGCACAAACGACCCCATTGCTCCCCAAACAATGTGCCGAAGGTTTATAAGAAAATACTGGCAATAACACCGTATTCCCAATGACGCGACGGGACGCTTTCTTTTTAAATTGTATTTAGAATCAATTAAGAGATAACAATGAAAACAAAATAATAACGGTCATACACATAAAGTATGTGAACTCTATCATGATATATTATAACGAACATTTAGTAAAAAGTAAAAGTAAAGTACACCCCGTCACGCCAAGTGGCGTATAGGGAATATGGTGTTAGTGACCATAAATTATACAGACCTTCGGCACATGATTTTTGGGGTAATGTGGTCGGTATTACGCCCGTGCCGCTTTACATTCCCAGAAAAAAATCCGGTACCCATTAAAGGCTGGGTGAAATGGAAGCCGTCGGATTGGGATTGAACCCTACCTCTTGTCCTTTGTAATCCAGTTAACTAACCACTGTGCTATCTCGGCTCCCATCTAACATAATGTGCTAATGATAATAAACATTGTTTTCATAATTAATAACATAGCAAACAGTGATGCCAAATGATAATCTAGACTTTTAAATAAATAATCACAAACAAAACTGTGATAAATCATCACAAATTATTATGTAATCAATAAAGTATTGCCACCAAGAAACATCTTATACGAGGTAAATTCGTTCCCACATTGTGCTAACAATGTCAAACATGGTCACTTACGACTGGACATAAAAGAGAGCTTGTCACTACAGAGATGAGATATCTGAGAAATGCGTTTGGAGTGATTAAAAATAGGGCCAGAATCAAGAATTAGAAAAAGAATCAGAAGGAAGGAAAGAAAGAAAGAAAGAAAGAAAGAAAAAAGAATGAAGGAAGGAAGGAAAGAAAGAAAGAAAGAAAGAAAGAAAGAAAGAAAGAAAGAAAGAAAGAAAGAAAGAAAGAAAGAAAGAAAGAAAGAAAAGAAAGAAAGAAAGAAAGAAAGAAAAAAGAAAGAAAGAAAGAAAGAAAGAAAGAAAGAAAAAACTGTGCCGCATCATAACATATTACAGTTTAATGAGTATAAAAGTAAACAAAACTGATAAATTATGATAAACTATACTGTGACGATTCAAAACAAATTATACTGTTATCAGCACCAAGAAGAAAGCAGATGCATTGCACAAAGAAAGTAAACAAATTAGTTTGAATATAAACATTATAAAAACAGAAGCCACTGCCCTAAATTTAAAGAGCACAACGTTAGTCAAATAATTGGACAGTTATCACCACTATTATCCAACAAGGAAATAACTCTGGAGGCAAAACGAGCACTATACAATACAATCTTCATCCCAACGTTGTGCTACCAATGCCAGACCTGGACCCTATATGCAAAAACAATAAGAAAAATAACCTCCACAGAGATGAAATGTGTGACACGAATGACAGGAAACAGTCTGAGAGATAAGATCAGAAATGAAGAACTGAGAAAAAAGCCAGGAATAGCCCCCGTCATAGAATATATAAGGAAACAACAGATAAAATTGTGTGGCCACGTGACAAGGCAGAAAGATCAAAACACAACACAACGAGCCTTCAACAAACGTTGTGAGAACATCAGACCCAAGGGTCGACCACGAAAAAAGATGGATCGATGGAATATTAGAAGCACTAGGAAACATAACAGCAGCAGAGGCGAACAGAAGAGCAAAAGGCCCTCAAATTATATCTTCCCTCGACGCTGAAAGGCAGATGAGGAAGGAAAGAAGAAGATGAAGAACGTTAGTCAAATACGAAAATCCTGAGCTTGCAACACTGAACTCATTACCATGCATGGAAAGCGTTGTAATACCAAATGGGAGAGCCAGGGATGATAATTAAAGGATAAATAAAGCCAAGGTGGCTGTTACCAGTGTAAACAACGTGATTCACCCAGTCATCATCATTATGTACCATACCGGTTGGCGTAGGCGATCATGTCCTTCTACAATCTTCTATCTACAGTGCATCGTATCACTTCTGTTGTTGACTGTTTTCCATGCCATGACACCAAGCTATCCAATATTTTCTCTCTTTGTCGTCCGCGATCTCTCTTTTCTTTTACTTTGCCTGTTGTGACCTAGTATTCCAACTGTCCTCTTCTCATTATGTGCCCCAAAAATGTTGATTGTTTCTTTCTGATGTATTTAGGGATTCACCCCAAAGAAAAAAAATATATATATAATATATAAATATATTCCACTATAGTGACAAATGGAATGATTAATCAACGTGATTCACCCAGTACAACACACAAATCACTCTAAAAATATACGAAAATTGTGTAATTTCAGTACTCGTATATATAGTCTCAATGATAGAGAACATTAGGGACGGAAACGTTAAGATTGTCATTAATACATTCAACGTAAAGTAAAAAAAAGTAAAGTACCCCCGTCACGCCAAGTGGCGTATAGGGAAATATGGTGCTAGTGACCCTATATTTTACAGACCTTCAGCACATGATTTTTGGGGTAATGTGGTCGGTATTACGCCCGTGTTGCTTTACTTTTCCAGAAAAAAATACCGGTACCCATTTAAGGCTGGGTCAACCCTACCCCTTGTCCTTTGTAGTCCAGTTCACTAACCACTGAGCTATCGCGGCTCCCTAATACATACAACGTGCCTGAGGAAAATTCTCAGAATATTTTGGCTAAAATAATCAGCAAACACGGATTGCTCAAAAGGTGCAACCAATGGGAGATATACACACAACGATAGCGGTTAAACACTGGAGTTGAACAGGTCATATGTTCAGAAAAGTTCTAGAAATAATCACAAGATGGAGCTAGATAAGGAAAGATTCCCCTGAGAGTTTGTTGACTGATTATCCTTTTGGGCCCAATACAGCGCATAGGATTAAGTCATAGCTCTCCGTGTCCGGCCGTCTGTCTCAGTCGGTTTTAATTCATTTATTTTCCTGAGACCTAAAGTTGGGCTCTCTTTGATGATAGTTCATTGAAGGGTTTCTTTCGGTCTTTCTCGTTTTCTTTTACCTTGCGGTGTCCATATAAGGGCCTGTTGGTGTATCCTTTGTTATGTCCATTCTGAGAACATGGCCAAGGTATTTCCAGCGTTGCTTCCTTGCTAGTACATAAAGTAAAGTGCCTAGTCACGTCACGTGACGTCTAGGTAATATGGTGTTAGTGACCATTATTAGTATAGATCATCGGCACATGATTGTTGGCGTAATGTGGTCGGTATTACGCCTGTGCCGCTTTACTTTCCCAGAAGAAAATCCAGTACCCATTTAAGGCTGGGTGAACCCGGAAGCGGTAGATTAAGATCTAACACACACTCTTGTCCTTTGTAGTCAAGTTCACTAACCACTGAGCTAGCGTGGCTCCCTTTCTTGAGAGTACTGCACTGAAATTTAGCGGGAACAGTATGGAGACCGACCTAGTGGGCAATTGATCAAATTAAATTACAGACATCACTAAGCAGATATCTTGCACGACACATATCATTGAGCGTCAACATAAATATAATATATTTCTCCTCGCCGCTGAAAGGCGGCAGAGGTAAAGGAAAGTAAATTAAAGTACAAAAATACGATAAATATGGATTTTAAATATTGATATAAATAAAACACCCATTAGTCGACACCTTCTCATACACAGTCACGCCCAGATAAGATACACATAAGAATGCATAATCATATATAAACATACGCACATAGAGGTATAGCGAATCATTTCTGGAGAAGAGGTATGTTTACAGCACTCGGAAACAAAATCATAAATAATCAACAACAGAAAAAACAACAATAGATGGTCCGAAGCAGGATCGAACCCGTACATCTTGGCACAGCGCCTTGCCACGAGAACCAAACGCTAGAGCACACGGCCAACTTAGATACCTAAAAAGATAGCTATCAATGGCGATGTCTTTCACGCATGTATACTCATGACTATAGCATAGGGCAAGGAACACAACTCGAGAATAAATTGTATATTTGCATTTTCTTATAAAGACAAGTATCTCCCGGATAGGGTAGGGCTGAATACTTGTGTGCATAGGACGAAACAGCACGAATAGTAGTTTCCAAGTCGTTTAGACTGGAGACAAATCATCGCCTCGGAAGTTTCCCTCCATAATAATATTCATTTATTAGTATTTGTCTCTTACAAAAAGGTACACATCGTTGCAAATCCATATACAGACATCACACACACACAAACACACACGCTTTGACGCATAAACATATATATTTAACATATACAACGCTTGGACCAGTCGAGCTGTGTGGACATAAGTAATCTCCCGCAATGTACGCAGCTCTGAATTATGGGTTTTGATCTCACATTCCTGTCATCTCCAACGTCTGCCAGACCCTCGTCTCCGGATTCGCGTGCCAGCAAAGACTGTCTGGACAACAAGGAAGACTGTTTACGCGGGAGAAAATGGATTCACGTGAGACATGATACACGTGCCTGGACTTCACAAGATTGATGAAATAATCGCCTTAGATAGGATTAAATATTGATAATTAAGTCAGAAACTGACGGATGCCGTCATGGGCTGAATGTTTAATAGTAGGGCAAAATTCTGTATATGTGTTTTTGTGTGAACATGTATGTAATCAATAAACAGTTGAAGAAAATAATAATAATAGGATACACTGGAGACAGGTGACTAGAACGCTTGATTCGAGAAAAAAGTACTTAGAGCACTACTATACAAGTTATCACCCGGAACCCACAGGGAAATATAAAATATGGGGAAGACCTAGAAATATAAGGAGACAAAACCTTGGTAGAGACATCACAAGGATAAATCACAGAATGAGAAGGTTGGATGTGATAGCACGTGACAGCACGAGGCAGCAAGAGACAACAAGGGACAGCAAGAGACAGAAAGAGGCAGGAAAAGACTGGAAGAGACAACACAAAAACTGCAAGAGATAGCAAAATACTACAAGAGGTAGGAAATGACTGGAAGAGACAACAAAAAAACTGCAAGAGATAGCAAAATACTACAAGAGGTAGGAAAAGACTGGAAGAAACAACAAAAAAACTGCAAGAGATAGCAAAATACTACAAGAGGTAGGAAAAGACTGGAAGAGACAACAAAAAAACTGCAAGAGATAGCAAAATACTACAAGAGGTAGGAAAAGACTGGAAGAGACGACAAAAAAACTGCAAGAGATAGCAAAATACTACAAGAGGTAGGAAAAGACTGGAAGAGACAACAAGAGACTGCAAGGGACAGCAAAAGGTAACAAAAAACTGCAAGAGACAGCAGCAGACAGCAAGAGACTGCAAAGGACTGCAAGAGATAGCAAGAGACTGCAAGAGATAGCAGGAGACACAAAATACTGCAAGAGATAGCAAGAGACTGCAAGGGATAGCAAGAGACTGCAAGACATAGCACGAGACTGCAAGACATAGCACGAGACTGCAAGAGATAGAGACTGAAAGAGATTGCAAGAGACGAAAAAAGACTGCAATAGATAGAGACTGCAAGAGATAGTAGGAGACTGCAAGAGATAGCAAGAGACACAAAAGACTGCAAGAGATAGCAAGAGACACAAAAGACTGCAAGAGATAGCAAGAGACTGCAAGAGATAGAGACTGCAAGAGATAGCAAGAGACTGCAAGTGAAAGCACCAGACAGCAAGAGACACAAAAGACAGCAAGAGATAGCAAGAGACTGCAAGGGATAGCAAGAGACTGCAAGACATAGCACGAGACTGCAAGACATAGCACGAGACTGCAAGACATAGCACGAGACTGCAAGAGATAGAGACTGAAAGAGATTGCAAGAGACGCAAAAGACTGCAATAGATAGAGACTGCAAGAGATAGTAGGAGACTGCAAGAGATAGCAAGAGACACAAAAGACTGCAAGAGATAGCAAGAGACACAAAAGACTGCAAGAGATAGCAAGAGACTGCAAGAGATAGAGACTGCAAGAGATAGCAAGAGACTGCAAGTGAAAGCACCAGACAGCAAGAGACACAAAAGACAGCAAGAGATAGCAAGAGACTGCAAGGGATAGCAAGAGACTGCAAGACATAGCACGAGACTGCAAGACATAGCACGAGACTACAAAAGATAGAGACTGAAAGAGATAGCAAGAGACGCAAATGACTGCGATAGATAGAGACTGCAAGAGACTGCAAAAGATAGAGACTGCAAGAGATAGCAAGAGACTGCAAGAGATAGCAAGAGACACAAAAGACTGCAAGAGATAGCAAGAGACTGCAAGAGATAGCAAGAGACTGCAAGAGATAGCAGTAGACACAAAATACTGCAAGAGATAGCAAGAGACTGCAAGATATAGAGACTGCAAAAGATAGCAAGAGACTGCAAGTGAAAGCAGCAGACAGCAGGAGACACAAAAGACTGCAAGAGATAGCAAGAGACTGCAAGGGATAGCAAGAGACTGCAAGACATAGCAAGAGACTGCAAAATATAGAGACTGCAAGAGATTGCAAGAGATAGCAAGAGACACAAAAGACTGCAATAGATAGAGACTGCAAGAGATAGCAAGAGACTGCAAGATACTGCAAGAGATAGCAAGAGATAGCAAGAGGTAGAAAGAGACTGCAAGAGATAGCAAGAGAATGCAAGAGATAGCAAGATACTGCAAGAGATAGCAAGAGACTGCAAGAGATAGTAAGATACTGCAAGAGATAGCAAGAGATAGCAAGAGACTGCAAGAGATAGCAAGAAAGGAAGAAACCCAAACAACCTGCAACATGAGCATACTTTATGAAAACATTGGACTAAAAAACAAAAGCATGACCCAAAGTGGTGGATAGATTAAATCAGTCATTATATAAATTAAGCGCCATAGATTTTAGAGCAGTGATCTCTGCAATATGTGCCATTTTGACACGCAAGGTTTCTGTTTTTGAGATTGTGGTTCTGCCCTATGTGCCGTCTTCGGCTCGAAAGGACAATAGATAGATAGATAGATAGATATAAATTAAAGTCATCAACTTGTGATGTCTAGAAAACTACATCCATCTCCAACATCTCACGTTAGACGCAGTCAAACGAACGAATGAACTATAAAGTACATACATTGTATTTGCATATGTATGTTATTCTTTTAGAATTGAAATTTAAACATCAGTGAGGGGGGACTCGAGACAGAAAGGTTGTGAGCTCAAATCCCGGCTGAACCAGTTAGGATTTTTATTTATGATTTCTCTCTGCGGCAACCACCCCTGGTCTCAGCAGCGAGGCCCAGCTTGAAACGTCAATTACTCATCGACGGAGAAAATATGTGTACCTCCAAAGACGGAGTACCCTGCCTGTACGGCGAGGGACCCCTTTGCACACGGCTGCCAGGGGAAAATTTATTAACACGCAAAATTCAGTTCCCAGTCTCTAGGGACTTCGCCAGAGGTATAAAGCTGGCAAACGCAAAAAAAAAAAAAAAAAAAAAAAAAAAAAAAAAAAAAAAAAAAAAAAATTCTAGTACGAAAATATGTCAACCAAAAATCCAACACCTTTTTCATTTAAAGCATACACGATGGAAATATCAATAATTTTAGATGACATTCCCACATTAAAGCTGATTCCTTCGTCTCTTCTAGACTACCAGTAATGCAATATCAGTTTGCATGTCAATAGATAATTCTTAGCAAAAATCACATCAATATATGTGAATGTCAGGATGGATAATTTATGAGGCACGCTATCTGGAACAAGTCTTGCAGTATAATCATATATTTTATGAGGATAGATAGATCTTCCAGCTCTTGAGCTGATAACAATGATTGATCTGTTGCTGGCTGCCAACATCAGGGTTGGCGAATCATAAGACACGAAGACCCTCAACCACCATCACGTAGTGATACCGGAAACAGGCGACACTTCCTGATCAAGTGAATGGAAATGGAAAAAGAAAATCTAAGCCACTTCCAAAAACATGACTCTACAAAGTCTGAGACTTCTTCCTGATCAAGTTAGGGGAAATTGAAGAGGAAACTGAAAAAAAAACATGACTTTACAAAGTCTGAGACTTCTTTCTGATCAAGTGAGTGGAAATTGAAAAGGAAAATCAAAGCCACTTTAAAAAACATGACTCTACAAAGTCTGAGACTTCTTCCTGATCAAGTGAGTAGAAATTGAATAGGAGACTGCCAAAAACATGACTTTACAAAGTCTGATAATTCTTCCTGATTAAGTTAGGGAAAATTGGAGACCAAAAAAATTCCCCAAAACATGACTTGACAAAGTCTAATACTTGTGGTCAGAAGGCGTTAATTATTTCAGGTAACAAACAGCAAAGCACTCATAAATTCAAGATGAGGATGTGAATTTCACTTTCAGTTTTGGATGGCAATTGCGATCTATTATAACCTTAAAGGCTTAGTATGAGGTTGAAGGGATCGTGCCTCGATAAGAAGTAGGCAAAATCACCAAGACAATAACAACATAATGCTCATAGGCTAGTTGGGTTTTTTTTTAAATAACGTCACAAGTGAATAGACCCCTAGGTTCCAGGTGCATAGCAAGACGAGAATTGTGAATTAGAAGGAGGTGGGCAGAGGAGGAGGTGAAGGGGATGTAAGGTATGAAGAAGAGGAATTTTAGAAGAACAGAAAGAAGAAGCAGGAGAAGAAAATGAAGGGAAACCATGAGAGGAAAAGAAAGGAGGAGATGGAGGACCGGGAGGAGAAGTAGGAGATGTGAAAGTATGGTGACGGGAGAGAGGAATTTGAAGAAAAAAAGAAGACAAAAGAGAAGAAAAAAAGGAAGATGGAGAGAAGCAGAAGAGAAGGGAGGATGGGGAGAAGAAGAAGAAGCAGCAGAAGGAAAGTAAGAGAATATAAGCGGAGGAGTATGAAGAAGAGGAGGGCATGTAGAAAAATAGAGTAAGGTAAAAGAGGTGCAGGAGTATGGAAGTGGAGAAAGGGAAGGGGGATGAGTAAGGGGAAATAAGGAGAGAAGTAAAAAGTAAAAAGACGACTATGAAAATTAAAAGAGAATTATGAAAACAAAGGATACAGTGAATAGGAGGAAGAGGATGAGAGGAGAGAATGAGGGAGAAGAGAAGGAGAATAGGAGAAAGATTAAAAAAGAGAAGACACTAAAATCGTGTTTCTACAAATAGATTACAAAAAGATGCAGAAGTTGTGTTTATACAAAAGGATCATTCCTCACTTGTGCTCACCTATACCTCCCATTTGTTCATAGACTTGGGTTATAGCTCGTTTATTTCTAAGACTTAAATAGATTGCTTCGTGAAGGCGTCTTGTTAAGAAGCTTATCGGTTGGTTGAGGCTCATAAATAGTGCAGAGTTGATGAGAATGATTTGTTAGGGCGTAGCTCGGATGCGGGATGAGGATGGAGGATAGAGATAGAGAGAATGAACGAAGGAGAGAGGGAGAGAAAGAAGATAGTGATGGAGTGATTAAAGAGTGTAAGTGAATGTTTGGGAGGACGTTACATTTATCTAATATGGTTGACTGTTCTATTCCAACAGGACTGTTCGGAAGCAATCAAATCTTGGAATCCAGCTCATTCAATTTGCTGCTTTCAAACACTAACTACTGAGATGGGGTGTCTGAGAAAAGCACTTTCAGTGAGCAGATGAGACAGAATCAGAATCAAGTCATAAGAAAAAAGAGTAGGCATTGAACCAATCCTAGACTGCATACAGAACAAAGAATGAAATGGGTTGCTAGTCTAGAAAGAATGTCAGAACTCATTAAGACAATTTATAATAAATTAATGTTATTATGGAGGGAAACTTCCGAGGCGATAGATCAGTGAATCATATTCAGGGGAAGAGGGTATGTTTACATCACTCGAAAAAAAAATAATAAAAATTAATCAACAGAAAAAAAACAAATAACAATAGAAGGTCTGAAGCAGGATCGAACCCGTACTCCTTGGCACCGAGCCGTGTGCTTTCATCATCATCTTCATCATGTGCTCTACCGGTTGGCGTAGGCGATCATGTTCTTCCACAATCTTCTATCTACAGTGCATCGTATCAGTTCTGTTGTTGACTGTTTTCCATGCCATGACACCAAGCTACCCAGTATTTTCTCTCTTTGTCGTCCGCGATCTCTCTTTCCTTTTATTTTGCCTGTGGTAAACCAAGTATTCCAACTTTCATCTTCTCATGATGTGCCCAAAAAATGTTGATTGTTTCTTTCTGATGTTTTTTAAGAGCGGCCTTTTTGTGTTGGCCTCTTTGAGAACTTCTTCATTTGTCTTTTTAGCTGTTCAGGGAACTTTCAACATTCTTGTGAGAAATTCCACCTCTGTGGCCTCTTATCGTCTTTTCATTTGTTTGTCTACTGTCCATGATTCGCTTCCATAGGTCAGAATTGGTTCTATATAGCACCGATGAACTCTCTTTCTCATTTCTATTGACATAGATTTGTTGCATAAGATATTTTTCATTTTCTGAAATGCTATTTTGGCCTGAGCTATTCTGCTTTTTATTTCCGTGGTGCATCTTCCATCCGATGTTATATTATTGTGCCCAAGTATTTGACGCGTTGCACTTGTTTCAAATTTGTCCTGTTTATTTTAATGCTGCATTCTGGTGATGATTGTTTCTTCGATATGACCATTACTTCTGTTTTCTTACTATTCAGACTGAGACCTTTATTGTTGCTTTCTTTTACTATTATGTCTATCATTTCTTGTAGTTCGTTCTCTGTCTCCTGACCGTTGACTTCATTTCCTTTTTCGTCTACTATTGAACTCATAATATGTTCGCTGTAGAGTGAAAACAAATCCGGCGGCAGAACACAGCCTTGTCTGACTCCTTGTTTTTTAAGTTGAAATTGTCCTGTTTGATTGTTAATTCGTATAGCTGCTGTTTGTTGCCAGTACATGTTTTTTATGATTCGCAGATCCTTGCCATCAATGTTTAATTTCTCCAGCATATTGATTATTTCCACATGCTTTACTTTGTGAAATGCTTTTGTGTAGTCTATGAATCACACATATAGATCTTTCTTTACCTCTATAGATCTTTCTATCAATGTTCTTAAGATGTATATTGCATTATTGGTGCACTTTCCTTCCACAAATCCACATTGTTCCTCACTTATTTCTGGTTTTATTTTGTTTCTTACACGTCTCATGATGATTCTTAGTGTAATTTTCGTCATAATTTTCGTGTGCTCTAGCGGTTGGTTTCTCGTGGCAAGGCGCTGTGCCAAGGAGTACGGGTTCGATCCTGCTTCAGACCTTCTATTGTTAATTATTTTTTTTTCTGTTGATTATTTATGATTTTGTTCCGAGTGTTGTAAACATACATCTTCCCTTGAAATGTTTCGCAGAATTCCTTAATTTACAAAGTAAATAACGTAAGTACACGATAGGCTGCAGAACAATCGTTAATTTATCATGAAAAGACAAATGAATCAACAAAAGTATTTTATTAATTTAAATAAATAAAACGAACAAGCTAAAATCAACGGCGGGGTGGATTCTAATGAACAATAGCGGCTGATAAAGTTCTTGGAAAACTGCAAATTTGGCGACCTAGTCAAGACATCAAGGACTTGATGAACAGGCCAGACGAACAAGCACAAGAGGAACATCTTCCTTTGGGCAGGCAACTAGATGATGACCTTTCTCAGTTGTATAGTAAAATAGTGACTGATGGATACAAACGATAAAAATGAAGTAGTTCTCTATATGTTCCTTCGAGATATTTCTAACGATATCATGTTTCAATTGAATCTAATGTTCTTGGGAGTGTTTTATTAGTTGTAGACCCTGAGTTATCGTTTCATGAACATTGGCAGCAAGATAAATAAACTAGAGTGTGTGACTGACATAGCGCGTGGTCTATAGAGTGTGTGAGTGACATAGCGCGTGGTCTATAGAGTGTGTGACTGACATAGCGCGTGGTCTATAGAGTGTGTGAGTGACATAGCGCGTGGTCTATAGAGTGTGTGAGTGACATAGCGCGTGGTCTATAGAGTGTGTGACTGACATAGCGCGTGGTCTATAGAGTGTGTGAGTGACATAGCGCGTGGTCTATAGAGTGTGTGAGTGACATAGCGCGTGGTCTATAGAGTGTGTGAGTGACATAGCGCGTGGTCTATAGAGTGTGTGACTGACATAGCGCGTGGTCTATAGAGTGTGTGAGTGACATAGCGCGTGGTCTATAGAGTGTGTGACTGACATAGCGCGTGGTCTATAGAGTGTGTGACTGACATAGCGCGTGGTCTATAGAGTGTGTGACTGACATAGCGCGTGGTCTATAGAGTGTGTGAGTGACATAGCGCGTGGTCTATAGAGTGTGTGAGTGACAAGGCGCGTGGTCTATAGAGTGTGTGACTGACATAGCGCGTGGTCTATAGAGTGTGTGACTGACATAGCGCGTGGTCTATAGAGTGTGTGAGTGACATAGCGCGTGGTCTATAGAGTGTGTGAGTGACATAGCGCGTGGTCTATAGAGTGTGTGAGTGACATAGCGCGTGGTCTATAGAGTGTGTGAGTGACATAGCGCGTGGTCTATAGAGTGTGTGAGTGACATAGCGCGTGGTCTATAGAGTGTGTGAGTGACATAGCGCGTGGTCTATAGAGTGTGTGACTGACATAGCGCGTGGTCTATAGAGTGTGTGAGTGACATAGCGCGTGGTCTATAGAGTGTGTGAGTGACATAGCGCGTGGTCTATAGAGTGTGTGAGTGACATAGCGCGTGGTCTATAGAGTGTGTGAGTGACAAGGCGCGTGGTCTATAGAGTGTGTGACTGACATAGCGCGTGGTCTATAGAGTGTGTGAGTGACATAGCGCGTGGTCTATAGAGTGTGTGAGTGACATAGCGCGTGGTCTATAGAGTGTGTGAGTGACAAGGCGCGTGGTCTATAGAGTGTGTGACTGACATAGCGCGTGGTCTATAGAGTGTGTGAGTGACATAGCGCGTGGTCTATAGAGTGTGTGAGTGACATAGCGCGTGGTCTATAGAGTGTGTGAGTGACATAGCGCGTGGTCTATAGAGTGTGTGAGTGACAAGGCGCGTGGTCTATAGAGTGTGTGACTGACATAGCGCGTGGTCTATAGAGTGTGTGAGTGACATAGCGCGTGGTCTATAGAGTGTGTGAGTGACATAGCGCGTGGTCTATAGAGTGTGTGAGTGACAAGGCGCGTGGTCTATAGAGTGTGTGACTGACATAGCGCGTGGTCTATAGAGTGTGTGAGTGACATAGCGCGTGGTCTATAGAGTGTGTGAGTGACATAGCGCGTGGTCTATAGAGTGTGTGAGTGACATAGCGCGTGGTCTATAGAGTGTGTGAATGACATGGCGCGTGGTCTATAGAGTGTGTGAGTGATATAGCGAGTGGTCTATAGAGTGTGTGAGTGACATGGCGCGTCGTCTATAGAGTGTGTGAGTGACATAGCGCGTGGTCTATAGAGTGTGTGAGTGACATAGCGCGTGGTCTACAGAGTGTCTGAGTGACATAGCGCGTGGTCTATAGAGTGTGTGAGTGACATGGCGCGTTGTCTATAGAGTGTGAGTGACATGGCGCGTCGTCTATAGTGTGTGTGAGTGACATGGTGCGTCGTCTATAAAGTGTGAGTGACATGGCGCGTCGTCTATAGAGTGTGAGTGACATGGCGCGTCGTCTATAGAGTGTGAGTGACATGGTGCGTCGTCTATAGAGTGTGAGTGACATGGCGCGTCGTCTATAGAGTGTGAGTGACATGGCGCGTCGTCTATAGAGTGTGAGTGACATGGTGCGTCGTCTATAGTGTGTGAGTGACATGGTGCGTCGTCTATAGAGTGTGAGTGACATGGCGCGTCGTCTATAGAGTGTGAGTGACATGGTGCGTCGTCTATAGAGTGTGAGTGACATGGCGCGTCGTCTATAGAGTGTGAGTGACATGGTGCGTCGTCTATAGAGTGTGAGTGACATGGCGCGTCGTCTATAGAGTGTGAGTGACATGGCGCGTCGTCTATAGAGTGTGAGTGACATGGCGCGTCGTCTATAGAGTGTGAGTGACATGGTGCGTCGTCTATAGAGTGTGAGTGACATGGTGCGTCGTCTATAGTGTGTGAGTGACATGGTGCGTCGTCTATAGAGTGTGTGAGTGACACGGCGCGTCGTCTATAGAGTGTGAGAGCGACATAGCGTGTCGTCTATAGTGTGTGAGTGACATGGCGCGTCGTCTATAGAGTTTGAGAGCGACATAGCGTGTCGTCTATAGTGTGTGAGTGACATAGCGTGTCGTCTATAGTGTGTGAGTGACATAGCGTGTCGTCTATAGTGTGTGAGTGACATGGCGTGTCGTCTATAGTGTGTGAGTGACATGGCGTGTCGTCTATAGAGTGTGAGTGACATGGCGCGTCGTCTATAGTGTGTGAGTGACATTGTGCGTCGTCTATAGTGTGTGAGTGACATTGTGCGTCGTCTATAGTGTGTGAGTGACATAGCGTGTCGTCTATAGTGTGTGAGAGCGAGAAAGCTTGTCGTCTATAGTGTGTGAGTGACATTGTGCGTCGTCTATAGTGTGTGAGTGACATAGCGTGTCGTCTATAGTGTGTGAGTGACATCGCGTGTCGTCTATAGTGTGTGAGTAACATAGCGTGTCGTCTATAGTGTGTGAGTGACATAGCGTGTCGTCTATAGTGTGTGAGTGACATAGCGTGTCGTCTATAGTGTGTGTGTGACATCGCGTGTCGTCTATAGTGTGTGAGTGACATAGCGTGTCGTCTATAGTGTGTGAGTGACAAAGCGCGTGGTCTATAGAGTGTGTGAGTGACACAGCGCGTCGTCTATAGTGTGTGAGTGACATAGCGCGTGGTCTATAGAGTGCTTGAGTGACACAGCGTGTCGTCTATAGTGTGTGAGTGACATGGTGCGTCGTCTATAGAGTGTGTGAGTGACATAGCGTGTCGTCTATAGTGTGTGAGTGACATCGCGTGTCGTCTATAGTGTGTGAGTGACATAGCGTGTCGTCTATAGTGTGTGAGTGACATAGCGCGTGGTCTATAGAGTGTGTGAGTGACATAGCGCGTCGTCCATAGAGTGTGTGAGAGACATAGCGCGTCGTCTATAGAGTGTGAGAGAGACATAACGCGTCGTCTATAGAGTGTGAAAGCGACATAGCGCGTCGTCTATAGAGTGCGTGAGTGACATAGTGCGTGGTCTATAGAGTGTGTGAGTGACATAGCGCGTCGTCCATATAGTGTGTGAGAGACATGGCGCGTCGTCTATAGAGTGTGAGAGCGAAATAGCGCGTCGTTTATAGAGTGTGAGAGCGACATAACGCGTCGTCTATAGAGTGTGAGAGCGACATAGCGCGTCGACTATAGAGTGTGAGAGAGACATAACGCATCGTCTATAGAGTGTGAGAGCGACATAGCGCGTCGTCTATAGAGTGTGAGAGCGGCATAGCGCGTCGTCTATAGAGTGTGAGAGCGACATAACGCATCGTCTATAGAGTGTGAGAGCGACATAGCGCGTCGTCTATAGAGTGTGAGAGCGACATAGCGCGTCGTCTATAGAGTGTGAGAGCGACATAGCGCGTCGTCTATAGAGTGTGAGAGAGACATAACGCATCGTCTATAGAGTGTGAGAGCGACATAGCGCGTCGTCTATAGAGTGTGAGAGCGGCATAGCGCGTCGTCTATAGAGTGTGAGAGCGACATAACGCATCGTCTATAGAGTGTGAGAGCGACATAGCGCGTCGTCTATAGAGTGTGAGAGCGACATAGCGCGTCGTCTATAGAGTGTGAGAGCGACATAACGCCTCGTCAATAGAGTGTGAGAGCGACATAGCGCGTCGTCTATAGAGTGTGATAGCCACATAGCGCGTCGTCTATAGAGTGTGAGAGCGACATAGCGCGTCGTCTATAGAGTGTGAGAGCCACATAGCGCGTCGTCTATAGAGTGTGAGAGCGACATAGCGCGTCGTCCATAGAGTGTGAGAGCGACATAGCGCGTCGTCTAATAGATCCTTCTTTTTAATAAAGATGGCGAACGTGACACATTTTTGTTCAATCAATTAAACGGTTTTGAGCTACAACGAGGCTATCTGCATCAAAACCAGGGCATCCTGTCACATGTGCGAATGATGTTTGTCATTTTTAGCCAGCCCCTTCAATCACGACGTAATTTCAGACGAATTATAAGCCTCGATGGCTTCCAGTTCTCGGTCTCCAGGACTTCCTCTAACTTTGAAAAGGAAGGCCTTTGCTAATAATCAAACAACCGGGAACGGTTGACGCCGCTGAAATTGATGACAGCACTCTCAATTTTTATTTTTTTATTTTTTTTTATTTTTATTTATTTTTAATTGTGTTCGCCAGATTTTACCTCTGGCGCAGTCCATAGAGATTATGAACTGAATTTTGCGTGTTAATCCGTTTTTACCTGGCAGCCGTGTGCACAGGGCTCCCTCGCTGCAGGGGCATTTAACTCCACCTTGGAGGTACTCATATTTTACCCTTCCATGAGTAATTGCCGTTTTCAAGCCGGGCCTCGCTGCTGAGACCAGGGGTGGTTCCCGAAGTGAAAATCATAAAATGAAAATTCAAATTGGTGCAGCTGAGATTTGAATCAACAACCTCTCTGTCTCGAGGCTGGCGTCTTGCCTCGAGGCCAACCAGTCCTTGAACTCTCAATTAATTAATTGACAGATTCTACCTCTTCTTTTGCCCCTGTCACGCCAAGTGGCGTATAGGGAATATGGTTTTAGGGACCATAAATTTTACAGACCTTCATCACATGATTTTTGGGGTAATGTGGTCGGTATAACGCCCGTGCCGCTTTACTTTCCCAGAAAAAATCCGGAACCCATTTAAGGCTGAGTGAACCCGGAAACCGTCGATTGGGATCGAACCCTACCTCTTGTCCTTTGTAGTCCAGTTCACTAACTACTGAGCTTTCGCGGCTCCCGATTGACAGATTCGCAGATATGAAAAACAACAGTATGCATATTTTATGGAGCCGCGATAGCTCAGTGGTTAGTGAACTGGACTACAAAGGACAAGAGGTAGGGTTCGATTCCAACCGACGGCTTCCGGTTTCACCCAGCCTTAAATGGGTACCAGATTTTTTTCTGGAAAAATAAATCGGCACAGGCGTAATACCGACCAAATTACCCCAAAAATCAGGTGCTGAAGGTCTGTAAAATTTATGGTCACTAACACCATATTCCCTATACGCCACTTGTCGTGACGGGGGGCTCTTTACTTTTATTAAAAATGTATATTTTACACTAAGATTGTCTCCAGAACAGTAAATAGCATTAGTGAACCGTTTCGAACGTTTCGTCCGTGTGTAAGATATGTTCTTCCAATTGTACGCAACTACCGTAGTGTTGTTTGCTATTTTAAGTAAAGTGATGTACACTGTGTTCTTGTGAAGTCTTTAGGATTTTGTTAATGCCTAAAAGGTTTTGCTTTTCTATTTCTTACCACTGAGGGTGTATATTGAAAACATATGAACATGGGTTCATTTGGTTAGCGGGGTAGAGTTCTGCCCTACCAAAGGAGGAGTAAGACGTCTCCTTTCCTCTGCTAGTCTTCGGGACACCCTTGGGCAAGGTGGAGCTCCCGTTTAGCCCCCCTATCAGGGTTATGTGAAGCCATTGGAGCAGGTGGTGGATGGTGTTGTGGGAGCAGCCGACAAGTAGTGCCGGTTGTGGTCCCCACACTGCGATGGTAGGCAGAGGATCTCATGTATAGAGACAATGGCTGCGATCTCCGAATAGTACTGTCGCTGCCAAGAAGGAAAGAAATGGCAAACTACCTTCTTATATTGCCTAGACTAATCATGACAAATCACAACTTTAAATATTACTAAGAATCATCATGAGACGTGTAAGAAACAAAATAAAACCAGAAATAAGTGAGGAACAATGTTGGTTTGTGGAAGGAAATGGCACCAATAATGCAATATACATCTTAAGAACATTGATAGAAAGATCTATAGAGGTAAAGAAAGATCTATATGTGTGCTTCATAGACTACACAAAAGTATTTCACAAAGTAAAGCATGTGGAAATAATCAATATGCTGGAGAAATTAAACATTGATGGAAAGGATCTGTAAATCATAAAAAACGAACTGGCAACAAACTGCAGCAATACGAATTAACAACCAAACAGGACAATTTCAACTTATAAAACAAGGAGTCAGACAAGGCTGTGTTCTGTCGCCGGATTTGTTTTCACTTTACAGCAAACATATTATGAGTTCAATAGTAGACAAAAAAGGAATTGAAGTCAACAGTCACAACATAAATAATTTGCGATATGCGGATGTCACAGTCTTAATTCACAGTCAGAATAGCAGAGACAGAGAATGAACTACAAGAAATGATAGACATAATAGTAAAAGAAAGCATCAAGAAAGGTCTTAGTCTGAATAGTAAGAAAACAGAAGTAATGGTCATATGGAAGAAACAATCATCACCATCATTCAGCATAAAAATAAACAGGACTAATTTGAAACAAGTGCAACGCGTCAAATATTTGGGCACAATAATATAACATCGGATGGAAGATACACCACGGAAATAAAAAGCAGAATAGCTCAGGCCAAAATAGCATTTCAGAAAATGAAAAATATCTTATGCAACAAATCTATGTCAATAGAAATGAGAAAGAGAGTTCATCGGTGCTATATAGAACCAATTCTGACCGATGGAAGCGAATCAAGGACAGTAGACAAACAAATGAAAAGACGATTAGAGGCCACAGAGATGGGATTTCTCAGCAGAATGTTGAACGTTCCCTGGACAGCTAAAAAGACCAATGAGGAAGTTCTCAAAGAGGCCAACACAAAAAGGCAGCTCCTAAAAACATCAGAAAGAAACAATCAACATTTTTCTGGCACATCATGAGAAGAGGAAAGTTGGAATACTTAGTTAAAGCTGACAAAATAAAAGGAAAGAGAGATCGCGGACGACAAAGAGAGAAAATACTGGATAGCTTGGTGTCATGGCATGGAAAACAGTCAACAACAGAACTTATACAATGCACTGTTGATAGAAGATTGTGGAAGGACATGATCGCCTACGCCAATCGGTATGGTACATGATGATGAACAGGGGAAATTTGCACACACAAACAATAATATACATATATATGTCTAAATGAAAAATCTTTCTTTATATATATATATATATATATATATATGTGTGTGTGTGTGTGTGTGTGTGTGTGTGTATAGAGAGAGAGAGAGAAAGAAAGAAAGAAAGAAAGAAAGAAAGGAAGGAAGGAAGGAAGGAAGGAAGGAAGGAAGGAAGGAAGGAAGGAAGGAAGGAAGGAAGGAAGGAAGGAAGGAAGGAAGGAAGGAAGGAAGGAAGAGAGAAAGAAAGAAAGAAAGAAAGAAAGAAAGAAAGAAAGAAAGAAAGAAAGAAAGAAAGAAAGAAAGAAAGAAAGAAAGAAAGAAAGAAAGAAAGAAAGAAAGAAAGAAAGAAAGAAAGAAAGAAAGAAAGAAAGAAAGAAAGAAAGAAAGAAAGAAAGAAAGAAAGAAATATTTCGTTTAGGAAGGGAGAACACATTCCAATCTTTTGAGCTTTCAACCACCAGAGATTGGCATACTCGATCAATACGAACACGTGATGGTGATGTTCATTAGCAAATTGTTAGCGTGCATCTCCAATAGGGCTAGCCGCTACATCCCAACAACACAGAGATCAACAATCATTTCTACAAAATAAATAAAATAATACTGAAATACTACACATATAAATTGACCCGAGAACTGTGTTACTGTGGACAGTTACCAATTTGAACGAATGAATTTTATTTTATTTCTTGTTAAGAAGGCCACGGAAAATAGGAAGCTTATTATTGCCAATGCTAAAAGGAAACATTTATAATATTTTAATCAGGTAATGGACACATCTGGAATTTATTTTAAATACTGGAAACGTGAAGAAAAAAACAGATAGAGGGAAACAGAAGAAAATATACCAGAAACTTGAAGATATTGACGTAGTAGCAAGACAAAAGTAGAATTGATAAATAATAATAAAGACAGAAAGTTGTGGAGGGTCATGATCACTTTTATCAGCCCGACACATACTTTAAAATGATAATTCTGTAAAGGAAGAGAGAAGCCTGCAATAACAATACGAAAGATATCGATGAGGTGTTCAGTAAATAATCCTTTCGAAGCCTTTGAAATGTGGGTTTATAGAAGAATAGGTAGAATTGGATGGAAACAAAAGAAAACAAACAATGAAGTTTTAAAACAACTAAAAATGAAAAGAGAACTACTAAATACAATTAGAACAAGACAAATGAAATTTGTGGGGCATGTTAAAAGACACAACAGCCTAAATAAAGGTAATTTTGGAAGGGAAGATACAAGGTAAAAGAGGCAGAGGCAGACCAAGACTAACATGGACGAGCAAGATCAAAAGATGGACAAGTCAACCTATGACAACCTGCACCATCAAAGCAAGAGACAGAGTGGAATGACGCTCCACGGTAGCTAACCTTCGATGCGGAGACGGCACTCAATGATGATGATGATGATGATGATGATGATGATGATGATGATGAAATAGTCGTTCATCATATTTGGGCATAATTATCATTACTAAGAGTCGTTTAGGCTTGCTGAGGTCACTGATCGTCCATTTGTTTGAATAATTATCACGGCCTGGTACCGATTTCCGTATTAGACATAACTTAAAACCAAGATCCGCATTTAGTAGTTTAGTTAGACAACATACGCTCCAGAAACTTTGAGTAAGATCTGGACAGATATAAACAAGGGAAGCTTCAAACATTTAGACTGTGATATGGCTGCCGTAGATTTATATGACTTTTACTCCTAAAATTTAGACTGAGATCGGAACACAGCAGATTTTGGCAACTTGTGTTTCTGAAATGTAGATTTAGATCTGAGCACAGTAGATTCAGGTTAAAATTTAGATTGAGGTATGAAAACAGTAGATTTGGGCTACAATTTAGATTCAGATCTGATCACAGTAGATTTAAACAACTTTTGTTCCCCAATTTAGACTGAGATCGGAACACAGTAGATTTCGTCAACTTGTATTTCCAAAATTTAGATTGTGGTCTGTTCACAATAGATTTAGAACTGAAATCGGAACTAGATTTATAACTGAAATCGGTACTAGATTTAGAACTGCAATCGGAACTAGATTTATAACTGAAATCGGAACTAGATTTAGAACTGAAATCGGAACTAGATTTAGAACTGAAATCGGAACTAGATTTAGAACTGCAATCGGGACACAATCGGTTCAGGCAACTTGTGCTGCTAAAATTTAGACTCAGATTCGAACGTGGTAGGTTAGACAACGCATGTTCCTGAAATCCCGACTGAATAAAATATTCTTTATTCTTTCCCAACAAAACGTAAAAATTGTGATCTTGTCTTGCAGCCCGTACCAATGAATTCATTTCTGATCAACAGCAAAATAATTTTAAAATAAGATCTTCGGCTCTGAAATGTATTACAGACCACGTGCAAGAGATCACGGATCATCATTATTAGGCGTCTCCAACGTTAAGAAAGAAGAAAGACTGCTGTCCATTAACTTCTCTATTTTACTTCTCATTCTTCATGTCTTTGTAACTAGCGATTGTGTCTGGCGGAAATCCTGAAACAGACAGCAGACTTCTTAAAATAATCCGAAATTCAGTCTGAATGAGTTATGATCGTAGAAGAAGAATAAGTGATTGCTACAACAATGCGCTTAAAACTATAACTGTAATAGGAGATTCTTTTTACAGAGCTTCATAGTAAGAGGCAATCTGATCATTAGAAGCGGGCCCGTCGAGCAAATGTTTCGACCCTTTAGCTTCTTGACACTCTAAGGGAGGAGGGCCCGGCTGGGTCATGACTCCCTGGCGTCGACTTCCTGTTGCATTGAATTCTAAAGCTTACAATATATATTCGGCACAAAATAACTACACTTACTCTATGCAACACTTCTGGTCGAATCTACGGTCTCTACCCAGTTGTAAACTACTAGTCTCAGCTTTAAACCAGCACACTGATGTCATCTTCGTGATGGCATAACGTACAGAATACACGACAATATAAACAACACAATAAGAGCAGCATTACTTCCCTTTAATTAAAAAAAAAATTATCAATAATTTATTGTAAGAATTTATTGTAAGAGGTGGCTGATTCATGATTTTATTGACTTTCATCTTCCTTTTAATTTATTATTATTACTTTTGATCGTGTGTGTTTTGTTGGGTCTTTGTCCTCGTGACATATATATCACAATCATCTTTGGTAACAGTTTTAATGGCTTGAATTGCTATCCACTCTTAATGGGCCAGAAATATTTTACTTCAAGGGTGAACTCGTATTATCGTCCCTTATATACACTAGTGATTCTGCTGCATAAAAGCCACTAACACGGGAGAAAGGGTAGGGGGTAGGGTGGGGGTGTTATCGTGTTCAAAGCTGTGAAAGAGTTAACTATGCCACAGCCACAGAAAAATGATTGAACATTTACAAGGCTGAAACATAATTTCTCAACGTCACTGCAGAATTGGCCATTCAGCACAAAATTAACGTGCAAAAGAAATTGACAAATTCAATGTCAGCAGTAAAAACATTGAAATCCTTCAGGGATAGCGAGCAAGATGAGGTAAGGACAACCGTAGGAGAGCTGTGCCATAGTTTCCATGTAGCAAGGATATACAGGGTATTTGCCACATTGAATATACAAGAAAACGAGCCCCATAAGGAGCATGGAAACTACTACAAGAAGATCATCTGGTCAGTTACGAAGAAACCAAATCCTTCCTCCAAGGGCGATGCCACTCAAAGTGGAAACAAGACCACCTTAACAGCAACGTGAGAATGGATAGTACCAACTGTCCAGGGTAGACAAACTTATGCTTCGCCTCTACACTGACTAGAAAAGAATTAACATCAACTGTAATCCAAATTCAATATAGACAGTACCAGTATGTGTAACTGCGATCTAGCAAACATAACAATAGACACATCCTACAAGACAGCCTGCAGTACACAGACTTAAGGAGATAAACATGCCCACAACTTTGGAAGAGAAACTGTATGGCGGAAATGAAACCTTGAAACAGACAACACATTTCTTAAGAGAATATCGAATCCCAGTGTGAATGACGTCATTATTGAGGAAAAACAAGATTAGTTACAGTCTGTTAGTGTTGAGTTAGAAATTTTAGGAATAAATTATTTTAAGATGTTAGTCCCAGTCATTGATAACACCAGATCTACACGGTCAAGTAAAAGAAACGGACACCACAACATTACTGGTCAAACAAGCCTTATCAACACAATCAACATAAAAGTCCTGGATCAGAAATCATAGCGCGCATCGTAGTAGCATCAAATGCTTTCAGCAAACTGGCGGTCACTTGGAAAGTTGTTAGATAGGAAATTAAATGCTTTCAACAAACTGGCGGTCACTTGGAAAGTTGTTAGATAGGAAATTAAATGCTTTCAACAAACTGGCGGTCACTTGGAAAGTTGTTAGATAGGAAATTAAATGCTTTCAACAAACTGGCGGTCACTTGGAAAGTTGTTAGATAGGAAATTAAATGCTTTTGAATAGAGAACATTTCAAATTATAAGATAAGAGACTAAACTACACAAGAAGACGTGTTCGCTGGGCTTAATTTTAAGAACAAGGCATTGGAAATATATCGATCATATACTGAGAAAGAATGAAGTAAGACTTCCCCATCAGGCATCCATGCGGAAACCTTCTAGTAGAAGAAAATATTGAAGAACAAAAGAAACACGTTGTATAACAATTACCGAAACCGAAACCATGGGAACTAAGAAACAATCTAGAGCTACAAGAACTAACAGCGAATCGTCAGTTGTTGAGAGCTATGATTTCCACCCTGAGTCGTCTTCGACCCGAGAGGAACTAACTCTTGTGTTTCTGAAGTAGAGCGTTCATTGTTACAAGAAAAACAAATGAATTTACACTTAATTATTATGAGAATAAATCACCTATAAATTACTTACCTTCTTTTGAAAAACATGACGGTGCTATTTATTTTTTTATATTCTGAATCTGTTGCCAAATCAATACGTTTATTTATCCTACTTGCACTGACTTCAAACACACGTCTCTCTATCTCTCTACTGTCTTTTATTTATTTTATTTTATTTTCTTCTGAAGAAGATGAGTTCTTATCACATTCGGAACTATTTTCTCATGAAATATCTACGATAATTACCAAGAAGTTTATTTTTCGAACAAAATTTCGATGCTACTGATATTTCAAAATTATGAATGTGTACATGTCTTTTAAACATAAAAATAAACCCTAATAAAATACAAGCTACATATATATGGACTCTATAAAATGCAAGCTACATATATATGGACTCATGTGCACACAAAGGCTGAGAAGAACTAAATATGAAATTTGGCTCAAATATGTAAAATCAAGAAAATTGGGAATCAACCAATAAAACGCCGTCATTGTATTTCAATTGTCCGATTCCAGCCAATCAGCGCACGTTTTTCTGTCTGTAATTCCAACGTGATGCGTTTCGTCATGAAATCTTCCTATAAGAAGCTTAAAGGTGCCTTTCGACAGAGCAGTCTCCTAAATGAATAGGTAAAATCTTTGGTGTGCACAGCCCGAGACACAAATCAGTTTCATCACAACATCACGTGCTCTCGTGCAAGCAAGGTCAGGATCTTATCATTCCTCAGTTATAAGCTCATTAGGGCTGGGTTGACATTTCTTTTTCCCTGTCCGGGCAAATTCCTAATATTTCTGGGATTTCACAGACCAGCAGACAATATCCTCTTTATGCTAATTAACTAGAGGAATATTGGTGTTCAAAGATAAATTCCGAAGACAATATGGTAAGCATGTCGTCTGCAGTTTTGTTAGATTTTAGAGAACGGAATGTACAGATGCTGATTGGGTAGAAGCAACCAATAGGAAAATATAAACAGATAATTCTAATAAATATAAGAAACAATCAACATTAATGGGGCACATCATGAGAAGAAGAAAGTTGGAATACTTGTTTACACCTGGCAAAATGCATGGAAAAAGATATCGCGGACGACAAAGAGAGAAAATACTGGATAGCTTGGTGTCATGGCATGGAAAACAATCAACAACATAAATCATACCATGCACGGTGGATAAAAGATTGTGGAAGGACTCGATCGTCTATGCCAGCCGGTATGGCACATGATAATGATACAGATAATTGCAATGGGAGATATTTTCTAAAATCATTAGAAGGAAATCTTCGTGGAGCTAGTGCTTCAGTCCTTTAGCTTTTTGATGCGCTAAAAGTGAAACGTCACATGAGTCATAACTCCGAAGCGAATGTAGATATTAACAAATAAACAAGAGCAGCATATATACAATAATTACAATAATTTAATTACCAGTGCTGCATAGTTCTTTGAAATTTAAAAGTGTGATTACGAATAGAGATCAAAGTGTTGTTAGTCATTGTTCACGTAAAGTGATGATGGCCCAAAACAAGAGAGCAGAAATAAAATAACCGATGGCTACCATCCATGCAAAGAAACGACCACAGACCAAAGAACTTTTAAAATGACCAAATAATCAAACCATATGGACACTACATACGTTCACTATACGGCCTGTACACCCGGAGCATGGCGGAGTTATTTGTTTCTTGTATTGTTCTCACGGAAATCAAACCAGTCATTTTTTCGTTTTTATTTTCCTTCTTCAGTTGAGGATGTCAAATCTATACCAATTTCAGCGAAACACTGTCTATACTCTCTGATTGGAGATGTCAAATCTATACCCATTTCAGCTATATACTGTCTATGCTCTCTGATTGGGAATGTCAAACCTATACCAATTTCAGCTATATGTTGTCTGTGCTATCTGATCTGGAATGTCAAATCTATAACCATTTGAGCTATATGCTGTCTGTGCTCTCTGATTGGAAATGTCAAATATATACCCATTTCAGCTTTATGCTGTCTGTGCTCTCTGATTGGGAATATCAAATCTATGACCATTTCAGCTATATACTGTCTGTTTTCCCTACTTGCTTTGGAGAGTTAGAAAAATGTGCCCAAAGAAATCTCGACTTATTGAAATTTGCACAAATCTAGATTGTGACGGTTCCAAGACTGAACTAAACAATAGATAAACAATTAATTAAAATATAATTTCAACTAGAAGTTTAACAAATGGTATTGAGATCTGAAATAACATAGAAGACATTTTCTGAGTCTGGACGGATTGTGTCTCGCCAAGAAGAAAACACAAGTTAAGATCAGAGCCAAGCAATAATTATCACAGGAAAGAAACAGAAAAACAGAAGAGTTATAAACCACAAGATACAGTTATAAACCACAAGATACAGTTATAAACCACAAGATACAGTTATAAACCACAAGATACAGTTATAAACCACAAGATACAGTTATAAACCACAAGATACAGTTATAAACCACAAGATACAGTTATAAACCACAAGATGCAGTTATAAACCACAACCACAAGATACAGTTATAAACCACAAGATACAGTTGTAAACCACAAGATACAGTTATAAACCACAAGATACAGTTGTAAACCACAAGATACAGTTATAAACCACAAGATACAGTTATAAACCACAAGATACAGTTATAAACCACAACCACAAGATACAGTTATAAACCACAACCACAAGATACAGGAGCCGCTATAGCTCAGTAGTTAGTAAACTGGACTACAAAGGACAATAGGTCGGGTTCGATCCTGATCGACGGCTTCCTGGTTCACCCAGCCTTAAATGGGTACCGGATTCTATTCTTGGAATGTAAAGTGGCACAGGCGCATTATCCCAAAAATCATGTGCCGAAGGTCTATACAAATATTGTCACTAATGCCATATTCCCTATACGCCACTCGGTGTGAAGGGGCTCTTTACTTTTTTTTTTTTAACCCACAAGATATATTTCTAAAGTGTGCCATACATTTCCTTATTGAGTTATTGAGTTATTTGCGGGTCATCATCATTGCACTCCGAACATGTCCATAGGTACTCAGATCCCCTCCTCAGAAATTCCCTCAGTGTCCAGCGACTGACGACTCCAGTTCTATGTTGGTTGATAAGTCTTCTTATACGGCCACTAAGTGTCTCATTTCTGGCTGTGCCCAACTTAACTCCCATTTCCATCATCCGAAGAAGTGACGTGATCTGTGTTTGTCGAAGTCCTGTGCTCTTCCCACATCTCGGAGGGCATTGATGATGTCCGTCCGATCCATTGATCGCCCGTCCTCAACGACAGCGCAGCTAGCCAACCTGTCCGCCCTTTCATTTCCCCGTACTTCCGCATGTCCAGGGACATAGACAAAGGTGACCTTACGTATTTTGGATTTCTGCAACGACTCTACCCATTGCATGCGTACAAAGCCCGCCTCCACTTTTTTTATCATGCTCATCGAATCACTCAGTATACATGCGTGGGTGTAGTCTTGTGACTCTAACCATTTGAATGCCTTGGTCACTGCCATTTCCTTACATACATGCAGTATAAGGTCTAGCAAAACCCTCTGTATGCAAGAACAAAAAAAATTATTTTATTTTAGCGAAATTTGAAATAAGCAATATTTTCTTACCCCCCCCCCCACCCCCTTTCCTCCCAAAACCACACACAACACACACACACGCGCATACACACACACCCACATTAATTGAATATTTGCTACGAGATTAAATCATGAACCATATAGCGATAATCCCATATATGTGGCTATGTATTATGACCTATACTAGGTCGCCGTCACCGTAATTATCATCAGGCGTCCAAGTCTACGGGCGTATGTGATCATATCCATCCACATACGCCTGTCCCATGACCTCCTTACCAGTTCTACTATACTATTGATATCATTCAGACTATTATCCTGTCTATGCCAGCCGGTATGGCACATGATGATGATACAGATAATTGCAATGGGAGATAATTTCTCAAATCTTCACAAGGAAATCGTGGAATTAGTGTTTCAGTCCTTTAGCTTTTTTGATACGCTAAAATTGAAACGTCACTTGAGTCTCTCTTCTCTCCCCTTGTATTTGTTTTCGTTTTGTTACACCTTCTAAAGTTATTCGCTTCTCACGACATACCCACAGAGATAGACTCCCTTGTTGTGCCACGCCTCAAAGAACAAACCTTTCTTCACAGGTTTCACACAAAAGGTCGTGAATACTCCGTTTTGCTGCACTTGGTTTTCTCAACATTACAGAACCACAAATCTGTTGCTTTCAGCTAGGGGCTTAAGGCAAAGAAATGCAAATGAATGCATAAAAATGCGAAGCTGCAGTAAAGCTGAATGTGAGGGAAAATTGAAAAAAAATGGTATGGTAAAAGCTTTACGTGATTGATAGACGACACCGAAATGAACGACGTTTCGGCTCAATAGGCCTTCAGCAGGAACAAATAAACAACACGCACACACATATATGTATATGAATAAAACCAATCCTACATAGCTAACTAGCAATGAAACATCCAAAACAAAATAATCGAAACTGGTTGAAGAAAAGAAAATGATCTTCCCTGTGTCGTGGACCGTGGTCAGAATGGGAAAGAGAGAGTCACACGGGTGTAGCTGTAATTAAGGGAACCTTAATTTTGCAGTCTAGGTAACCTCGACTGCAAAGACACTGATGATGTCTAAAAGTATCTAAGGGCCTAGAAATACATGTATACACAACCACACATATATATACCAATACTTATACATATGAATACATACGTGCATATGCACACCCATACAGGGACATCATACATATGAATACATACGTGCATATGCACACCCATACAGGGACAATCATATATGTGTAGAAATGTGCGCATAACGCCCACATAACCAGAAGAGTACACACCGAGGTCAGTGTGCATACACAAAGGAGAAAGAATAGAACAGAAGAATAACGGGTACTCAAAAGGCGGAAAGAGTGAAATGTCTGAGTGTGGGGTACACTAAAAACATATGAAGGGTAAGTAGCACAGAAAAAAGGGGTATAGAGGACCACCGAATTGTCTCAGTGGGGACTAGTGGAGGAGAACTATGAATAGCATGCATAGTGGATAGGTTAAAGTGCCCAAACATGGGCATCAAAGAAGGCTATGCAATAGGGAAGGAGAAACTAAAGGGAAACTATGTGTACGAGCGAGATACATTCATGTCTCGTGGGGTCAGCGAACCAAACTGGACTATGAGGCGATTCTCCAAAGCAAACCGTCTGCGGTCGCCAGAGTGACAAAGGACAATCCCAGTGATACGGATGTAGTCTTTGCCCTTGTGGTCTGAGGAATAGAAATGGGAAGACATTGGAGTACCAGTATTCTGTTGAACATCTCGAAGATGTTCACAAAATCTTTCCGCTAGTCGTGTCCCAGACTCGCCAATATAAGTAATGTGGCATCGTTGGCATATGATGGCATAAATGATGTTACAGGACACACATGTGAAGCTATGCTTGATCTCGAACCGTCCATTAGGAAATAAGACATAGTCAGTGGGGAGCACATAGGCACAGGTGATACAGTTACGACCACAAGGGGCCGTACCGAAGTGCTGATGTTCGGAGCGCGGGAGATGGCTCCTAACCAGAATATCTCCCAAATTCCTGTCGCGTTTGAAGGCGATCCTATGGAGATCACTAAAGAGTAGACGAGCAGTGGGATCAGAGTGGAGAATGGAACGATAGCGGTTGAGTATCTTCACAGCAGCCAGGTTGTGAGGATGATAGGTAAGGGGGAGTATAGTTCTCTCAGAAGGGGGGGGGGGAGGCAGTTGGAAGGAGTGAGTGCCTCGGGACGAGAGATAAGAAGGACCCGCTTGAAGGCAGACTGAATGATCGAATCTGGATAAAGCCGGCGGCTAAAGAAACCTAAAATAAGGTGAGCCTGTTGGAGGAAATCTTGGTCATCCTGGCAGATGCGATGGAGGCGCAATAACAATGAGAACGGAATCGAATCACTACAAGAAGGTGAATGTGATGAAGTGTAGAGAAGATAACAATGGGCGTCTGTGGGTTTATAAAAAACCGAGGTGTGGAGACCAGAAGTGCCCAAAGAAACAATAAGATCTAGGAAGGTAACAGAGGAAGTGGATATACAAGATGTGATCTTGGTAGCTTTGTGATAGCTCAGAATGTAGTCAATAAACCTGGAGAGGTCATCCTCAGGTAGATCGGTAAGTCTGAAGTAGTCATCAATGTACCGGAGGTATATGATGGGAAGGGGACCTTGATACGAATTGAGAATTTGATATTCAAGGTAACCCATAAATAGGCAAGCATAGCTGGGGCCCATCTTGGTGTCCATAACTACTCCACTAACTTAATCATAGGAGTCACCATTAAACTCAAAGGTGTTGAGGTTAAGCTCAGTAAGGCGGAGAAGGGTGGCAGTATCAATAGAGGGGTGTTGCCTCTGGTCAAGAAAGAACCGTAGAGCTAGGAGGCCGTCGGAGTGAGGAATAGAGGTGTAGAGAGAACAAACATCAAGGGCGAAAAGTCGGTATGAGCGACCACGGGAGAGGGAGATGGAAGAGAAGATCCTAAAGGCATGGTTTGTGTCTTTGATATGAGGAAAGACTAATTACCATGGGCTGGAAGACACTGTCTAGATAATCAGATATGTGTTCAGTCGGGCAAGCACACGCTGACACGATGGAACGTCCTGGATTGTCGATTTTGTGAATTTTAGGGAGCATGTAGAATGATGGCTTACCAAGACCACTATTGGGGATAATGAGGTGGGACGCGCTAGAAGGAAGTAGGTTATCTCGGATCAGTTCCTTGATGGTAGATTGGACCTGCTTATTGTAGAGGGCAAAGGCGTCGTCAGGGCGGGGTTTATAAAACGCGATATTGGATAACTGTTTGGTGCCCTCTGAAATGTATGGTTTACTAAATGCCCACGTTTCTTCTTAAGCGTTCACATCTTTCGATATTACGAACTTGGCTCTTTGCCCTGTTTCATGGAGGTGTAAGGACATCAACATGAGACAAGATGGGATGACCGGTACTCTTATGTGTGTGTGTGTGTGCGTGCGTGCGTGCGTGTGTGTGTGCGTGTGTATGTGTGTGTGTGTGTATGTGTATGTGTGTGTGTGCTCTGATTATTTCCACTAAACCTGCGCCGCTGCTGACACACTTCGTACTTTTTTTTCGACAGCCTGGATCTAGGCTTGATGTAGGAGTTTTTCTTCTTCTATGGTGGATGCCAGTGCTGTTGAGCCTGCCCTTTTAGTGTCCATGATTCGTTTCACTACAACAGAGCATGCTCTACACAGGGACTTCCGGGAAATATGGCGGATGGGCGGCAGGGACCAATGAGGCTCAGTCTGAAAAGTGTTTCTTGTTGCAGGTTCCTCATTTCCCAAGCCTGGCTTGCTGCCAGAGCTATTGAATTGAGTGCTCTATGCACACCGTGAGCTGTGTTTTTTTTTTATCCGGATCGTGTTTCGATATTTCGATTGCTTACGATGAATGATGATATCGTATGATAAAGGACAGTTCAGCTGTGTTCACTTTCGGTGCCGCTTGGCTTTATATTTTTTGTTTGTGTGCTGTAGCTGCTATGATGGAGACTGTAGCTGCCTTTCTTTGTTTCTATCCTTCAATGAGTTGAGTTTTAATTCGGCTGATTTCACTGACACGGGCGGTTGAGCAATTATATTATAATTTCAGTTTTTTTCCGTTTGCAGTGATACCTGTGCCTTTGACTAATCATAACCATAACTATGCTCTATACAACAATGAATATTCTATTATTAAATTTCTATTAACATAAAAACAATGTTTAAAAATAAATTGTAAATGCCCTTCAGAAATGCACCACTAAAGTACACGAGTCAGTGTAACATAGGATTAATGAATTTAAATACCGGAACTATAATAACATTAGATAGCAAAGGTACAGAGCAGAGACTGTGTGTGAAAAAGCTCAGGCAAAACGGCGTTCCATTGAGTGAAAAGGATATTAGACAAGCCACCTGGCTCAATGGAGGAATAAAACAGATGTCATCAGTGTTATTTAGAGCCAATACTGACGTACGAAAAAGAGACCGACCTAGAGAAACACTAAAAAGAACATTAAAGCGAGAGGCAAGAACAGTAGGGATCAGCTCCCTCACACTAATTGAACAACTAGCCGAGAACAGAGACGTGTAGTAAGACACAATGCAGATCCTGTGCAAGGTGTGATGGTTGAAAGGTAGTCGGACACAAGAGACCGAACACATCCGACTACAGTAGGCACATTTGAGTACCGCGTTTCCTGCCTTTTTCGACGCCTTTAGTAATAAACTAACCAGTCCAGTCTGGCCAGTACCATTGCTACCACTAGAACAGGCTTTTGAGGATATTGACACACAGGCTCCTCTACCAGGTTGTGGCGGAGACTCATCAGATAAGAATATTCGTACATATACTCTACTGGTAAGGTTTTACCGCAAAAAAAAAGTGGTTTTATAGTAGAACATCTATTTGATATAAGATTGTGTAGTATTAGCGCTGATCGGTCAAGGCTTAGGACATCGGAGCTGGCTCGTGGCGAGCAGAAGGAAACAATCAGCCTCTTTTTGCTACATTATGAAAAGGTAATAGTAAAAACCCTCATCATACGGCCTACTGGTTGGTTTAAGCGATCATGTCCTTCCATAGCAATTATGATACCATTACTAAAGCCAGGAAAAGATGGTTCAATGACATCCAGCTATAGACCAATCAGCCTTACAAGCTGTTTGTGTAAAACAATGGAACGTATAATCAATCTCAGACTGCAGTGGTACCTGGAAAGTGAAAATCTCCTTGTCCCACAACAAGCAGGCTTTAGACAGTGTTACTCTACCGAAGATCAGGCAACCTATCTTTCCCAGGAAATTGAGGATGCGTTTCAAGAAAAGAAACTGGTACTAGCAGCATGGATAGACCTAAAGAAAGCATTTGATAAGGTATGGAAGGAAGGGCTTTTGAAGAAACTGAGAAATTATGGAGTAAATGGCAGGATGTACAAATGGGTCAAAGCATACCTGCATAACAGGAGAGCCAGAGTGCAACTGGATGGTCTTAAGAGTAAGAAGGTCTTACTGCGCCAGGGCGTTCCACAGGGAGGGGTACTATCTCCAACACTTTTTCTGATCTACATCAATGACCTAGTTACTGAACTACCACATGGTATCAAAGTGGCAATGTATGCAGATGACTTGGTAATGTGGTGCACAGAGGAGTATGCAACAGTGGCCTCCAAATTGTTACAAAGAGCTATGAATGCACTGAATTCATGGACAAATAGATGGTGTATCAGCATCAATACAGACAAATGCAGTACTACACTTTTCACTCTTTCCCCAAAACAAAAAGCAGGAGCCATCTATATAAACAATGAGCCTGTGAAAGAAGACATACAGGCTACGTATCTCGGAGTTACATTTGATAACAAACTATCTTGGAAACAGCAGATAAATAAGGCAACCCAAAAAGCAAGGAGAAAATTGGCTATTCTAAGAAAGCTGTGTGGAACTACGTGGGGTGCGAGTGGGAAAATACTCAGTAAAGTTTACCAACAGAGTATACGCCCACATTTAGAATATGGATCATCTGCATGGTGTTCAGCATCAAACACCACACTTCAAGAACTGGATAAAGTACAAAACCAGGCACTTAGGGTCATCACAGGAGCAATGAAATCAACACCAATATTAGAGATGGAGAAATTGTGGAGGATACCAGCACTGAGAGAACGGAGGGACACAAAGGTGCTGATACAGGCAGAAAAATTTGCTTGCATGCCGAGACATCCAATGAAGGACCGATTCCAAAATCTTGCATTGGGACGACTTAAGAGAAGCAGTTTTATCCACCAAGCCAAGCGTATTAGTAGACAAACACCAGACATGCCAAGAGCTGTTAACCCCCTACTGCCCATACCAGAACAGACTCCCTGGACAGAGGAATCTGGATTATCAGTTCAAATACGGACAGAAGTGAAAGGAATAGTTGATAAAGAGGAACAGAATAGTCTACAGCGAAAAACAATAACTCTCAGTTTCCTGGATGAAGAATACCCACAAGACCTATGGATTCGTGTGTATACAGATGGATCAGCACAGAATGCAGTAAAAAATGGGGGAGCAGGTGCATATATAGAATACCCAAATAACACTAGGGATATGAATAAAATAGCAACAGGGAAATATTGTCACAATTATGATGCAGAAATACAAGCAATAAAGTTAGCAATAGAAAAACTGCTGAACATTAATCTTAGCCCGCAGCCTGTAGTGTTTTTGACAGATGCAAGATCAGTACTCCAGGCACTACAATCCAGAAAATTACCACATCTGCAGACCTTATTGACTGAACTCTGCAAGCACCACAGGGTTGCCCTGCAGTGGATCCCATCTCACTGTGGAATACCAGGAAATGAGAAAGCAGATCAGTTGGCAAAGGAAGGTTCAACAGGCACACAACTAGATACACCTGTTACATACCATCATAAGAAACAGATAATCAAATCAATCAGAGGACCACAAGCCCCAAATCAGGATGCCTTTTATAATATGAATAGATATGAACAAGTTATCATTATACGTCTCAGAACAGGACACAATCGACTCCATAGTCACATGTATACAAAATTCAAGATCGGCACCTCAACTACTTGTACATGTGGACAGGCGCCCCAGACTGCTGAACACATACTTCAAGACTGCACTGAATATAGTAGACTGAGGAAAATCCATTGGCCCATAGATACAACACTACAGACAAAACTATATGGGCCACTGCAAGAATTACAAAAGACAGTAACATTTATACAGGAAACGACATTGCAGATATAGACAATGCTTCAGGCGAACGAAAGATAGATAGATAGATGTCCTTCCATAATTTTCTATCCACAATGCATCATCTCAATTTTGTTGTTGACTGTTTTCCATGTCATGACACCAAGCTATTTAGTATCTTCTCTTTTTGTCGCCCGCGATATCTCTGTCCCTGTATTTTGCCAGTTGTAATCAAGTATTCCAACTTTCCTCTTCTCATGATGTGTCCGAAAAATGTCGGTTGCTTCTTTCTTATGTTTTTTTTTTTTTATGAGCATCCTTTTTGTGTTGGCCTCTTTAAGAATATCCTCATTGGTCTTTTTAGCTGTCCATGGAACTTTCAACATTTTTCTGAGAAATCCCATCTCTGTGGCTACTAATCGTCTTTTCATTTGTTTGTCTACTGTCCATAGGTCACAATTGGCACTATAGTCAAAATAGAAAGTTAAAGTGGGCAAAATTGAGAGAATAAGAGGCAGTGGTTAATACAATGTACAATATACGTAATACAAAATGCATACAAAACAGCTTAGGGAATGGCGTAGTAGGAAACAACATCAGAAACTGATAAAAAAAGGGAGCGATAGAAAGCTGTGAAAAGACAGGGTTGCCATACCTGTAGATATGGTACTTGACGATGATGATGATTATGATGATGAAGATAACAAGAAGTAAGAAAGGAGGAGGAGAAAGAAAAAGAAAGAAGATGATGATGTTGGTTATGAACCGTTATGGTAATGGTGCTGATGAAGGAGGAGATGTAAAAGAAGAAGAAGAAGAAAAAGAATAAGATGATGATTATGATGATGATAAGAAGAAGAGAATAGAAGAAAGAACAGATGATGATGATGATGATGATGCTACCGAGTTGTGTCTTTTATCCTTCATGATATGAATTATTACAACATTAATTAAGTGGGCGTGAAATAATTTCATGCGAGTTCATTGGCTGACATTTCTGTGAGGCTTTTTTTTTTTTTTTTTTTTTTTTTGGGGGGGGGGGGAAGGGTGTAAGGAAACAAAGTGATTGTTGGCAAATCAGATGAAAGTGATTGTGGGCAAAAAAAGTGATTGTCGACAAAACAGATAAAAGCGATTGTGGGCAAAAGAGATAAAAGTGATTGTCGGCAAAACAGATAAATGTGATTGTGGGCAAAAGAGATAAAAGTGATTGTTAACAAAACAGATAAAAGTGATTGTCGGCAAAACAGATAAATGTGATTGTGAGCAAAACTGATAAAAGTGATTGTCGGCAAAACAGATAAATGTGATTGTGGGCAAAACAGATAAAAGTGATTGTGGGCATTACAGATCAAAGTGATTGTGGGCATTACAGATCAAAGTAATTATTGGCAAAACGGATCAAATTGATTTTGGGGGAAAAAAAAAATAAAAACAGAAATATATCATTGATTGCGAAGGAAAATGTACTGAGCAAGGTGACATCAAGGCATAGTAGATGGAACTGGCGGAGTTGATACAACATATTATGGAAAAATAAACAATTGATATTTAACTGGCATATCACAAAAAATAGAAGAAGAAGAAGACCAAAGTAAGTCCTTAGCCCTGCACATCTCCCGAAACCCCTAGATAGGTGATCATGTCTCTCCACAACTTTCGATCTTGACAGTTATTTATCATTTCTGTTGTTGGCCTTCTGCCAAACCATTCTCTTAAGCTGTCTGGTATCTTTTCTCTTTGCTTCCATCTATATCTTCGTCCCTCAATTTTCCCAGTTTTTACAATATATTTCAACTGTTCTCTGCTCATTACATGGCCAAAAAATGACGATTGTTTCTTCCTAATATTGGAAATTCGCTCTCTTTTTGCTTTGGCCTCTTTCAGAACGTTTTCATTACTCTTCTTAGCTGGCCATGGTATTCTCAACATTCTTCTGTAAAACCACATTTCCACAGACTCCAGTGATTTTCTTGTCTGTTGTCCTATTGTCCATGATTCCCATCCATATGTTAAAACTGGCTCTCACCCCCGCTTTACTCTTTCCAAAATAAGAACATTGTGGTTATGTTAATGATACATACCATACACTTAATAGCCGACTAAGGCACATCTTCAGGCTTAGAACAGACCATAAAGAACAGAAAACACCTATATCCATGCTGAACCGCCCTCAAGTAGCAGAGAACAAAAGTTGGACTTACAGAAGCAAGCCTTGGAGACAAGCTAGCGAACAGTAAAGTCGTGATCCTTGCAGGTCTAAATGTTTTGTAAAAGTTGATCGTCTGGTAAAGTTTAACAGATTGACCAGCTTGGCCAAAAGAGGAGGGATGGAAGAGGAGAACCCAAAAAATCCGGTCAATATGACGGATAGGCGGCAGGAACCGTTGAGGCTCTGTCTGAAAAGTATTCCTTGTTTGCAGTTTCCTCTTATTCCAAGTTGGACTTGCTGCCGGAGCTACTGAGTTTAGTGCTGTGTGCATACCGTGAAATGTGTTTTTCATCCGGATCGTGCTTCGTTTGCTTACGATGAATGATGATATCCTATGACGAAGAACAGATAATTGTGTTCACTTTCATGCGTACTGTGGCTGCTATGATGGGGACTGCAGCTGCCTTCCTTTGTTTTGATCCTTCAATGAGATGAGATGTTAATTCGAAGGATTCCACTGACACGGGCGGTTGAGCAATTATGGATTTTAATTCGTTTGCAGTGATGCCGGGGCCTTCGACTAACTCTAACTATAACCAAAAAAATCGTGTCCTGACGTCTGATGCGCTGGGCCGAAAGACATAATGATTGCAGAAGGAGAAGGTAAAGCAAAATGTAAGAAGTAACATTCTTAAATTGATCTTCTGCTCTCTTCTTCGTCGTTTGCTATTTTTTGTATAGCTTTCCTCTTGGGTGTGGGTCATCAACAATATTTCTCCCGTTCTTTAGATACCTTGCTCGCTTCGCCATCCCTCTTCGTGTGTAATTTATATTTAAGGTTTCGTTTTAATGTGTTCTAGATCTTCTCTGTTTCTTTGTTTCCTGGGCTCAGAGAAAGAAATGTTCTAACAATGTGTGTAGTTGACTTGAAAGAGTGTATCTTATTCATCTCCCCCTTCTTCTGCATAAAAATTATTTCTCTGTGGGTCAATGTGTTCCTTGCCTCAGTTTCTGATTGTGTCTGGCATTTCGACGTGCCTAATCATCTCTCTGTATTAACGTGGCCGTCAGGCTGAAATTGGAATTATGTAAAACAAGGCGACGCTTGCATTTTTTTCTCTTAAAATCGAGCCACCACCTATGGGCCTTTACTTAATTTATCCATGAATTGGTCACTGTTGGTCAGCGTGGACTGGTCACTGTTGGTCAGCGTGGACTGGTCACTGTTGGTCAGCGTGGACTGGTCACTGTTGGTCAGCGTGGACTGGTCACTGTTGGTCAGCGTGGACTGGTCACTGTTGGTCAGCGTTGACTGGTCACTGTTGGTCAGCGTGGACTGGTCACTGCTGGTCAGCGTGGACTGGTCACTGTTGGTCAGCGTGGACTGGTCACTGTTGGTCAGCGTGGACTGGTCACTGTTGGTCAGCGTGGACTGGTCACTGTTGGTCAGCGTGGACTGGTCCCATGCTAGAAACATTTTAATGTTCACTGTTGTCATGTTGTCAGAGTTGACATTCTAATCCAACTCAAAGGTCGTTGTCATCTTCAAGGAATGACGAAGTGCATGCATATTGATCGTTCCAGCAGCTCATTGCTTGCACATACACCAAGTCATACTAGTCGTCCTTGTATTTCTATTTTTAGCAGTCTCAAAACAATGTCCTCACTGATAGTTGCCAACTCTGGCATACAATCATTGAGCGCATTCTAAGCGTCGCTTTTTCGCATGTATATTGCTCTTGTTACATGATTGTAAATACTACAGCCACGTGAAAAGACAGTGGGCTGGAGAGAACAATAATGGAAGGAATGGTTTCAGGAAGACGATGGAGGGGCAGATCAAGAAGAAGGTTTCAAGACAAAGAGACATTAAACATAACAACTGAAGAAATGGGAAATCTGGCAAGACAGACATTCTTTTCGAAGGGCTGTGGTGAATGCAACGTTCTGTCAGATATCTGACTAGTGACAGAGATTCAGTAGGAATGTGATGAGTGCAAGTTTCTGTGAGATATCTGACTAGTGACAGAGATTCAGTAGGAATGTGATGAGTGCAAGTTTCTGTGAGATATCTGACTAGTGACAGAGATTCAGTAGGAATGTGATGAGTGCAAGTTTCTGTGAGATATCTGACTAGTGACAGAGATTCAGTAGGAATGTGATGAGTGCAAGTTTCTGTGAGATATCTGACTAGTGACAGAGATTCAGTAGGAATGTGATGAGTGCAATGCTCTGTCAGATATCTGACTAGTGACAGAGATTCAGTAGGAATGTGATGAGTGCAAGTTTCTGTGAGATATCTGACTAGTGACAGAGATTCAGTAGGAATGTGATGAGTGCAATGCTCTGTGAGATATCTGACTAGTGGCAGAGATTCAGTAGGAATGTGATGGGTGCAAGTTTCTGTGAGATATCTGACTAGTGACAGAGATTCAGTAGGAATGTGATGAGTGCAATGCTCTGTGAGATATCTGACTAGTGACAGAGATTCAGTAGGAATGTGATGAGTGCAATGCTCTGTGAGATATCTGACTAGTGGCAGAGATTCAGTAGGAATGTGATGAGTGCAACGTTCTGTCAGATATCTGACTAGTGACAGAGATTCAGTAGGAATGTGATGAGTGCAATGCTCTGTGAGATATCTGACTAGTGGCAGAGATTCAGTAGGAATGTGATGGGTGCAAGTTTCTGTGAGATATCTGACTAGTGGCAGAGATTCAGTAGGAATGTGATGGGTGCAAGTTTCTGTGAGATATCTGACTAGTGACAGAGATTCAGTAGGAATGTGATGAGTGCAATGCTCTGTGAGATATCTGACTAGTGGCAGAGATTCAGTAGGAATGTGATGAGTGCAACGTTCTGTCAGATATCTGACTAGTGACAGAGATTCAGTAGGAATGTGATGAGTGCAATGCTCTGTGAGATATCTGACTAGTGGCAGAGATTCAGTAGGAATGTGATGGGTGCAAGTTTCTGTGAGATATCTGACTAGTGGCAGAGATTCAGTAGGAATGTGATGGGTGCAAGTTTCTGTGAGATATCTGACTAGTGACAGAGATTCAGTAGGAATGTGATGAGTGCAAGTTTCTGTGAGATATCTGACTAGTGGCAGAGATTCAGTAGGAATGTGATGGGTGCAAGTTTCTGTGAGATATCTGACTAGTGGCAGAGATTCAGTAGGAATGTGATGGGTACAAGTTTCTGTGAGATATCTGACTAGTGGCAGAGATTCAGTAGGAATGTGATGGGTGCAAGTTTCTGTGAGATATCTGACTAGTGACAGAGATTCAGTAGGAATGTGATGAGTGCAAGTTTCTGTGAGATATCTGACTAGTGACAGAGATTCAGTAGGAATGTGATGAGTGCAAGTTTCTGTGAGATATCTGACTAGTGGCAGAGATTCAGTAGGAATGTGATGGGTGCAATGCTCTGTGAGATATCTGACTAGTGACAGAGATTCAGTAGGAATGTGATGGGTGCAAGTTTCTGTGAGATATCTGACTAGTGGCAGAGATTCAGTAGGAATGTGATGGGTGCAAGTTTCTGTGAGATATCTGACTAGTGGCAGAGATTCAGTAGGAATGTGATGGGTGCAAGTTTCTGTGAGATATCTGACTAGTGGCAGAGATTCGGTAGGAATGTGATGGGTGCAAGTTTCTGTGAGATATCTGACTAGTGACAGAGATTCAGTAGGAATGTGATGAGTGCAAGTTTCTGTGAGATATCTGACTAGTGACAGAGATTCAGTAGGAATGTGATGAGTGCAATGCTCTGCAAAGGACACTCAACCCGAATATATTTCTTATCACAAGTTAAGAACACACTCCCACTCTTTCGTGTGATGAGAACTGTATATCTAGCCTCCCTACATCCCATGTTTGATGCTTCTATGCGTGCATCGTATGCGAGAGTTAGTGTGTGTGTCAGATATAGATACATGTTTTCCCACGCATCCATTGAAATGTTTCAATGTTGCACAAAGAGCGTACTAATGATAAAAGGATATTACATTCACAACATTTCAATTATTTATTTTTTTCCAGCAACACGTGTGTAGCGACCTTGGAATCTTACGCTGAAAACATTTGATCTTACTTAAGTCTCGTATTGAGACTCATCAACGGAAACAAACAAATATTTGAATACCTCATCAGTGGAAGTTATCTGCATGTGCTGCAAGAGACCAATGTGCACACGGCTACCATGAAAAAAAAACGGATTATCACGCAAAATTCGGTTTCTAGTCTCTAGGTACTTCGTCAGAGGTGAAAGCTGGCTTTAATGTAGCTAAAAGTCCACAGGCACCAAAGCAAAGAAAATGTCATGTATGGTGGCATTGTGATTCACGTGCTACTTGATCAGTCATCATTATCGTCTTCTTTTTTGTATTCTTCATGAACCTTTCATCATCGAGTGGAGAGATTATTTTGTTGTCTTGTGCTCTTTGTTTGGTGTCGTCTATTGCCAAGTTTCCGTTTGTCTTTATTATTTCCGTTTATCCATATTTTTCGAGGACGCCAACTTGATCATTATAATTACCAAAACAAATGAAATATTTGCAACATTTTATTTCCTTTTAGAGTGAGTCATACATTAACATAAAAATACAATTCTTCACTTACATCATCATTTAACATGAGAGGGCTTCGACGATAATGTACATTCACTTATTTCTATTCGTAGTGTTTTTTTTAATTTTTTTTATTTAGTTATGGGTGCTGATTTCTTTTCTTGCAGGCTCTTAATTTTTCTAGTACTTAATGTCTCTGTCCTCACATCTCGTGTTATCTATATTGTCTTTTTTATTATTTACGTCTAAACTTAGATTACTTTCTAAGGGCAGAATCCCCCTACAGAAAAGACAATCTGCTGCCTTGCAGGAAGATTAGGGACAATCAAAGGCTAAGGAAATTAAACCTGAATAAAATGCTGGCTGAAATCGGATGCACTGGGCCATTGGCGCAGAACACAGTGCAACGTTTTAACAAGTAATCAATCAGACTGGATCTAACAGACTCTAATTATACACAGACCTGAGAAGAGCAATGTGGTCCACGCCCACCTTCATGGAAGAAAAACTATATGGGGCAATCGATTCGCTTAAACAGACAGCTGACTTCATGAGAGAGTCTGGAATCCTACTCTGAATGAGTCTTGATCGCAAACAGAGAGAAGAGAGAGAGAGAGAGAGAGAGAGAGAGAGAGAGATTGATTACTAGAGCCCTAACATGTTTCTTTACTAGCAGCTCGCTTTGTTGTCGATTACTATTTCACTGCAGCATTTAAGACAATGTAGCGGTCCTATTTGAGCATCTGAGTTTTTTTTTCTCTTATAAATGGTAATGTGAGATATTTCTCTAATTCCTCTTTTTCTAATGTCGTGTCTGGTTATTAATACCTGCTGTGGAATTCTGTCTACCAGTAATCTGGACATATGATATTTCCATACAATTTAATCTGTTGTCTCTGGATGTCACACTCAAATGGACCGGTAATTATTTCTACTTTTTCAAATCCATCCATAAATCTCTTCATCTCTCACCTGCACGCTAAGTATTCTACGAAGATATTTAATTTCAGTCGTTATAATCTTACCCTTCTTGTTGCTGTCATGTATTAAATACATTGAAAAAAAAAATTATAAACAATATACTAGCAACAATGTTGAAATCTGACCTAAGCAACAACGAAGTTGACAGGTAACCTGTTGAGGACAAATAAATGATGAGACTGACTCCTCAAGTTGAACGTTTTGAGAATTGGTCGATTCCCACAAATCTTGGCAGTTGTGACGTCATATTGATCACCAGCGCCCTCTGTAGGAACACGAAAATTGTAATGGCGACCATACAAATATGATAGAAGACGGACCAGGATCACAGCACGGAGGCCAGCTCGGGCCAGGATTAGGCATGGTTACAAAATCCCAACAAGACGATGGAATCAAACAACGCCCTCAGTACTCCATGCCTGGGATTCTACATTTTCTTCAGACGGAGTGGGCAAGATTCGAAATGGAAAAATCTCAATGGGAAGTCGAACGAGCAGAATTGCAAGTGCGTTGGATCAACTAATTTAAATTGTTGCCACTTTATGTTAAATATGCCTGTTTTGTATGTGCTGTGTTAGAACAATAATTTATTTATGCTTTCTAAAGATTGCTGAGTATGTTAATTTTAATCGGTGGCTGGTTTAATATGAGTTGTTTGTACTCAACAAATGGCACCCAAGGGGAGTAATCAAGGGCGAAGTTGCTGCATATTTTCCATGACAAAATGATGACTTATAATATTAGTAGAATCTCTGACTAATCATTATTTTAGAAGAGTCGTAGTCTGATGATTACTTTAATTTCTCTAGATTACAGTTACATAATTTGAGATGTGAGGTAGCCATTGAAAAAAAGAAACAACATTCTGTAACATTTTCTTTTTTACATTTTTGTATTTCAAGCAAGTTAATAATAAAGTTATAAACTTATAAACACAAACTATTCCAAATAATAAATTGAATGATGTGATAATAATGATTGATAGTAATTTCTTTAGGCAGGTGAAGTAGTGCTCGATTTGTGATGTATGTATAATATTTATAATTAACCTCGTCGATAAGTATTTTTTAGTAGTGATTTCTGCCACTTTTCAGGCAAAGATAGCATTCTTACAAGGGGAACGAAAAGGGCAAGAAAATTTGAAGCAAGATTTGGTCAGGCGCATAAAAATGTTGGAGTTTGCACTGAAGCAGGAGAGGTAACTAAAGAAAACCTAAAGATTTTGTATTGATGTAAACCCTTGTGATGCAAATATTCTAAGAAATACTTCAGAATAACTATTATTAAGTAAGCTAGAAAACATCATTTCTATTTGTCTCTAGTTCATTGATAATTTTGATAGAATTATTGACTTTATATTTCAGTTATTTTTTGTACAATAAGTTGAATCAGTGTTAAAAATTTGATTAACTTTTCTACAGAAATTATGAATACTTTATGCCAAATCATTTTATTATGCCTATTTCACTTTGTAATTATTTGTATCTTTACATATTAAATAATAGTAGTAGATTTGAAACAAAATTAATCAAAGAGGTTTGCTAGCCAGAAATACATAGACAAATGCAATACAGAACATCAGAGCTACCAGAAAAATTATGCCTACTATCAGCTCAACTGAAAATAACAAGTAACAGTTGGTCAACCAATGGATCAGGCAGGCATCATTAATGCCCTATGAGATGCGCCATGCGGGAAGTGCACAGGACTTTGGCAATCATGAGTCCACATTTTTGGATGAAGGAGATGGGAGTAAAAATGGGTACATCCAGTAACGAGAGGCTTAGTGGGTGCATAAGAGGACTTAACAACCAAAACAGAACTGGAGTCATCGGAACTGTGGGACACACAGAGGAGTGGATCTGAGCACCTAATGACATGTTCTGAGTTCAGTGCTGATAACACACAAATAACTCAATAACCTTTGTTGACTGTGACTGTGGCACAGGCTAAATTAAAGCTGAACATCTACAATCATGCCCAACATATGAACTGAGAAGGCTATTGTGGCCTTCACCAGTACCATTTCTGGACAAGTTGTATGGTGATGTCACCAGCCTTGAGCTGACAGATGATTTCTTCGAGCTTATTAATATTGATGTCTAGAGGGGTGCACAGAAGAAGATACTAAATTGATATTCCTTAACTTAAAAAGACATGTGGAAAAAACAATAATATATTAAATTCTTTTGTGTGTTATTAATTACATTAAAACAAATATACTTTTTTTTTACCTAGGGCAAAGTATCACAAGCTAAAATATGGGACTGATTTAAACCCAGAAGATTTGAAACCACCAACATTTGAGAAGGAAAATAAAGGTAGCTGTGCTGTTTTTAAACATTGTATTTTGCATGACAGAGTTAGTATGACTATTATGTGGGCAATACAATTAACTCAAAAAAGGCATCAAATGGATACAAGGAGACCATTTGGAGGACCTCGAATTTGCTGATGACATAGTCCTCATCAGCAGTCAGATAAAAATGATGCAGGAGAATACAAATGAACTATCATCAATAGCCAGCAATATTGGGCTTGAGATTAATCATGAAAGGACTAAAGTCATGAAAAGCTTAATTTCAACAGATGATAGAATATACATGGAAAATAAACCAGTGGAAGAGATCGACCACTTTATCTATCTTGGAAATCACATTGATCGGGAAGGGGATACAAGTAAAGAAATTATAATCAGAATAGCTAAAGCAGCAATGTCTTTCAGAAGCCTTGAAAAGTTGTGGAAATCAAAACTCATCAGCACAAACACAAAACTTTAGACTATTCAAATCAAACGTACTTTCTACACTTTCGTATGCATGTGAGAGCTGGAAAATAACAAGAGACATAGACACCAAGTTGAACACATTTCTAATCAACTACAAAGATCTTCAGTAATCAAGAAAAGATGATGGTCATATGTTGGACATGTGATGAGGTGAGATAATAACCGAATAACAAAGCAAGCCCTCATGTGGCAGACAATAGGTAAGAGGAGAAGAGGCCAACCCAGAGAGCCACTGAGAACATTGATCAGAGAGGCAAGAGCAGCAGGAATTAACTCCCTCAATGAAATAGAGTTGCTTGCACAGAACAGAAACAAATGGCGAGATTTGATAAAATAAATTTAGAATGATTGAAAACTGCTAGAATATAAATTTAAATAAGAGAAAGTGTATCTGGGTCTATGCCCTATGGGCCGGCTACGACTTGAAAGGTCAATAGATATTTAGAATACAATTTAAAAAATATGCCCTTCTTCATCATCATCGAATGCCTTCTCCTCAACGAAGATTGGCTACCATGGAGCGCCATTCTGCACTGTCTCTTGCTTTGATGGTGCAGGTTGTCATAGGCTGATTTGTCCATCTCTTGATGTTACTCATCCATGTTAATCTTGGTCCGCCTCTGCCTCTTTTACCTTGTATTTTCCCCTCCAGGATTACTTTTAGTAGGCTGCTGTGTTTTTTAACATGGCCTAAAAATCACATTTGTCTTGTTTGAATTGTGTTTAGTAGTTCTCATTTCATTTTGAATTGTTTTAAGACTTCATCGTTTGTTTTCTTTTCCTTCCATCCAATTCTACCTATTCTTCTATATATCCACATTTCAAAGGCTTCAATTCAATTTTCTGTTTTCTTGTCTAATGTCCATGTTTCTGCACCATATAGGAATATTGAGAAGATGTAACATTTTGCTATTCTTAGTTTTAGCCCTGGTGTTATTTGTTTTGATGTTAGTATGTTCCTCATGACATTAAAATTACTTTTTGCCATTCCTATTCTTTTGTTTATTTCAGTTTTACATTTTCCATCACTGGTTATAGTATGTCAAAGGTAGTTGTAGTTCTGAACTGTCTCAAGGTCTATTCCTTCTATTTTGATATCCACTTGTGGGTTTTGAGTATCTTCTTTGTTTATGATAATAATTTTAGTCTTTTTGATATTCATATCTAGTCCATATTTTTTGCTTGTCATGTTTATTTCATGAAGTAATTGTTGTAGCTCTTTAGGATTTTCTGCTAGTAGTACAGTATCGTCAGCATATCTTAGGTTAATGATTATCTTTTCATTAATTTGTAGGCCTGGCATCTCTATGATGTTTTTACAAATTTGCTTAGTGTATAGATTGAACAAGCTTGGTGATAGGATGCATCCCTGTCTTACTCCTTTTTATATCAATGGGTGTAGAGTTCTCTTTGTTATATTTTATTATTGCTGTTTGCTCCCAGTGTAGATTACTTATTAGTCGTATGTCCATGTCATCTAGATGTATCTCTTTTAGGCATTCTATAAGTTGTTTGTGGTGCACTCTATCAAAAGCTTTGGTGTAGTCTATAAAGCATATATTGGTTTGTTTACTTCTGTGTATTTTTAATTTAATGTTCTCATGCAGAATATGGGTTCTTTTGTCCCGCTATTTTTCCTAAATCCAAATTGCTGCTCATCTAATTCAGTATTGATATTATTCTGAATCCTTCCTTGTATAACTTTTAGCAAGATTTTTGTAACATGGCTCATTAGGCTTATTGTTCTAAAGTCACTGCATTCAACTGCACCATTCTTTTTAGGCAATGCAATGAAAGTTGATGTTTTTAGTTCATTTGGTATGTATCCTGTGTGGTATATGTCGTTGCATATGTCTGTAATCACTTCAATGCCAAAATCTTCTAGTGCCTGTATCATCTCTATCTGTATGCTGTCAGGTCCTGCTGCTTTTCCCTTTTTCATTGTTTTTATAGCTTTTTCCACCTCAGATTTTAAGATTTTATAGCCTGATGTACATTTTATAACTGGTTTCTTGTCCCTTTGATCCTGAAATAGTTCTGTTATATATTCATGCCATCTATCTATAATATCCTTATTGTCTGTTAGCATTTTTCCTTTTTTGTCTGCAATGCATCCACCTTCTGTGGCTTTTTTATTAGTCATTCTCTTTATTTCTGTGTGCATTCCTCTTAAGTCTTGTTTGCTTTCCTTAGTTTCTATTTCTATACATTTTTGGCTGAGCCAGTCTTCTTTTGCCTTTTTTAGCACATTTTGCGTATCTCATTATCTATATTATTGTATTGGGCAGTGTTCTTCGCTTGTCTCCTTTCTTCCATTTTTTCTAAGATGGTGTTAGTTATCCATTTTTGTTTTTTGTTCTTTTCTCTTTTAGGTAAGGTGTCGCAGGTTTCTTGTATGCTTTTCTTTCTTTATGCATTGCCATTTGGTTGTTACTTTTTCATCAGGATTTTCTCTCCTGTATTGTTCAATTCCTTCTTCTAGCAGCTTCTGGTATGTGTTCTTTACTTGTATTGTATAGGTATCTTTAATATCTTTTTGATTTAAAGCTGCTAATATCTAGTGGATTTGTTGATGAATTAGACTTTTGCTTGTTTCTCTTTAGTTTGATTTTCATTTTAATCATTACAGGATTGTGATCTGAATTAATATCTGCTCCTGGGTAGGTTTTGGCTTTCTTTACACTGTTACAGAACCTTTCTTTTATCATTATGTAATCTGTTTGATTCCTCTTCTTATCTCCAGGGCTTTTCCATGCGTATAGCTTCCTTTTCACTTGCTCAAAGTAGGTGTTACATATTATCAGCCTGTTTTCTTCACAGAATTGTATTAATCTTTCTCCTCTGTCATTTCTTTTTCATAAACCATGGTTTCCTATAATGTCCTTCTTAGAAAAAGAGAATACACAGCGAAATGACATTTCTAGGGGTGCTGAAAAACCCCATAGCCAATTATAACTTATCTATCTATCTATTGACCTTTCGAGCCGTAACCGGCCCATAGGGCGTAGACCAAGATACACCTTCTCCTATATGAATTTTTGTTCTAGCAGTTTTCTTTTAAAGATATTTTATTAAATCTCGCCATCTGTCTCTGTTCTGTGCAAGCAGTTCTATCTCATTGAGGGAGCCGATTCCTGCTGCTCTTGCCTCTCTCATCAATGTTCTTCTCAGTGTCTCCCTGGGTCTTCCTCTTTTTCTTTTACCTGTTGTTTCCCATATGAGGGCTTGCTTTGCTATTCGATTATTATCTCTTCTCATCACATGTCCAACGTATGACCATCGTCTTTTCTTTATTACTGAAGATATTAGTGGTTGATTGGCGATTTCTCTAATTTCCTCGTTTGTTTTGAATTCATTCCATTCTATACCAAGTATTTTCCTTAGACATTTATTTTCGAATGCGTTCAACTTTGTTTCTATATCTCTTGTTGTTTTCCAGCTTTCAGACGCATACGTAAGGGTTGATAGTACATTTGATTTGAATAGCCTAAGTTTTGTGTTTGTGCTAATGAGTTTTGATTTCCACAACTTTTCAAGGCTTCTGAAAGACATTGCTGCTTTAGCCAGTCTGATTCTAATTTCTTTGCTCGTATCCCCTTCTCGATCAATGTGACTTCCAAGATAGATAAAGTGATCGATCTCTTCTACTGGTTTGTTTTCCATGTATATTTTGTCACTTGTTGGAATTAAACTTTTCATGACTTTAGTCTTTTCATGATTGACCTCAAGCCCATTTTGCTGGCTATTGATGATAGTTCATTTGTGTTTTCCTGCATCGTTTTTATCTGACTGCTGATGAGAACTATGTCATCAGCAAAGTCGAGGTCCTCCAAATGGTCTCCTTGTATCCATTCGATGCCTTTATTACCAGTGCAGCATTTCTTCATTATGAAGTCCATAACAATTCCAAATAACAAGGGCGATAAAATACATCCTTGTTTAACCCCAGTTTCTATTGGGAAACATTCGCTCAGTCCTTCCTCTGTTCGAACTGCACATGTGTAACCATCATACATGTCTTTGATAATATTTATGATTTTTGATGGTAAACCATATTGCTTCAGAATTTTCCACAAAGAATCTCTATGAATACTATCAAATGCTTTTTTGAAGTCGATGAAGTTAAGTACAAAAGGTTTTTGCTTTTCAATATGTTCCTCCAATATAAGTCGTAGAGTGAAAATGTGGTCAAGACAGCTTCTCCCTTTTCTAAACCCAGCCTGTTCTTCACGCATTACTGTATCTATTGAATCTTTTATTCTATTTAGGATGATTTTACAGAATAACTTTGAGGCAACTGACAAAAGTGTCACCCCTCTCCAGTTGTTACAATCTCTAAGATTGCCCTTTTTTGGGATCTTAACAATGATTCCTTTTTTCCATTTATGAGGCGTCTTCTCTGTTTTCCAAATGATGTTGAACATTTTTTGGAGATGTATTAAATTATGGCTATCAATTGCCTTGAGGATCTCAGCTGTTAACTTATCCTCTCCAGCAGCCTTGTTATTGGCCATTAGCTTTAAGGTGGTTTCTATTTCACTCAAGGTGAAGTCATCTAAATTTACATCTAATTCTGCTGCTGGTGTTTCAGCTTCAAAATCTATTAAACTGTGAGGTAGTGGACGGTTAAGAATTTCTTTGAAGTGTTCTGCCCAACGGGCTTTTATGTCTGCGCTTGTTGTTAGCATTAATCCAGATTTGTCTAGAATTGGTGTTCCACTGGATGTATAGGTGTTTGTCAGCATCTTTTGTACTGTATAGAGAGTTCTGCTGTCTCCTGTAATTGCAGCTGTCTCTGCTTTCTCTGCCAAGTTGTCTATATAAGCTCTTGTATCTCTTCTTGCCGAACTTTTCACTTTGTTGTCTAATTCTTTGTATGTTGCTTTTGCCAGAACCTTTCCAAGATCTGTCTTTACATTAGTCACGGCTCTCTTTGCTTCTCTTCTTTCTTTGATGTATTTCCATGTGGTGTCTGAGATCCAAGCTCGTTTTTCCATTTTCTTCAGTCCGGCACTTGCTTCTGCTGCTGTCATTAGTATTTTGCTCTGTGAGTCCCACATTTCATTGATATCTAAGTCTATTTCACCGAGTGCTGAATAACAATTACTTAGCTCTATGTTAAACTTTTCCTTTATGGCTTCATCTTTCAGTTTATGACTATCAATTTTATGTGTAATTGACCTCTTCTGTTGGTTTCTAAATTTTAATCTTATTTTCCCAATGCACAGGTTGTGGTCACTATTAACATCAGCACCTCTGTAAGCTCTTACATCTATTAATGATGATCTGAATTGTTGTTTAATACATAGGTGGTCAATTTGATTTGATGTTCTATCGTCAGGAGATATCCATGTTGTTTTGTGAATATTTTTGTGTGGAAATAATGTCCCACCTATAACTAAATTTTCTATTAAACATAATTCTATTAATCTTTCTCCATTCTGACTTGTTGTATTACAGCCTTCTCTCCCCATCACATGTTCCACTCCTGCGTTATCTTGTCCTACTTTGGCGTTGAAGTCTCCCATTACAATTAAAAGATCGTGTTTTGGTATTTTGTTTATAAGTTGTTGCAGTTGGTTATAAAAAACGTCCTTAACTTCATCATCAGCTTCGTTAGTAGGCGCATAACATTGAATAATTGAAAGTCTTCCATGTTTTGTTTTGTATCGTGTTCGTATCAGACGGCTATTTACCGGTTCCCATTCTAATAAACTTCTTGCAGCTTTGTCTGTCATCATTATGCCTACTCCTTCACGGTGTTTTCCATCTTCCCTTCCAGAAAAAACTACTATTTTATTATCAATAGATCTCCTACCTGTTCCAAGCCAGCGCATTTCGCTTAATCCTAAAATATCTAGATCGTATCTCTCCATCTCGCTCGCGACCTGTGCATGTTTCGTCGGAGCGGCCATTGTTCGAACATTCCAGAATCCTATTTTTGTTGTTGTTTTAGGGCCGAAAAAACTATCACAACTATCTACTGCTAATTTACACATTCTGTATCAGGTCTACGTTTCATTAACAACATCGTTTTTACGATAGCGGCTTGTTAAACCTCTGATCAACGGTTCAATACCAAGCCGGAGAAAAATAATTCCTCCATTTTGGAAACAACCGGAAACTCCCGGATTATAACTTATGGAGGTATATTAATACAATTTTTAAAATGTGTTCTTAATGGTGGACTGGTTTTGCTTTTTACAAATTTTCAAAACTATGCTGTTGATCTAGGCCTCACATTCCTGCATTTTCTCCCTTTTATTGAGCGGTGAATCATTGCCTATAAATATTAATCTTGAGAGCCGGTGCTGAATGAATGACTACAATAATGTGCCTGTAGGTTCATGTGTTCAGCAAAATTAATTTGGTAGTGATTTTGAATGCCTGAGCTATTCCATTATGAAGGGTTAATGATAGAAAACATGGTGTAGCATAACCATTTTTTTTTAGGAAATCAACGATTAATATAATTACTGAAATGCTCAAAAAAACAATTGGTTGTGGGAAAGAAAAATTGACATTTGATAATAGTAATCATTAATGTCTGTATGGTTATGCCATTTTTAAATGATTTAATATATAGAATATAACTTAGAAGTATCATTGTTGTAGTAGTTAATATATTAGCTTGGCAATAAAGCGTTTATGGTTCTGTTATATTTTGTACAATTTTTACACTCTGCACATGTCCAGCTGATAAAAGAATGGAAAACTGTATCACAGAGTTGGTGAAGGTGTTAACAGTCAGGAGGGCTCAAATATCTCCACCCCCAAATACTATATTGTCTAGTATGGTGAAGTTGAATACTTACTACCTTGTGACATGTTATATTGTGTGACATCCTTTACCTTTACATCTGGCATGTATAACTTCCAGAAGACATAATATGCAATTCATCAGCAAAAAATAGGAATGGCTAAGTCAGTTTTAACAAAATAAAAAATATTCTCACATCAAAGCAAATAATATCAGAACTAAAACTACAAATTGCAAAGTGCTATGTTTACTGAACCTTCCTGTGTGGGTGGTGCAGAGACTTGGACATAAATAAGAAAGCAATTTAAGCCTTTGAAATGTGTAATCTATAGAAATATGGGGAGTAACAAGGAAGCTCTGAATCAGCTGCAAATAAAAACTACATAAACACAATTTGAAAAAAGACAACTTGACATTTTTGGACGTGAGAAAAGATGTAACACCCTTCTAAAATTTATCTTGAAGGGGATGGTACAAGGTAGAAGATGTAGAGGTAGACCAAGATTAAAGTGGGCTGATAACATCAAAAGGTGAACAGGAGAACCTATGACAACATGTACCATCAAGACAAGACAGAGTAAAATGGTGCTTCATGGTTGCCAATCCTCGATGTGGAGATGACACCCAGTAAATAACTGCCATGTCTGTAAATCATATTAAAGGAGGTAATCATCAGAGTGATCTAGTTTCAGTTCCAAGCAGTTCAATACCACAGACTAATTATTGATTGATTTATTTGCTAGTTATAGCATGTGACACAGACTGATTATTGGTTGATTTATTTGCTAGTTATAGCATGTGACACAGACTGATTATTGGTTGATTTATTTGCTAGTTATAGCATGTGACACAGACTGATTATTGGTTGATTTATTTACTAGTTATAGCGTGTAACAAGAGCAGACACAGACTGATTATTGGTTGATTTATTTGCTAGTTATAGCGTGTGACAAGAGCAGACGCAGACTGATTATTGGTTGATTTATTTGCTAGTTATAGCGTGTGACAAGAGCAGACGTGATTGACAGGTAATCAGTAGTTTGTCAACAATTGACTTCTGGGGAGTCTTTGAAACCGTCAAGAATTTTGACCTAGACTGGATAAAAGTAGAGAAAGTGTTCAAGTATAAGGATGGATAGAGAGATCTTGTCTGCAGCTTATGCTCCAATAAGTTGTCTAAAGATTGATAGAGGCAGACCCAGAGAAACACTGAGAACATTGCTCAGAGAAGCGAAGGCAGCAGGAATCAGCTCTCTCAATGAGATTGAAATGCTTGCACAGAACAGAGACAAATGGCGAGATTTGATAAAAGATCTTTGCAAGGATTGAAACTGCTAGAAAGAAAATTTAGAAAAAGAGAGTATCTGGGTCTATGCCCTAAAGGCCAGTCTCGGCTCGAAAGGTCAATAGATAGATAGATAAATAGAATATGTTTCAGAAATAAAACGAAGTTATGTGTTTATTCCTATGGAAGAGATATATCAGACATATCAAAGATATTAAGAAGTCCAACGTGATGGTCGATATTTTGAATCGCAATAGTATCTTTTTTGTAGATGATGCAGTTTACCTGTTTTTTTAATTGTGCATTAATATACTTGATGGGCAAAAGTAGGTCTAGTAAGTTTTACTGTAGACAACCAATATAATTGTTTATTTAATTTAAGCTAATACTACTCATTTTTATTTTGGCGTAAGTCAGTATTTTTACAATTGTATTTACTGGGCACGGCTGCACCGAGAATTCTTAGCAGTTAATGGTATTCAAAATGTAATATTTTTTTAATTAATGGTATTCAAATTTTCATTTGCTTTTTTTTGCTTTTAACTCATTTCTGAACATTTCACTTGGTTTTTTATCTGCTTGCAGTATTTTATTAAAAGCCATTTAAGCACTAAAATATTTTTAAAGCCAACGAGTGATAAATAGAATAAAGGTGTAAAGAGTTAGAAGACACCCTGTGTGTGAAAAATAGTATGAAGATAAAACAAGTTACAATCAATCAGTAAAACAAATTCAGTCATTGAAAATAAATCTGGAAAATATCTGAAGAACAAGAGATTATGGGATGTTGGACAGAGTATATCTCATAACTATGCAACATAAAGTTCAAAGGAAGCCCAGATATACTGTTATGTTCACAGAGCATGAAATCAGAAGTTAACAACTGCATTTTTCATTAAGTTGAAGCTGCACTAAAAAAAGAAAACCTAGAAACAAAAACTCCTCTGAAATTAACAATATACCTGTGGAAATATTAGAAGCAATCACCTTGTAGGGTTCTGATGGTTCTCAAGGATGAACTGGTTGTGGTCAACAGAAAAATTTAAAAGTTAATGCCAGTATGTTTGATGTCTGTGGTACCAAATTGACTGATGTCTGTGGTACCAAATGGCATTCTTTTAAGATCTTCCATGTCTTCCCCATCAGCTTCATCTCTGCTTCCATCTGTCTTCTCCAAGAATATCTTGGTCTTCCTCTTTGTCTTTTTCCTTGGGGGTTCCAAAAAAAGGGCCTGTTGTGTACTCGGTTATACTCTCGGTTGACTTCCGCAGTGTGTCCTATCCAGCGCCGTCGTCTTCGTTGTATCTCTTTGTCCACAGGTATTTGTGGGACTTAAATCCTTCTGACCATATTGTTCCAGAAGACATCTGTATAACTAAACTCTAGAATTAAATTATTAATTAATAATCTGCATTTTATGTCTTATTCAATTTCAGATGACCAAATTGATGGGGAAATTTCTCTGTCGACATCATCAGGGACAAGTAATGCCACATGGCGCCAGGGACGTCAGCTCTTAAGACAGTGAGCAAATTCTAGTATTTTAATGTTATATTTTCTGATAGTTATTTCCAAGAAATGGTTGACACTTTGATCTTTTTTCCTACATAGAATCATTTAAACAATTGTATATTTTTTTTTAAATAAATGAAACAATACTGATCAACATGGTCAACATTTGTAAATATTTTGGTACAATAAAATTTCAGTAAGGGAAATGCATGTCTGGCAGAGATAGTACTCCAAAAAATGGAAAGCTTTTCTGCAAGAAATCTCTGTCAGTGAAAGTAATAGATAGTGTTCTTCAGTTTTGCATAGAAGCTGTCCTGTCACATGCAAGTAAATCATGGCCATTTAATGAATAAACAAAACATATTTGTGAAGACAGCAGAAGTTGAAAATGCCATGGGCAACTAATAGGAGTGATGAACATTTCTTGTAATGAGCAAGTGTACAGAAACTTGTTTTCAAGAGTGTTTTAACAAAGATAAATGGTCTGACATCTATGTCATGTCGTGAGAAGAGAAAGCTTGAAAGTGCTGTAATAATTGAAAAAATTAGATGGAAATAAAGACAGAGGAAGATTGACAGCAAATACTAGATAGATTAGCATTGTGACATGGAGAAGATTGACAGAGCTAATAAACAACATAGAGGACAGGCATTTATGGAAACACATTATCCCTGTGCTCATGAAAATGGCACTTGCTGGTGATAATAATGTTCTTTTAGAAAAAAAATTGTAATGAATAATACAAGATTAAATTTGTCAATATTTGAGCTCATAAATATCTCGCACATTGTAATATCTTTCTATAGGTATCTCCAAGAGATAGGTTACACAGACACTATAATTGATGTTCGGTCGGCTCGAGTTCGCTCTCTCCTGGGTCTTCAAGTTCAGACTGGTGACACAGATACTGACATTTCGCAGTCCATACTGGTCAATGGAGAACAGCCCAATAAACGAGACAATCTAGGGAAAAGGTAAATATAAATACAAAACATTTATTCTACCACTTTTGTCAACATTTTCCTTATCTCCAAAATATTTTCCTCATCTTCAACAAATATTGTTTAATTTGTTAACCTGATGAAGGCTTTTGCCAAAACATTGTCGGTTGTCTTCTTTTTTCTATTAGTTTAGCTGCTCCATACCATTTTATGTTTATTTTATATGTAATAGATGTTTTTCTTCTAATTTGTAACTTTAACATGCAGGCGATATATGAGGAGGACATGCTATTATAGATCTTATTGTAGTCTATGAACCTTTTTATTGCTGTGTGTTTCAGTGATTCTGTTGCCCAGTAGAGTTTCTCTTCCAGGGAGGTGAGTGTAGGCCAGATTGTCCTCCTTAGACCTATGTAATGGGGCAATCCTGTAGAACATGTATTGTTGTCATGTTATCCATGGTACAGTGGTGGTTCCTATTTTGAGTTTGGTGAACATGTGGTTTCTTATTCTGTTGTGGTCAGTGCATAGGCGAAGTATGATGACGTGACCCCTCCTTAATAGTTGGAGGTATTTGTCCCTCTTGTTATACTTTGGATGTTCATGTTTCCATTTTTCATGATACTTGCCTTTGATGATGGATCTGGCTTCATCATAGTTGAGCAGACGGTTCTCTTGTAGTGATCTCCCTCCCTCCTTAGCTAGTTTGCATTTGTTTCCTTGTATATTACAGTGTGATTGTATCCACTGAATGACCACTCTCTAGAAGTTGTTGCACAATTGTCCTAGAGTTCTCAGGTCATCTAGCTCGCTGTTCCTGGGGATTTTTAGAGCTGTTAGGACAGACGATGCATCTGTATCACCAATTTCTTATGTCCATTATTTTTGTATTGAGTAGCCACTTTTGCGGCATCTTTGAGAGCTTCAGTTTCTGCTTTATAGTTGTTGAAGAATTTCCAAGTAGCTATTGATTTGGTAATATGTTTCTGGTTATTCAGCATCAAGAGCACACCTCCTCCTCCATTTCTGGTGGCATTTATAGCAGAGCCATCCATGTGTATGTGAGACCAGGAGTCCTGTGGGCTGCTGTCATCTATGTGTTTTTCTGCTATGTTCTTTCTGTCTGTTTGGATGCCTTTTTTCATGATTCCTATTATGTCTTCCTTAAGTTCTGGTATTTTATATTTCCCATGGGGAGTCATACAAAATGGGGATATGGGTTATGGCATTGTTTGGGGCAGTGATGGATAACTAGTTGTAATTTCTTTTCTTTGGAGATTGCCGTGAAGTTGTTCCTCTTCAGTCTTCCATTTCTGAAGCTGGTTATTCTTTGGTGCATGGGGTGGTTAGAGAGCCTTTTTGTATTTCTCTGCTTGTTGCATTACTTTAGTTTTCCGTGTATCTTCCAAAGGTTATAGGCCTGTTACTGTTTCTATTGTCTCTATAGATGTGGATTTCATAGCACTAGTGATGATACGGGCATCCTGGTTTTGTGTTCTGTTAATTTTGCTAATCTATGATTTGGAAGCTGTAGTCCAGGCTGTGACTCCCTAATCGAGGACTAGTCTTACTCTTCCTATGTATAGTCGTTTCAAAATATTGCTCTCTGCTGCTCCCCCATTCATTCCTGCTAATTTCTTCATAATATCTGTTCGTTTTCTGGCTCTTTCGTTTGCTTTGTCTGTCTGCTTTTTATTTGGTTCTATTAGAGAGAATCACCTAACTTGATATTGTGAACTACCTAATGTCATCATTAGAACTTGTGTATTAATTTTGTTTATAATTAAAAAGAGATATTTCAAATCAAGGCAAGAAGAGAAAATAATATTTGAACATGTATGTAATACTTTCTGTTGTTAGAGATTCTGTACCACACTTCATCTGTTTTTCTCTTTAATTTAAAACATTTGAATTACTCTAGTGGAATAATATATTATTATAACATTCACATTTTTTCCAATAATTAAAGGTTCCCTCCATTTTGGAGAATATAGTGGTAGTGGTTCTATTTTTCAATGACCAATGTCATATTTTATGGATAATGTGGTTGGTATTCATTTTTAAAGGCCCGGTTTTGTCCCTTAGCGTGGTGGTCACAAAAACAAAACCCACACTCCTAAAAGCACATCTGGTTGCTATTGAGGGAAATTTTCCATGTTCATTATTTTGTTTTATTAAATTCACTTTTTGTCGAAGCTTATCTTCTTTAAACTAAACTGTATTCTTTTTGTTTTGGAGAATTTCTTGTGTTCTCTTTATCAGTTGAAAAAAAGAAAATTCTATATTGTTACGCAACAATTATTTGAGTTATGGGTGTATGAAATTTTTAAAAAAATTATTGAAAAGTTAATTTAAAAAAAAAATATTTTCAATAAGATGGGGTTGGTAGTTAGCTAAAAATAAACAAAAGATATTTGATATAAGAGTTAAGTGTTTATAGAAAGCTTGGCATTAACATCAGAAAGATGTGATTATGTTTTGTTTTGGGTTTGTTATGTGAAATGAGAGAGATAAATATCACATCACAGACAACTAGAAAAATTATTGGTTAAAAATGCAAATTTTGGTGTATTTGAAGAAAATGTGGACAGTTGGACACAGTGACATAGAATTTCACAGAGCTGATGTACAACACAATGGGCGAAAGATTATAGTGATTCATGAATACTTTTGTCAGCCAAAATGACACATGATGTGTTGCGATGTGTTCTTATTACTGATTTCATCTCATTTGACAGGGCGGGATTGAAGAAAATTGGCAACATGGCTACTGACAATGCTTTAATTGATGCTGAAAATGCAGTTATGACAACTTTTGATTTTCTTAACTCTGGCAGTGTTGTGGATGATGATGATGATCTCAGGTTAGCTTGAAGTGTTGTGAATTATGATGTTAGTTTCCTGTCAAAATATCATACATTTTAACAACACTCTTAGTAACATTGTATGTTTGAGTGAAATAATTTTATATATGAATAATACACAGGAACAACTGTTTAAGAAACACTTAAATAAAACAGAAAAGATCAGAAGTAAGCAATATACATTCTAAATGTGGAGAGAATTGTGTGGTTGGAGATGTGTGCATCTGATTAAACACAGGAAATCTGAGTGTATATAAAATTATTTCAAGCTACATTTTGTAAACTATTCTGATGCCTTGCAATTTTAAAAACAGAACATTTAAAATGTATAAATGCTGAAGTTATGAATATTACATTTATAACATATATTAATGCATAGAAACATATTTGCATGGTCAGTTTAATGAAACAAATTTTCTTTGAAGTTATGAATATTACATTCATAACATAAACTACAGCATAGAAACATATTTGGATGATCAGTTTAGCGAAACAAAATTTCTTTGTCTATAATTCTTTCAAATAATATAGAGGTATTTCTAGAAATGTTAAATTAAAACATTTTAATTAAAAAGATTATATTTTTTAAATAGAATTTAACCGTTTATAGTTTTATTATTGAAAGCTTGAAGATCAAATATTTTTTATTTAGTAAAGTTGTAATTATTTTCTATTGTGGTTGCTAAATTAAGTTATCATTAAACTCTGTTATTTAACAGTGATGAGAATGAAGATGGAATGGCAGCTGATGATGAAGCTGAAGAAAGACTAGAAAGAAAAGGAGTCAAACTAAAGGTTTATTCTTTCACCATTTTTCTGTTTTGGTTGATTGTATGGGAATTATTTATCTAAAACACTGATCTTTACACCATTTATAAAGAGGTCCTAATAGAGACCTTAAGGGGCTTCCTTAATTATTTGTATTAACAAATTGCCGTTTAAAAAGTGTAGTGAAACCTAATCAGTAATATTTCTGTCTGTTGAATATAAAAACATTAAGTCCAACACATTTTCTTTTTTCATGAGTAATAATCATATGTTGATTTGGTGCATTCTTTATAAAGAAATCTGTGTTAGGTTAGGCAAGTCAGATAATGGAGTCATCTAGTCATAGTTTTGAAATATCTACCTTTGTTTATTTTATTTTGAGGTTTTGTTTTTTAGATGCAGTTTTAAAAGATGTTGTCTTGTATAATCTTGTTGTATTTGAAAATTTGATTTTCTGTTGTAGAATGATAAGGAAAGCTTAGCTGGTATGGATGACACAGATCCTGACACAGTAGAAGCACTTGCAGAATTTCATTTTCTGGAGTCAGAAATTGGTGAGAGGGCAGGTACGACACTTTTCTTTATTATGTTGTTTCACTGTACCATGCCTCGTGTCAAAAATATCTCTCCATACTCCATGTTTGAATAACCTGATCTGTTATATCTCTTTTGGAGATAAATTTTGACTTCAGGCAGCCAACCTTCTATAATTATTTTTTTTATTGAATCCGTTAACATTTTCCTTATTGAACTTGAAAGTACACTGTGGCTGTTTTATTATTTTGCAAGTTTCTTTACTTATAAAGGTTTTTGCTCAGATTGCTTCATTTTTAATAGATTTTGAGAAATAGCATGTTATTTTGGAAGAAATATGATAACTAAACTATTATGAACAATCTAAAATAGAATAATTAAATGCTGAGATGTTTGCTTGATATTTACAAATAATTTGTTACAATTTAATTACAAATAAATAAAGTTATTTACACACAGATATATAGATATATAGGTAATAATTTAAATCACTATTCAAAATATAATATTTGTCAAAATATTTGTGATGGATTCATCCTGCTCAGTGGTATTCAGAGTCATTAGGAAACATTTTATGTCAACAGCCAGCTTCCTCCATTTCTCTTTGTTGACACTTCATTATGAGCTAACAAAGTCGATGCTTCTGTTTGTGCTGTGATGTCTTCCCATATTTTCTTTTGTCATTTATGGCTTCTTTCACCATTTTCTACAATACAGTTTTTGTCAGACTTGATGAGCAGAACATGTGGCCGTACCAGAAGTGTTTCCATAATTGCAAAATGGTCTCATGATCTTTGTAGGGACCTACGAACTGCCTGATTTAGTTGTGAACTTGTTCATTTGTAACTTGGTTCCTTTTGCAGATGAACAAGACTTTTTAATCACACCTCATTCCCAATGTTATATATATATATATATATATATATATATATATATATATATATGGCCCTTTTCGTCTTGTCAGACGGTCTAGTGGAGGCTATTGCGTATTTTTTTGAGGTATTGTTTTTGCCGAACAGCTTCTCTCGTGGCTAATTCTACCAATGTTTGACAAACACACGCGGTCACATAATGAACAGGTCAGGCTCGCTGGTCCACAGGGTTTACCATCCTTTTTCATGAGTCTCTTCTCTTCTAAGTCCTGTCTTAGAACAGTCTCAAATGTTGTTATACCGTTCCTTATACGTGCTCTCCATGATGTGCGATCACTTGCCAGATGTTGCCAGTCGTTTTCACAGATGGCGAAGTCTTTCAGAGATGATTTGCAGATATCTCTATATCGTAGTTTAGGTCTGCCGATTTGTCGTTTTCCGTGTTTTAGCTCGCCATATAGTATTTGCCTAGGAATGCGTTTTTCTTCCATCCGTTGGACATGCCCCAGCCATCTTAGCCTTCGACTTCTGAGCATCGACATGATTGTTAGGGTCTTAGCAAGTTGCAGGACAGTTAAGTTGGTTATTTTGTCCTGCCATTTGATGTGCATTATTTTGCGGAGACATCGCATGTGGAAGACATTTAGTCTTTTTTCCTGGTTTGAGTATGTTGTCCAGGTTTCGGATCCATATAGTAGTGTGCTAAGCACACAAGTTTGATATATTAAGAGTTTAGTCTTTTGAGTTAGTTTCGTGTTGTTCCATGCCCTTTTTCATATATATATATATAAAATGGTTTATAAAATGCTGTCCTCTTCACCATTTAATTAGTGGTGTTTTTTTCACATCATCATTTGATGTTTCTATGTATCTGCGACAGCTGTACCTGTCGCATGGTGATTGACTACTACTTGTTGATAACTTTAATATTCAATAATATTCTTTCATCACAGCTACTGTTACTATCACTTTCAGTATTGCAGTTTGAATGACTATTCAAGTTGTTTTCACTGCCCTATTTGGTGATAATAAACACATTTATTAAAATATACATTCTTTAATATAGGAATATACTATAACCAGTGATGGAAAATGTAAAACTGAAATAAACAAAAGAATAGGAATGGCAAAAAGTAATTTTAATGTCATGAAGAACATACTAACATCAAAACAAATAACACCAGGGCTAAAACTAAGAATAGCAAAATGTTATTTCTTCTCAACGTTCCTATATGGTGCAGAAACATGGACATTAGACAAGAAAACAGAACAGAGAATTGAAGCCTTTGAAATGTGGGTATATAAAAGAATAGGTAGAATTGAGTGGAAGGAAAAGAAAACAAATGATGAAGTCTTAAAACAATTCAAAATGAAATGAGAACTACTAAACACAATTCAAACAAGACAAATGCCAAGATAACATGGACGAGTAACATCAAAAATGGACAAACTAGCCTATGACAACCTGCACCATCAAAGCAAGAGACAGAGCAGAATGGCGCTCCATGTAGCCAACCTTCATTGCGGAGATGGCACTCGATGATGATGATGATGAATATAGGAATTATTTTCCAGTTTGGGTATAAATCTATTTAGGAATATCTATCCTGTAACTGTAAACAATCTAATGTCACCCAGGTTATAATAGGGTTAGAGATTGTTTTATGTCTCACCAACAAACACCAAAAAAGATTTATACGGATAGCCAAAGATTTCCCCCTGTCAAATGAAAAAAAAAAATTCTTGTAAATTGAGAATGTGCAGTAAAGTATATCTTCATTTCATTTTCTGTTTGTGTTGTCTGTTTTCTGAAGAATGTAGGCCAAAATGTCAAGTATTTTGTATTGTCCTTTTTTTTGTAAAGCTGTCACCTTACTTTGTAAGGAGTGTCTGTTACACCCCACCCCCTGTTCCCTTCGTGAAAATCGGGCAGAAATTATTTTTAAAAAATAATCTGGTGCGTTTTTACAATACCACATTTTTTTTTTTTGCGACCGTGTATGAGAGAAAAAATCCAACTTTAAAAAAAATCAAATACTCAGGGGTCATTGTTAATGATAGAGAGGGGGGAAATGTTTTCCGGTGGCAAACTGTTTGAATTCCAAAAAATATATATATATTGAGGTGGTAATTTTTACGAATGTATCATAATCTAGTGTTAAGCGACATTGAAAAATTGATGTATCAGTTCAGTGTAATAGTAAAAAACAACACATGTATCCTAATGTAGCAAATATTCCCAAAAGATGTACAAAAAAATGTCCCTACATTATGATACCATCATAAAAATTACATCAAAATATCAATTCTTAAAAGGTAGTCAATTTTCTTAGATAAATATTATTCTCCTCTCCACCCACCCCTGTGTCCTTCCTAATTAATACTTCCAGTGACCCCTGAATGTTGATTTTTTTTGTTCCCATTTTGTGAGATACAATCACATATAATTTTAAAAGAAAAATCTCCAGTTTTCTACAAATTGGTCATATTTCTTTATTTCTATGACCAGGGAAATTTCCTTGGTCGTCAGCTGACATCAAACAACCCTTTATACCTTGGGAAATACAGCAAGTAGCGCTGATGGACTTATGGCCGTCATATGAATAGATAGTGTAACATCTCTGGCCCATGCGGTCAAAAATTTCTTATGATAAATCAACAAGAGCCAGGAACTCCTAGTTCCAATGACTCGCCTAGTGTAAACACACAGCTGTGTGTCAAAAGTTCAAAGAAAATACTGTTTTCATAGCTCCTAATATTACAATTAAGTGGTAGTAATTTTTACTATGGGATTGTAAACACATGAGTCACAGATAGGTATTGTAATTTAGGGTTAATAGGAAAAAACTCAAATGTCAGAAACTCAGCTACTTTTTTATTTTTTTAATGGATGTTATTTATATTTAATCCATGAAATAGAGTTTCTTTTAGTGCTGCATGAAGGTTTTTAAATGCCGCATGAAGGAATGATACAGCCGATTTTTGGCTGTCATGGATTAGCATTACCACAGCATGTGGTAATTCAAATGTCCATTAATTGCAAAAGTAAAAAAATAAATATTGTTGATGAACAATATAAATAATTATTGCTTTGTGCTATTTTTGAGTGACTATAAATATTAGATAAATTTGATATTAAATGGAAGCAAATAGTACAGGAACGGATGTTGGCTGCCAGTTGTTCATAGAGACATGATGATGTATCAGTAGCATCATCCACTAATGAATCATGACCCTCATCATCCTAACCTTTGTCACCACATGTTCACGCACAATTTCTTGCATATCTTCATCTCGTGTGCTACTTGTATGTCATTTGTTGTGACTTGTGTACGCATAAAAATCATCATTACTCAACTCATTCGTTATTCACTTGTACATAGATATATATATATATATATGTGTGTGTAGCTGTTGGGTTTACATAGATTGCATACCTCTCAAAAAGTCAATGTTAGTTTTCCCCTTAAATTGAAACTTATTGCCTCAGGCTGTTTTTTTTTTTTTTGTTAATGTATAAATATACACTCACTAATACAAGTAATCAGTGTTTGTTTTTATAAAGTCCTGATTTTTTGTGTGTGTGGGGGCCTCCAAACTAATCCATCTTAGAAATACAAGACTTTGTACTACTGTCAAACATTTTAGAATACAGTTCAATATATTTTTTGGAGATGTTACATGTTATATATCCAATATTAAGAATCTTAGTGCAGAATACTGCATTGAATTAGCTGGAAGTCAGTGACTGGGAGTAGAATCTGATTCTCTTGGAGTGTGAAGAAGTTAAAGGGTCCAAACACCTGCTCAACACTTGACCACTTCTGATGATCAGATTACCTTCTCTTGCAAGGCTGTATACAAAGTTTCCATTCCTTATAAAATTTAATATCTAGGAATGTGTGGGTGTCCTCTCTGCTTTCTCTTAAACATTTTGGACATCGAGGAAGATGCAAAGGTCAAGCTCATGCTCTTGTGACTGTCTTACCCATCATGATTTAATACTGTTCTTGAGTTTCCATGATGTCACTTCATTTTACTTTGGGCATGCATGGATATCAGTGGAGATATTTTTAACTTCCTTAACAATTTTCTCAGTTTTTAATTTTTGTAATCTCAACTTGGTGTTTACACCATCAGACAAGTGCTTGTGCTAAATTTGAATGTTGTCTGGAATTACTTGTTGACTCCATACAGCTTGCTTAGTTATGTTGAGTTGTTGTTCCAATGCTTTCTTCTTAGCTTGTCAAACACGTGGCAATCGTAGACCTGTGAAATTTTCCAGGGACTGATTTTTGTGTCAATATATGTTTTGTTCCAAGTCCACATTCAGGATGAGCAAATGCCTCATGACACACAGGCTTATATATTCTCTCATATTTCTGTCATTCAGAGTCTGATGTTATGGATACATTTTACACAATTTTAACCAATTTTGAATTTTTCTTTTCAACTTTTAACTGTCAAGGGTTCTTTAACCTGTGCAGAGTGCACACTGGGGCTCCTGTTTTTTTAATAATTTTCTTCGAGGGCTAGATTTAAAGTCATGAAGAACAACTGATTCAGAGAAAACAAATTCCCTACCACCTGTGACAGGAATCGAACCTTGGACCTTCTTGTCCTTATTCCGATGTCTAACTGCTAGATCACACAGGTCCCTTGTGCACACTGGTATATCTGACAGCTGACTGCATAACCACCTACATAAAGCTGTGATTGTCTTGTAAACAGACTAACATATTTCTTACATTAGTTGGCAGACGGTGTAAGTTAAAATTCACTTCAAATATATTTATTTTGCTTAGATTTGCTTAGTGTTTCATTTTAGTGGTTGTTGGTTATTTCCAGTAGGATATTCTTCTGTTGGGCCAACTGAAAAGCATTAAGAAGTGACTTTTAGATTTTTGGAAAGGTAATAACAGTGAGAAAATGTGTTTGTTTCATCAACTCCAAACACAGTACTTAATACCATGATATTAAAACCATTCACTCAGTGAAACTTAAATGGATATATTTAGTACAGTATGGTTGACATTAATGAAAAGTCGTAGATTACTGAAGCAAATTAGCTTAAACACTTCATACCTCCATTACCTTATATATTATGGGAATACTTTTTGTAACTTTTTGTTTAAATAAATGTTAGTCAACATATCTGCTTGGCTGAAGGAATGATTAACTGTCTAAAAATAAACTATAGTGAGACCTCAACATTTTGTCAGCCTGATCTTAGTCATTGTGAACCTAACAAGCTGCACCAATCTTGCTTGCTTGGTCATGTCAATAAACAACAACCTACTCAAACAATAAATACAGTATGACATTTTTCTCATTACTTGACCTGTTTCTTTTCCTTGTCATTTTTGGTTTAATGTAGATTTATTCAACAATCCCTCTTCCCTTATTTTTTTGGTTAGTTTTTGGTCTACCAATTTCTACTGGGTTATTTTTTTCTATTTGCTGAAGATTTAACAATTGCTTTTGCATACAGCTACACTTTTTTTTCTCTCTCCATTTTCTTGTTTATTATTAAACAATTAAAAAAACTTACGTGTGCTGAATAAAAATGATTATTCGTAGAGTAAAATCTTAATAGATACATTGCTCATATAAGTGAATGGTATCATATGTGAAATCTCAATTACTAAGTAAATTATATCTTATTTCATGCTTCATTTCACATCACATAGCAAAGTAATACAAATACTTTTGTTATGTTCACATTGAGAATTGTAACTAAATTATTATAAATTATAAAATATTTAACATTCTGGGCATTTTACTGGTTAACACAGATTCATTTTTTTTACTTTAAAAATCCATTACCATACATATGTTCTGCTAAAATGTTGGAAGATAAATTGGACTGAATATAGCCCGACAAAGACCTCTCTTACATTGAGTTAGAGATAGTGAAGATAAATGTAATATACTATTTCATCCTTCAACATTCACTAACACATTTAACACACAACATATTTCATTGTTTTATTAAAAAATTAATTCAAGTAATGAAAGAGACAGAGCTTTATCATTACTGAAACTGTTTATCATATTTGTGTAATTGAAACTATCCATTTGGAACATGGTCTGTATAATTTGTTTTTTTTTATTAAGAAGGAAAAGTTTTGGACTTGATACATAAAAGTGTTAGAAACTGTTGTTATAGATCTAACATCCATGTTCTTTTAAAAATTGTTATGTTTAAAATAGAGATACCTGTATGTATATCTAGTGTAGGGTGCAGCTCCTCAACATTGTGTTTGTAATGAGCAAGTTTAACTGCCAGTATATCACTGCATATGGTTGGAGTTTGTACTCTTCTGTTTGATAGAATTTTCCAGCTTTTCATCACTTATGATTAAAATATATAATACAATACAATTTTATATGGTTTCACTCTATTAGGTTTTACAATCTATGGTCCTCTATATGATACAATTTTACAGTTTCACAAATAATTTGGTCATTGCTTTAGTAGTATGTATGACACAATTTCTTAAAATCTTTCGCTTTACGTTGTACAGTTAAGTGTGTATAAAAAATTTGTAAAAAAAAATTGCTTAAAGTTTAATGATCACACTTAGTAAAGTTGTTGCTGTCAGTTTGATATGCTCACCTAAGCTTCTTCACAATTGGTAAAGTTCAAGTCAGTGTATGTCAAAAAAAGTACTGTGCTCACAATGTGTCTGCGTGTCACATGTCAAAGTGCTCATATCACTGCCATGGTGTCAAACAGAGAAGCGTGACTCCCAGGCGGGTGAGGATGAGGAGTGGGTTGTAAATCAGCGGCATATTTCTGAACTGAAAGAGCAGTATAAAAAGGAGAGGAAGGGAAAGAAAAATAGTAAGTGTTGTCACCCTTTGTTGCAGTCTGTCTATCTGTGCCACCCATCCATGTGTCAAGTTTTCTAGGGATTTCCTTCAAGCATTTAAATTATATAGTATAAAGACGTGATTCTTTTGACTAGTATAAATCTTATGGCTTATTTTGTCATCATAATTGTGACTGTTCAAAGTATGAATAGATCTTGAAAATCTAAAAAAAAAAACAATAAGCTAACGTCATGATTAGTTCGCAGTTCAGTATGTCATTGACATGAAATTTATGGAGAATAGTTGTAACAAAAGGCCTAAATTTGTTACTTGATTGTTTGCAGAATTAACATTTTTCTTGATTTGGTTTTTGCTTGGTACAAAATTAAAATTGTTCTTGTTTTGGTATTTGATTTGCACAAAATTAAATTTTGAAGAGGTAGTAGTTTTCAAATGGTGCATAATTAAAATTGTTGTTGAGTTGGTATTTATTTGGTGCAGAATTATCATGCTTCTTCAGTTTTCAGTTTGTCCATAATTGAAATTTTGTTTGATTTGGTTTTACTTGTTTTGGAAATTAAACATTAAAAAATAAAATTAACTAGATTATATCGTCAGCAGTTATTTCAAATCTTGAGACTGCCGGAATGAGCAGTTATTTCAAATCTTGAGACTGCCGGAATGGAGTATTAAATATAACTCGTAACAATTTTATTGGGGTCTCGTTGTTCTAGCAAATTATTAAAATTTGAGCAGGTCATCGAAGTTGAATCTACATATACAAAATATATGCCATGAAGGAAGTCACTTTCCAATCACTTTTAGACTTTGCACGTTAAAATATTTTTTATTAGTTTCTTTTTAAATATATTTGATTGCTTGTTCTGTTTTGTTTGTCTTTGCATTAGCATGCTGTAAATTGATGGATACTTTTTTCTAATCAAAAATTTTTTTTTTTTTTTTGATTTGACATTTTCCTGTGATGTTTTAACTTTTGTTGTAGACTCAAACCACATTCTGTATCTAGTCAATTTGTCAGTGGATCTCTTTCAATAGTTTTAACTAAACAAGACTCCAGAGTCAGTGGGCTAAACCTTCCACTGCAACATCTCTTCTTTTTTACTGCCTGACTGCTCCTACATTAGAACTCATATCATTCACTACAAAGATGGACAGTATTCACATTTCATTTCCTTGAATAGATCAAGGGAAACAAAAAAAGAAGAGTATCAATTACAGTGAGTGATTGCTGCTGACTTTACAGTCCTGTTTCTGTGACTTATAACGTTTGCACAGATTTCAATAAATTGTTAATGCCATCATAATAATGATAATTCCCCCAAATTAAATCCCTTTATATATTCTGTCAGGATAACACTGCTCGCTTCTGCTAATGACTGTAAAACGTTAACCATTTATCTATTCTTTTGTTGTGGTTGCTCATGTTTGTGCTTACTGAAAAAAAGACATGTTTTGCATCTGCATTTTGATTGGCTTGATGGTTTTATGGCTGTTTGCTCTATAACCACCACGCCTTACAGGGCCCACACGTCACGCCTTGCAGGCAATGCTTGCCAGCCTGGGTAGCGAGGAAGACATGTCCACACCTGGGGACAGTTCACATTTGCCTGCAGGTGATCATCGTGATGCTGGTAGGATTCTGATGTTTAGCGCAGAGTTTTATATATCCTATGCCTCTAACATGTACTGCTACTTTTACAAATGGATTCCAGGCTTGTAAAATATAGTTTCATTATTTTTTTCAAATTAACAACAAAATATATCTTTATATCTGCTTTTCTCATTATGATGTAACTTGCGAATTACACTTTAATAAATATCAGTTTAAGAATTATATTCTTCTAGGTAGCGAACACTGAAATATTTAATTAATTCCTCCTATCTGTTGTATGATGTACAGGTGGGACATTTATATGTGCTAGTTATATATGTATAGCAACAGAACTAATACATGAAAAATATTTGATATGATATTGATATATTCTTCCTTATTTTAAAAATTCCTTTTTTATAAAAAATATGCCACACTTTATCATTTAATGCTTAATCTCAAAATGTTCAAGTTTAATTGAAACTCACGTATTTCTTTTTCAATTTTTAACAATTTTTTTGAGATACTTTAAATTTGTGTAATTAATTATCCAAATTGTTGTTCGGATTTGGATAATTTGAACAGTTTGGATTCAGGAAAAACTGTGGGACAAAAGAAGTCATGTTCTGCATGAGGACATTAATCGAAAAGTACACAGAAGTAAACAAACTAATATATGTCTGCTTCATGGGCTACAAAGCTTTCAATAGAATACATCACAAACAACTTATAGACTGCCTAAAAGATATATATCTAGATGACACATAGATACAACTAATATGTAATTTATACTGGGAGCAAACAGCAATAATAAAATACAACAAAGAGAACTTTACACCTATTGATAAAAAAAGAGGGGTAAGACAGGGATGCATCCAATCACCAAGCTTGTTCAGTCTGAGCAAATCTTTAAAAACATCACAGAGATGCCAGACCTAAACATTAATGGAAAGATAATAATAAAATCTAAGATGTGCAGATGATACTGTACTCATCATCATGTGCTGTACCGGTTGGCGTTGGAGATCATTTCCTTCCACAATCTTCTATCCACAGTGCATCATATGAATTCTGTTGTTGACTGTTTTCCATGCCATGACACCAAACTATCCAGTATTTTCTCTCTTTGTCATCCACGATCTCTCTTTCCTTTTATTTTGCCAGATGTAACCAAGTATTCCAACTTTCCTCTTCTCATGATGTGTCCAAAATATGCTTCTTTCTGATGTTTTTTAAGAGCTCCCTTTTTGTGTTTGCCTCTTTGAGAACTTTCTCATTGGTCTTTTTAGCTGTCCAGGGAACTTTCAACATTCTTCTGAGAAATCCCATCTCTGTGGCCTCTAATCGTCTTTTCATTTGTTTGTCTATTGTCCATGATTCGCTTCCATAGGTCAGAATTGGTTCTATATGGCATCAATGAACTCTCTTTCTCATTTCTTTTGACATAGATTTGTTGCATAAGATATTTTTCATTTTATGAAATGCTATTTTGGCCTGAGCTATTCTGCTTTTTATTTCTGTGTTGCATCTTCCATCTGATGTTATCACTGTGCCCAAGTATTTGAAACGTTGCACTTGTTTCAGATTTGTCTTGTTTATTTTTATGCTGCATGATGGTGATGATTGTTTCTTCGATATAACCATTACTTGTTTTCTTACTATTCAGACTGAGACCTTTCTTGTTGCTTTCTTTTACTATTATATCTATCATTTCTTGTAGCTCATTCTCTGTCTCTGCTATTAAGACTGTGTCATCCGCATATCGTAAATTATTTATGTTGTGACCGTTGACTTCAATTCCTTTTTTGTCTACTATTTATCTCATAATATGTTCGCTGTAAAGTGAAAATAAATCCGGCGACAGAACACAGCCTTGTCTGACTCCTTGTTTTATAAATTGAAATTGTCCTGTTTGGTTGTTAATTTGTATAGCTGCTGTTTGTTGCCAGTACATGATACTGTACTACTAGCTGAAAATCATAAAGATCTACAATTACTTAATGAAATAAACATGACCCCAAAAAAATATGTGTTGGTTATGAATATAAATAAAAAGACCAAAACTGTGATAAAAAACAAAGATAATACTCAAAACCCACAAGTGGTTATCAAAGTTGAAGGAATAGACCTGGAGACAGTTCAGAGCTACAACTACCTTGGACATACAATAGCCAGTGATGGAAAATGTACAGCTGAAATAAACAAATGAATAGGGGTGGCAAAAAGTATACTAACATGAAAACAAATAACACCAGGGCTAAAAAGAGAACAGCAAAATGTCAAATCTTCTCAACATTCCTATATGGTACAGAAACATGGATATTAGACAAGAAAACATAACAGAAATTGAACCCTTTGAAATGTGGATTTATAGAAGATAAAGAATTGGAAAGAAAGCAAAAAGAAAAACAAATAAAACAATGAAGTCTTAAATCAACTAAAAATGAAAAGTGAACTACTAAACACAATTCAAACAAGACAAATGAGACTTTTGGGGCATGTTAAAAGACACAGCGGCCTACTAAAAGTAATCTTGAAAGGGAAAATACAAGGTAAAAGAGGCAGACCAAGACTAACATAGAAGACTAACGTAAAAAAATGGATAAGTTTTTTTTGTACTATGTTTTTTAATACATGCGAACTTGATATAATAAAATCAAATATATTATGATGTATGATAGATCCAATAAATTATTAATATTGATTCCACCCTACATTGTATGAAATTGCTGTTTGAAGTGTCTCAAAATAAATTGGACTATGGCTGTGTTAAAAAAATGCACATTCAAGCCAAATTTGAGACCGTAATATTTTACCTTAGATGTATAATAATATTCAGACTTCAAACAAGCATGTGCAGTTTAAATGATTTGATATATGTACATTGCTACCAATGCTAGACCTGGACCCTAGATGCAAGAAGAATAAGAACAATAACCTCTACTGAGATGAAATGTGTTAGGCGAATGACAGGAAACAACAGCCTGAGAGACAAGATCAGAAATGAAGAGCTGAGAAAAAAAGCTAGGAATAGCCCCCGCCATAGAATATATAAAGAAATAACAGATAAAATGGTTTGGCCACATGACAAGGCAGAGTGATCAAAACACAATATAACGAGTCTTCAATAAACATTGCGAGGACACCAGGCCCAAGGGTCGACCGCGAAAAAGATGGATCGATGGAATATTAGAAGCATTTGGAAACATAACAGCAGCAGGAGTAAAAGATCGCAAATTATATCTCCCTTGATACTGAAAGGCAAATGAGGAAGGAAAGTAGAAGAAGAAGATATATGTAAATGAATAAAGTAAGAGCCTAAAGCTCCCTTCCTTCCTTCCATGTTATTTGAACAACATTGGTAGCATACATATATTAATAGCTAAACTATTCTTGCCTATAAAGTAAATGTGATTAACATAATATAATTGTCAGTGAGTTATAAATATGTGAAGGGTTTAATAACACTTGAAAACAAATGTTAATTCATTTGTTGATAAACTGATGAAATAGCTCTAACACCATGTTCTCTATATGTCACTTGGCGTGACGGGGCTCTATTTAAAAAAAAAAATTTTTTTCTGTACTAAACCTGCTAGATAATGCTTTATGTTACCTTTATTCTCACATTTTATACATGATTAATCTCATCAACAAACTTTCTGCACATTGTGTTTAAGCTGGGTAATATTTTATTACCATCTGAAAATAGTCAGCTATTGTTATATAGAAAACAAGGCTCTGCCTGTAGAATAGATATTACCTTCACAAATTCACAAATCTGCTCATGTAGAGGTTTATAGGGCACCACTATGTTGCATGTCATAAACATAACTTAATGCAGATGTTAGAAGTTGCTCTATTGTTTGGTTGCATGAATTGTAGGGTTAATAGTTTGTCCAGATATGATTACATAGTTTTGTAAGTCCACATTTCTATTCTAAACATTTATGTTGTTTGACGTAGATGTGGTTATATAACATTCTGTTATATTAGGAGAATTTACTTCAGTGGCAATATCTACTCTTTGAAACAATAAATGTAAAATAAATAGATGAATATATTTCTAACTGTGTTAAATTGATATTGCATTTGACCCCAAGACTGAAGTGATACAACATTTTTCCAAGCTGTATTAAATTGATATTACAGTTGACTTAAAGACAAAAATGATACAACATTCTTCCTAGCTTATTTAATACATAAAATCAGTATAGAGACACCAGACCCAAAGGCTGACCACGAAAACGATGGATCAACGGAATATTGGAAACATAACAGCAGCAGAGGTGAACAGAAGAGCAAAAGACCACAAATCATATCTCCCATCAATGCTGAAAGGCAAATGAGGAAGGAAAGAAGAAGAATCAACACAACCTCCAACAGCTGCAATCAGTAGCAAATGCACACATTTTTATATTAGACAAAAATTAAAGCTGAATAGGTCATATACTCATAAGGAAACCAAACACCATCAGAAGAAATTAGATAGTGTGAAAGAGAAGTGGATAAAGAAGGTCTGTGGGTAATCGCAAAGACATAGTTCTACAGTGGTAGTCAGACATTTAAAGTGTTATGTAAAGTGGCTATGGGTCAACAAAAATAGTTCATGGGGTTTTTTTCCCCAGCAAAACTCTTGTATGGGGGCTGAGGATGCTGGACAGCTCTTGGTCTGAAAGCAGTTAAAAGTTAAATTTATATTCTTCTTGAATTAAAGAAAGCTGATATTCTATTTGAATTAAGGAAAGCTGAAATTCTACTTGAATTAAGTGAAACTGATACTTAAATTAAGTGAACCTGATGTTCTACTTACATTAAGTGAAACTGATATTCTATTTGAATTAAGGAAATTTAAATTCTACTTTAATTATGTGAGACTGATATTCTACTTGGCTAAAAGAGGTAACATATTTGTTCATTCTCAACTCGTGTTCAGTGAACACACTCTCCCTTTTTTTCAGAGTGAACCATGAATTTTGTTTATAGTAGATTTATTTATTTATCATTTACATAATTGTTTCTTGAATTTGATATTCATACGTCTTATTTGTCTGCAACATGCTTATTACAATTTCTAATCAAGTTAAATTATAAAACTTGGGTTGTTGTACATTTTCTCAAGACACAGGTTGTAATGTATAATATAATTATAATAGCATGTGAAACATTTTTTTGTATCCATAAATTTTCGTAATAGTAGACCCAAGTATTCTTCTAAGAGATATAAATGAAAATGTTAATTTTTTTAATTACTGTAAGTGGGCTACTAGATGAAAGTTTTTACTGGCATAATTTATATGTTGAACTTTATATTATTATTATTATAATTGTGTAATTGATATGTATAATTGGTAGGTAAATGGTCTTACATATTGATATGAATTAGGCATTTTATCGTTTGCTCCAGTTAAGATAATGAGTTTGTTGAATCATTACTGTGATCTTTGCTTAATTGAAAGTGCTCATAATAAAATAGAGCAGGTTGATTCTTTTTGCTTTTAACATCTGCTTAATTAATTTTTTGTGTGTGGCCAGGCTTTATTAATCTTTGCTTAACCTTTCATTGTCACTAATAATTAACATCCCTGCTTATTACTATCTCTCATTAACACACATTGTTATCTCTCATTAACACACATATTGTTATATCTAAGTTTTAACCCTAGATCACGATACCATAGTAAAATTTACCACATCAAAACACAAATTCCTCAAAATGTGATATTGAAGAAACACAACAAATAGTGCTATGCTGTAATTGAACATACTACTGACAGACCTATGGCGACTGTGCCCATAGACTTTGTAACATGTCCAGTTCAGGCGGTAAAACTCGGGTCATCAATCAACTTGAGCCAGGAATTTCAAGTTCCCATGTTTTACCTAGTGTGAACACACGGGACTGTGTCAAGAGTTATTCAAGAGAAATTATTATTTTTAGAGCACCTAATGTCACATTTAAGTGGTAGTAATTTTTACAACGGTATCGTAACTGGGAGAGTTACAGATAGGTATAGTAATTAAGGGTTAAATTAGTTCATACAGACTGTTCTTAATGTATTAATTACCATGGGCTGGTCACAGTCAATATATTAAAACAATGCATTGAGCTGAAATGTAGCTTCTTCCACATGTGCAGAGTTGAAGTTTCCAACAGGAAAAATAATTTTCAAATTGTTTAAAATGTTTTTTTTTTAACATTCTCAAGTTAGCATCATTCTGTTAAGTGTTTTTTGTTACCAAATCAGTCATTGAAAATAACAGAAATGGAAAATATAATTTTTAAGAAATGATGACAATGATTCTGATACAAGCAGTCTGCCTGATAACTATAATATATTGCATTAATAAATAATTGTACTTAGACTTTGATGGAAGTTGAGGTTGATAATCATTTACGTATTTGTAATATAAAGAGTACATTATTTTTAGTACATACCTATTAATATACCATCTTTTTTCAATATTTTTTATTGTATCATTTCCCAGTTACAAGGAAAAATAATATGATTTAGGTATTAAGATCTGTTCATTTGTGCAATTTATATTGTTTTATCTTATCTTATCTCTCAACATTTTACCAGTGATTGTGCTCCTTTTTATTATTAATTTATGTTATCACCTGTCATTAAATGTCATTTCCTTTTATGTCATTGTCAGATGTTCCATCAGGAGGTCAGATCAACTATGCTCACAAGCCTATGATGGGCATGCCAGATGATGAGGAGAATCTGGATGGTGGGCTTGGGCTTGGAGAATTAGCAGGATTAACTGTTAACAATGAAGCTGACCCCATGAACTATGATGTAAGCCTTCTGGATCTATAGTGCTCAATATGGTTTGCGAAAATAAAGATTCATCCAGTGTTGCATGCAACCAACATTTATACCATACAAATGTGATTTATAGATAATGGACACATAATTCAAATTTATTTTGTCAACAGAAATGTGATTTTTGAAATGTAGTCTCAAAATATCATGGAAATTAAGTGCAGAACTACTGCTGTAAAACAAATTCAAAGGATCATATGAAAATAAAAATAAGACCTAATCATTGGACTTTCACTTTGGAAAAGGCCTTGAAAATCTACTGGCATTAGAAAGGATTGAGGACAAGAGAAGATGAGGAAGACAAAAGGATAGAGATCTGGAATTTAAGTATAAGATGTTTCTGTGGAAACTAAGGCCATAAAAAGCTATGAAAATCTTTAGAAGATGGAGGGAAGTGAATTTTTATTGATAGATACTGTCACAAGGAGTGGAACTTGATGATGATGATGACATATTTTTATTATTATACAGGCCCTGTAACAACAATACATCTTTTGCAGAGTGCCTGATGCACACACACAATATGTGAAATAGCATATGGTAACTTTTGTGACATTGGTAAACACAACAGAGACATTGCAACTCCAAATGTCAAGAACTACACTTCTGCTCAACATTTCAGGCAATGATACGGTCTTAATTATGTTCAAAAGTTTTTTTTTTACACAGCTCTATACTTATACTTCACATATGTGTGAAGTGTAAGTATAGATGTAGTATAAATATATATAAAGTAGATATAGTATAAATGTCCTGCTTGCATATAAAAGTCTTTCATTGCACAGAAATACAGGTTATGACTATCTACAAATCCATCAAACTATATATCATTAGCTGACAATTTTATTTGGATCAATTGCTGGTGACATGACACTCTCCAGGTTCTGTAAGAAAATTAGCACAACTTCTTTGGCTCATTCAAGATCACATCCATAGTAATATGATTTCTGTACATAATCTGTTACCAACTCTTTCTCCTATGAAATCTGTATACTCTTGGCCCTGATCTCTCTAAAAACCCAAAATCTTATTCTTGAAAATCCTCTCCTTGGAAAAATCATACGCAATAAAATCCCCTTAGAAGTCTTTCATAATGATTCCCTTAAAGCATCCTACAGATTGGGGGGGCCTCGGTAGCCTAGTTGGGAAAACCACCCGACTGGACTACCGACGTTCGGACAATCAGTGTTCAATTCCCGCTGGGAGCAATGTGAATTGTACTCGTCGTTGAAAAAAAAAAAAAAATACCCCCACGGTCGACCCAGCCGTTGGCAGAAATGGGTACCAGGGTATTACCCTGGGAAGGTGAGGAATGCTGCCTCGCATCTGACTTTAGATGCTTGAGGCGACACTATACAGAAATCTCCAAACATTTCTGGATAGGCGGCCGAGCACATATGGGTGCAAACTCGCGTCTTAAGACGTCGGTTCAAGTCTTGTACTTTACCCTACAGATTTCTTAAAAAGTGAGTACAGCCCAGCTTAACAATATTGACTATTCAATCCCTCCAGTCATTTTATCCTATGACAGAACCCATACAAACATTTTCATACAATTCTTACCTAATCAGTATCTAAGGTGTGTTATAACAGTACCATATCTTCTTCTGCTTCTTCTACCTTTTAGCTCCCAGTGGAGCATAGGTCTTCAACAAACATTTTCCAAGTCGTTCTGTTTTTTGCCATTCTTTTAAGATCATTCCATGTCTTCCCCATCATCTTCATCTCTGCTTCAATCTGTCTTCTCCAAGAATTCCTTGGTCTTCCTCTTTGTCTTTTCCCCTGGGGATTCCAAAAAAGGGCCTGTTGTGTAATACTCTCAGTTGGCTTCCGTAGTGTGTGTCCTATCCATCGTCTTCGCTGTATTTCTTTATCCACTGGTATTTGACCGGTACATTTCCATAATTCCACGTTAGTGACTTTGTCCTGCCATTTCCATCCCTTTATTCTGCGCAAGCATCCATTAATGAAAGTCTGTACCTTCGTGATTGTCAATTTTGTTATTCTCCATGTTTCACAGCCATATAATAGAACCGACTTAACATTGGAGTTGAAAATTTGTATTTTTGTATTTAGCCTAATTTCTTTGGATTTCCATATGTTTCCCAGTGCAATGAAAGCTCCTCTTGCTTTTGATATCCTTATTTTAGTATCATTTTCTGTTCCTCCCTCTTTATCTGTATTACTGCCCAGATATATATAAGATTGTACGTCTAGTAGAGGTATTTCTCCTAGTTTTATTTGGTTATTGCCAACTGCATTAATTCTCATAATGTTGGTCTTATCTCTATTAATCTTTAGTCCTAGCTGTTGTGATCTCTCATCTAATATACTCATTTTATCTTGCATCTGTTGGTGGCTGTGTGATAGGAGAGCTATGTCATCAGCAAAGTCTAAATCATCAAGTTGTTTGGTCAGTGACCACTGGATCCCATTTCTGTTGTTTTGAGTTATTTTCATAATCCAATCTATGGCCAGTAGAAAGAGAAATGGAGACAGAAGGCATCTTTACCTTACTCCTGTTCTTATTTCAAATGCTTCTGTAAGCTGTCCTTCATGCACCACGCTACATTTTGTTCCTTCATACATTGTTTTTATCAGGTTAATAAACTTTATGGGGATTCCATAATGACTCAGCAACTTCCAAAGCATTCTTCTGTCTAAACTATCAAATGTCTTTTCGTAATCTATGAATCCAATATAAAGTGGGGATTTTAGTTCTAAACTTTGTTCAACTATTATACGTAGAGTAGTTATTTGATCAGCACATGATCTGTTCTTTCTAAAACCTGCTTGTTCATCTCTCAAGTGTTTCTCTATAGCCTCTTTTAGTCTCTCCAGAATGATTCTGCCTAATATTTTTCCTGGCACTGATAGTAGCATAATTCCCCTATAATTTGTGCACTCCTGTAAACTTCCTTTCTTTGGTAGTTTGATCATATAACCTTCTCTCCAGTCTTTAGGTATTTCTTCCCTCTCCCAAATTTTATCCAATAGATCATATAACATCTTGGTAGAGGTGATAATATCTGCTTTGATGGCTTCCGAAGGAATTTCATCTGGTCCTGTGGCTTTACCATCTTTTAATAGTTTGATGGCTTTCATTATTTCTTCTTTGCTTGGTTTTCCGCAGTTAACGTGTAACTCTTCTTCTGCTGGTAGTATATCTGGAGGATTATTTGAGCCGGGTCTGTTCAAAAGTGCTTCAAAGTGCTCTTTCCATCTCTCCATTTGTTCCCTTATATTACTAAGCAGATTTCCTTTCTTATCTTTGATAAAGGCGTTGATCTGTTTGTATTTTCCACCTAATTTCTTTGTGCTGTTGTACAGTTCTTTCATATTCCCTTTATTTGCTGCTTCTTCTGCCTCTTTAGCTAATTCATCTATATATTTCCTCTTATCCCTTTTAATGCATCTTCTCACTTCTTTGTTCACCTCTGTGTAAGCTTCCTGTGTCTTGGCTTTATTACTTCTTGTTTTGCTTTTATTTATGTCTGCTTTCTTGTTCTTTCTTTCTTTAATTTTATCCAGGGTCTCTGCTGTCATCCATGCCTTATTCTGGCGTTCTCTTTTCCCCAGTGTTTCTTCGCATGTCTCTTTCCATATATTTTTTATCTGTTTCCAATGATCTTCTATATTTTTTGTATTTTCTAGTTGTTGGAGGACTTGGTATTTGTTTGATATTGTGACTGCGAATTTATCTTTAATTCCTTGTTCTTTAAGAAACCCTACATTGAAATACTTTCTACCCTTATTCGTTGTAGTATACCTTTTTAATTTAATTTTAAGTTTGGCTAACAGAAGATGATGATCAGAAGCTATATCTGCCCCTCTATATACTTTTACATCCTGTAAGGATGACTTAAACTTATTATTAATACATATGTGATCAATTTGAAAAAAATCATCTTTTTTCATCTTAGAAGAAGAAAAAAAAAAAAAGAAAGAAAAAAAAAAAGAACAGTACCATATAGGTACTACATTTCAAGCAATTTAATATCATCCATCAGAGAAGGAGAACCATGATTCAGTGAATTCCATCTCATTGCAATATTCCTGGACGTAATGAGGTAGACAGGTTGGCAAAGGTAGGTGGCAAATTACACCAGCCAGATACAAGTACAATATATGAGGAATCAAAGATGTTTGTCAGGAACAAATACATGAACAAATAGAAAACAGAACACCAGACCACCAGAAAAATTATGCCTGTAGCCAGTTCAATAGAAAAAAAAACAGGTAATAATTTTTAGACTCAGACCATATCTAGAAGTAAAACCTTTTCAACGCCCAAAGGATAGAAACCTTTGATGAATGTGACTGTGTCACAGGAAAAATGAATGAATATCTGCTACAATGAATGCTCATGAGACCATCATCAGTACCATACCAGGACAAGTTGTATGGAGATGTCACCAGCCTTGAATTGGCAAGTGCTTTCTTAAAACTTTTAATGTTGACATCTAATGGTGTACACAGAAGAAAGATGTCATTTGTACTGATCCAATCTTGACCTAAATGACAAGACACTACAACACTTTTGAGTCTCTTTCAACACACACCAACACACAAAACTATGGCGTTAGGTTTCTGAAGCTGACTGGTGCTTTGTGCTTTTGATCAGTGAATTTGAAATCGAACAAAGAAGAGGAATGCTTCTATTAATTAAAAGTCTTGTTGTGTATCAATTTCAATGTGTCATATTTGCCTACATCTATACAACTACAGCAGATTTTTAAAGAAAACTTGATAAATTATCTTTTCAATAGTACAGTTTTAATTTATTTTCTCTTCAGATATCAGCTCCAAAGGAAGTTTACAGAAAAACATGGAATGCTAAATATACTCTTCGAAGGTAAGCAATTAATATATTGAAGAATACAACAGAATCATTAACTGTTCCACTCTGTAAATGCTTGATGTGACATAAACCTGATGTGATATTCAAACTGCACATTTTTTTCCCAAACTGATATCTGTATAAATAATAGTGAAAAACAACACATGTAACCCAATGCAATAAAAACATACTATCTTACAATTGACAAAACAGATGTAACAACTGATTATCTATCAGTGGTGTTAAACATAGCTCTGAGTAAAACTTTTGCACAACATTTGGAAAGGTTGATATAACAGTAAAACTATGATTACTAACTACTGAAGTGCCAGACAAAGTGCAAATTTTCTCAGATGAGCAGGACAGTTTGTGCAGAACAGAGTGGCTATCATGGGGCCAAGTTCCAACTTAGTTAGCTTAATGGTGATGATGCTATGCTATCTGTGTTGCATCATGGGACTAGTGAAAGTTTTATGGAAGAAACAAGAAAACAACTATTATCTTACCAACAGTGATTAAAAACCAGAATAAAAACAGATTGGTACACTTTGTAAATAACCCAAATAAAATAAAAATGTATAATAAAATATGGACTTAACTGTAAGGAAGATAGTTATGTGTATGCACATATAAGGTAATTCATTCCACAGTCTAATAAAAAATATCTAGATGCTGCTTTTGCTTGTGCTCAGCTCCCATTAATCTGCTGATAGTTACTGAAAAATATAGGCACAATGTGTGACTGTGCCCTTCCTTTACTTCTCTGTGTGCACTAGTTGCCTGGATAAAATAGTTGGTAATAAATTGTTAATTTTAAAAAGTGCTGAGTTTAACCTTGTCTTTTATGTGTTTATGTTATTCCATTCAGCCACTTTGATGGTGTCCGCGCTCTAGCCTTTCACCCAGTTGAACCTGTCTTGTTAACAGCATCTGAAGACCACACACTAAAGTTATGGAACTTACAGAAAACAGTACCAGCCAAAAAGTAAGTCGTTCACAATAAAAGATTTATATCAGTCTAGAGATTGGCACAGGTTACTGTAAGTTCTATCACAACATTGAATTTTGGCTCTGATGAGTTCCCAACATTTTCTATCATAATACAGTCATGCACTGTGGTAGATGGCTTCCTCCTGGATGTATTTTTTGTTGTTGTTGTTCCATCTAGTTACTGTCCCTGGCAATCAGCATATCTCTTTAGTATGATTTACAAATGTCACAAAAATACTTCATATTTTTAAGATATTTGTTGAGGTATTTTTTTCATTTTGTTATTTTCAATTTTTCTTTATTTTCTTACTATTTTTTTTTCCTATTAAGGACAGTTATTTTTGATGTTCCCATTTTAAACTACACGATTAAACAGCTTACAGCTTATTCCCTGTGAGTTTCACCTCATGGACCGGAAGTGTTATAATGTCTATTGGTATGGTCGTCGTAAGTTCGTCAGTATGTTCGACTACCTCATAGCATTATTCTCTGTGTTTCCCTGAGTCACAAAGGGTTGTTTGTTGTCTGCTAATGGTCAGGAAGTTTCCCTGGTCACAGCAAAAAAAAAAAAAAATGGAAAAATAACTAATTTCTTGAAAATTGTCAGTTTTTTTTTTTCTGTAAAAAAAATTATGTATCTCACAAAATGAAGAAGAAAAAAAGCCTGCATCAATAGAAACAAATCTAACATTCATGGGTCACCAGAAGTAGTAATTAGGAATGAAGGGGGGGGGGGGTGTGTTTAATGTTTCACCCTGCCAAATGTTACATTTTGAAGAATTGGTGTTTTTGATGCTGTATTTTTTATGATGGTATCATAATCTAAGGTTAAATTCATGCCATGTATACAAGGTATTTTCATGAGGGTGGCTTTTCCAATGCATCTAATTTATTTTCTATTTCTTTAGTTGTTTTCCAGCTCTCATATGTATAAGTAAGGGTGGATACATTTGGTTTGAAAATCCAGAGCTTTGTCTTTGTGCTTAATAATTTTGATTTTCCTTATTTAATCAAGATTTTCTGTAAGTTACTACTGCCTTTGTTATTCTAATTCTAATTTCTTTCTTCAGAATATGTCATGGGACACTCTTAAACATTGCCTGCTTATTCATGCCTGTTAGTAGAATAAGCAGGCATTTATTTCTAAGTACAATTTGTGTATTTACTTTTGTTTGCCTTAGCTTCATAAAAATTAAGTAAACATGAATCACATTCACTTTGATATTTAGAGATGTGTACATATCTATCTATCTATCTATCTATTGACCTTTCGAGCCGTAACCGGCCCATAGGGCGTAGACCAAGATACACCTTCTCCTATATGAATTTTTGTTCTAGCAGTTTTCTTTTAAAGATATTTTATCAAATCTCGCCATCTGTCTCTGTTCTGTGCAAGCAGTTCTATCTCATTGAGGGAGCCGATTCCTGCTGCTCTTGCCTCTCTCATCAATGTTCTTCTCAGTGTCTCCCTGGGTCTTCCTCTTTTTCTTTTACCTGTTGTTTCCCATATGAGGGCTTGCTTTGCTATTCGATTATTATCTCTTCTCATCACATGTCCAACGTATGACCATCGTCTTTTCTTTATTACTGAAGATATTAGTGGTTGATTGGCGATTTCTCTAATTTCCTCGTTTGTTTTGAATTCGTTCCATTCTATACCAAGTATTTTCCTTAGACATTTATTTTCGAATGCGTTCAACTTTGTTTCTATATCTCTTGTTGTTTTCCAGCTTTCACATGCATACGTAAGGGTTGATAGTACATTTGATTTGAATAGCCTAAGTTTTGTGTTTGTGCTAATGAGTTTTGATTTCCACAACTTTTCAAGGCTTCTGAAAGACATTGCTGCTTTAGCCAGTCTGATTCTAATTTCTTTGCTCGTATCCCCTTCTCGATCAATGTGACTTCCAAGATAGATGAAGTGATCGATCTCTTCTACTGGTTTGTTTTCCATGTATATTTTGTCACTTGTTGGAATTAAACTTTTCATGACTTTAGTCTTTTCATGATTGACCTCAAGCCCAATTTTGCTGGCTATTGATGATAGTTCATTTGTGTTTTCCTGCATCGTTTTTATCTGATTGCTGATGAGAACTATGTCATCAGCAAAGTCCAGGTCCTCCAAATGGTCTCCTTGTATCCATTCGATGCCTTTATTACCAGTGCAGCATTTCTTCATTATGAAGTCCATAACAATTCCAAATAACAAGGGCGATAAAATACATCCTTGTTTAACCCCAATAATATGTGTACATATGTCTTGTTAAAAAGAGTGTCTTTGATTTTGGAGTTTTCATAATGAATGTTTAATGTTTTCAGAGCTGCATCTCTGGATGTGGAACCTGTATATACTTTCCGTGCCCATGTGGGCCCAGTCTTGTGTTTAGCAGTGAGTCCAACAGGAGAGCAATGCTTTAGTGGAGGCATGGATACAACTATCCAGTGCTGGAACATACCAAAGTCAGATATTGACCCCTATGATTCTTTTGGTGAGTTATTTCTAAAATGTTTGAAATTCTTAGTTTGTAGATTCAGTACAAATAAAGTGGCGATCAGGGTATTGCTCAATGAGTTTGATGGAGCATTGCGATTTGATTATTTTGCATTTTAACCCATTTGCTGCTAAGACCTCAATGAAAACCTTGACCAACAGTGCTACATACATTCACTCAAGACACCAACACTGTGCTAAATGGTTTTTTGCCAGTGCTTCAAAGTTTCCGACGTTGACAGTGACCACTGTTTTTATTGCTAGAAAGTATATACATGTAATTCATCTATTCTACATTACCATGCATTTAGCTATATTTATATGGTTGATAACATTTCTTCACAATCAAATGGACAGAAAATAATTAATTAATTTTTTTTTAAAGTAATATTTTTGTGTATGACAAATATTTCAAAACAAGGAGTAAAATGCAACATCACAGTCTTTTCAAATGTATCTTCTCTCTTTGCTTTCTTTTTTCTTTTTCAAACATGATCTCTTGGACTACAGTTATATTTGATTATAGGTGTAGTTGAAGTACATGTCAAACATGACACTGTTGGTGTAGTCATTGCAGTCAGTATATTCATACTACCCGGATCAGATAAGTCGTCTGCTGGCATGTCTATATTCTCAGAAACAAGCTGACTAGATGTGCAGGGTTCCAAATGAACATGGCAGAAGCTAGTATTGGTGCTTTTTAAATCCCCCAAACATGTACCATTATAATGAACACAAACTTTGCAATGATTTTCATCACAATTAGAATCATTAGTCCCAATAATCTGACTAAAGTCTGCATTCTTTAGACTTTTCAGCTAATATCTTACAGTGTGTTTGTCTATTTAACTAATATCTCACTGTGTGTTCTTCTATTTAACTAATATCTCACTGTGTGTTCTTCTAATATTTGACTATCTTTTATATCATTTCTAATGAACAGTGTTGTGTTGGTTTGTCATCATGTATATTTATTTCACAAACATGCAGTAAGAAGCGACAAGCAAGGCAGTTTACATGAACATCATAATTATGTATCATTTTATTTTATGGCAGTAATGATAAAATAGCACTAAAAGAGATTACTGGACTCAGAAAAATTAAAACATGACTTGCTAAAGCTCTTCAACATCTGTTCTTTTTAATCTTCACAGCACAGTCATGAAACTGATTACAAAGAATCAGATGGACCAGGGACAACAAACCTGTTAAAATAAAATATTCCGGATTACTTGGGTTAGAAAGTGGTACAGTAAAATAATAAAACCAATGTGTACTATCAGTAGATTTACTCCTCTATAGAGAGATGATCCAAAGATGTATTTGTCATCATAATATTAACAATCTGAGGTATACTGATGAGACTGTCATAATCACTAAGAGAAAATTAGTTACAGAAGACTAACATTTTTGTAAAGTAAAGCAAGTCTGAACATCAGAAATACAAGTAATAGACACAGCAAAGAAAAGAACAAATCTTTAATGCATAATTAAAGTAAATGGAACAGAATTTAATTATTTGCGGGTCATCATCATTACACTCCGAACATGTCCATAGGTGCTCAGATCACATCCTCAGCAAGTTCTGCAGTGTCCAGCGACCGACGACTCCAGTTCTGTGTTGGTTGATAAGTCTTCTTATACACCCACTAAGTTTCTCGTTTCTGTCTGCACCCGTCTTAACTCCCATCTCTTTCATCTGAAGGAGTGATGTAGACTCATGGTTGTTGAAGTCCTATGCACTTCCCACAGCTTGGAGGATATTGATAACATCCTCCCGATCCATTGGTTGACCATCTTCAACAACAGCGCAGTTTTAATTTCTTCGTACTCCCGCATATTCAGTGGCATAGACAAAAGTGACCCTACATATCTTTTTACTTCTGCAATGACTCTACCCATTGACTGCGTACAGAGCCCGCCTCCACTTTTCTTATGCTCATAGAATCAGTATGCAGGCATGGGTGAAATCTTGTGACTGTAACCAGATGAATGCCCTGGTCACTGCCATCACCTCCATCGTCATGCTACTCATGGTCATAATGTATTCACCACTGTCTTCTTTGACTATTCTGCCTGCAGAGCATGCTGTAAATGCCCATGCACTCCTTTGGTGTCATATTACGGATCCATCTGTATAGATGACTGCATCTTTCTCATCTGTGTTATTTTAGATGAGACTGTTGACCTCCACAGTGACCACGACTGAGTTCTGCTCCCTACGTTTCCTTTTGAGTGTGACAATACACGAGAATGTCTCACTGAATGACGTAGGTAGTGGTATCCACTCTTCGCCAGTGTTGATATTGGTAAGTCCACAGACCTGTTTGATGACTTCTGCTCGGCCCACCCATGATTTACCTCTTCTTAGCCTGATACCTTTCCTGTGTTGAGCTTGTGGTGCCATGGATGCTCTTTATTTGCACTTATCTTCAGATGTGCTTGTGACCTCTAGGTCTTGATCCTGTCATCCATGGTTGGACAGTCAAGAAGATACCTCATTGCTACACAGGGAGTGTCCCTCGTACACCCCAAGATAATGCACATAGCTTCTATATTTTCTCCAGCCTGTCAATTTGTGTCACACTGACTGTAAGAATTGCTAAGACATACTTGATTGGTGCGAGGACTAGTCCCTGGAAAAAGGTGGGTAAGTAGCCTCTGCTCGATCCTTGGCAGCTGCCATGACCTTCAAGGTGGCTAATCCTTTGCAGGATTTTGTTATCACATGGTTGAAGTGGAGTGGTCCCGAAAACACAGGCTGCGATCAAATTTAACTCCGAGGTACATCATCAATGTTTCCTGGGTCACCTCATCAGCTCCCATTTGTACCGCTGATGTTTCTGTGTTAATGATATGATTGTTAAGTGAGAACCATACAACTGATGCTTTTTTAGGATTAACCAAGGCACCTGATACTCCACACCGGGAAGAGGTGCATCAAGTTCGTTTTGCAGTGTGGAGGCGATTTCCCGTCTGTCTCTTCCCTATCGATATACTAGAATGTCATCAGCAAAAGTCATAGTTCTTCCCATCGCATCCAGCTGCTGTTCCATGATCATTATTAAAACAGATCAATGAATTAAAAAGACCTGGAAACAGTTTTAAGTTTACATGGAATATTACGAGATGTGTTCAAATAAAACCCATCCCAGTGACTTTATTACCAACATGTGTAAGCTACATCAGCAGGTGGGATAAAATGAAATAAAGCAATTGTATTGAAGCAAGTATATACCATGGATCTTTAGAAAAAGTCACCATAGACATTTAGCCATGATATCTGCAGTGGAGTTGAATCTTTGTCACTTTTGAGATTTTTTAAGGGTCCAAAGAAATTAAAAGTCACATGGTGACAGATCGGGGCTATAGGCTGGGTGTTGCAGAATTTCCCATAGTTTCCTTGCTGATGCTTCCTGCTAATGTTCGCAACATGTGGACAAGCAACATTGTCATGCAACAGAATCACACCATGCGAAAGCATGCGGGGTCTGTTATTCTTAGCCGTATGCAGGTTGTCTAATGTGTGTCTTGGTAGCGGATGACATTGATGTTTACACCAAGTTTTTTAAAGTCTGTCAACAGAAGTCCTTTATGGTAAAAAAAATGTGGTCAGCATAATCTAACCAGCGGAAATCTGTGGCTTCAATTTGTGGGGGTTTTTGTGATCAGGGTGGTTTCCCTTGCATGCTGTTTTTGGTGCACAGCTCAAAGTGATAGCACTATGACTTATTGCCCGCCACTATGCACAATAGAGAAATTAATTTCCAAGAAATGAGGTTATTCTTTTTCTGTCTGCACACCCATAGTTGGAGATATACACAGATTTATATGTTCACTTTTTCCACGTGGATTTACTTATTGGGAATCAACTCATAGAAATGTTTCTAGTAATAGTAAAAGCTGGGATTTTGTACCCGCCTTCACATATTTTTAGAACTCTTCCCTTATTACTGTTTTTCACACCTTGGTCCTGCCCTGTTGGCTGGACTTATCAATTTTAATCCAGTCGTAGACTGACCAAGATATGGAGCTCACATTCTTTTTTTTGTAAGTCTTGAGTATTATCGCTTTGTAGTTAGATTTATGTGTATATCCATATATATTTTTGTGTTGTGGTTTGTTATTCCTACTGAATGCCTTTTGGCCAAAACATTGTTCTACTTTTGTTTTGTTTCGTGCCTTAGTAAAGTTGTTAATCATAACACTTTTCCCTTTAAAAAAAAAAATTTCATTATTATCATCAGCTTTACAGCAGCTTCACATATATATATATATATATATATATATATATATATATATATATATATATATATATATACACACACTACGATATAGAAATATCTAAATCATCTGTGAAAATGACTGGGAACATCTGGCAAGTGATCGCACATCATGGAGAGCATGTATAAGGAATGGTATAACATCATCTGAGACTGTGCTAAGACAACACTTAGAAGAGAAAATACCCATGAAAAGGGATGGAAAACCCTGTGGATCAGTGGGCCTGACTTGTTCATTCTGTGGCCGTTTGTGTTTGTCAAACATTGGTAGAATTAGCCATGGGAGAAGCTGTTCGACAAAAACAAAACCTCAAAAACAAACAAATAAAAAATAGCCTCAACTAGACCATCTGACGACGAAAAGGGCCTTATATATAATCTTGAACAATAATTTTCATTGATGATAACTTTTTCTTTCAGATCCAAATGTACTATCAGACACATTGCAAGCTCATACAGATGCAGTTTGGGGTCTATCAATACATAGCTCCAAGAATCAATTGCTTTCTTGCTCTGGAGATGGAACTGTTCGTCTCTGGAGTCCTGGAAGCAAATCTCCTCTTCTCAATACCTTTACTGTTGATTTGGGTAAGTTTCATATCAATATGTCATACGATATCATAATTCATATATATATATATATATATATAATTTTTTTTTTATAATGTGGTTCAGTTCCATTTCTAAATGATACACAATAGACTGTAAAGTCAATTGTGAAGATTATCCCATCTCGCATATATGTGGACAGAGACAGCCAAACATGTTTTGTAAGTTTGCCCATATTTGGCCAGTAAGCACAGAACATTGAGATCAACACTAAACTGTATAGAAACATTGCAAGAACTGGACTTGCCATTACCAATGCAATCAAGTTTGTCGGCTGGCATTTATAGCAACAGTCTTGAAAAACTTTCACATAAAATAATTAGTTCTATTTTCTGAAGGAATTGTGGTTATGGAAGGCTGCGGTATCACTGCAATCAAATTAAAATCCATAATTGCTCAACCGCCCTTGGCAGTGGAATCATCCAAATTACTATCTAATCTCCCAAACAAAGAAAGGTTACTGTAGTCCCCATCATAACAGTCTCAGCACATGCCAAAAGAAAGGCGAAACCACACAGAAAGTGAACACAACCGTCTGTTCCCTGTCATACAATATCATAATTCATCGTAAACAATCGGAATATTGAAACATGATTAAAACTTATGAAACGCGCAGCTCACATTGTGCACTTGACTCAGTAGCTCCTGCAACAACCCGGACTTGGAATATGAGGAAACTGCAACATGGAACACTTTTCAAGCAGCCTTTAACTGTCCCTGTCAACGTGGTGGTGGGGAGAGGGGGGGGGGTGTCCCAGAATATCTTTAGCACTAGATCAAGGATATACATATTAATTCATAAAATAAAACATACTCTTCAAGAGTTAATGACACTTCAATATTTATTAAAACTATTTAGAGTTGGGGTCATTTTCTAACTCAACGCTGGCCCTGTGAGGTACATTTTCTTTCATTGCACATCATAAAATTGTTTGGAGATTCACTTTATATTAGATATTTCTGAGATGAAATATATATTTTTTTTTTTAATTGCTCGTTTTGCAGAAGAAGGTGTACCCACGTCAGTAGACTTTGTGCGTTGTGATCCACATCAGATGGTTGCCAGCTACACGTCCTCAAACACTTATATTTTTGATATTGAGACGGGGAAACAAGTGCTCACTCTTGACACTAAAGCCAATTCTGGTAAGCAAAATATTACAGTCTACACTGCAGGACCATATTGTTTGATAATAAAGTAAGAAGTTATGATAATTCACTAAGGGGAATCAAATACATAATATTTTTTTACATATTTTGATGCATTAGTGCATTTATTTAACTTAATTAAAGTATTTAAAAAAACTCTTATATGAAGACCTCATGGTGACAGCATGCTGCCTTTATTCACCAGGCCTGAAGAAAACACTGGCACCTCAGAAATAAGCAAAAAAAATACTTTTTTTTTTTTTTAAATTATTATTATAAAGTATCATTTGTCAAATAAGTGTTTAAAAAAGAAATTATAATTATGTTTATATATGTCATGTGTATATATATATATATATATATATATATATATATATATATATATATATATATATATATATCATATTATCGTGCCGCGCATCCTACTTTTACATTTCACTGTTACCAATTTTTTAAATGTTGTGAAACTCTTAAGCCATGTCAGCTCTAACAAAATATTGCAACAGGAAAATTAACCTTTTTCTGGTCAATAGCAGGTGCACTAACTATTCAACTGCCATTGTTTCAGGTTAATAGTGGAATGCTATAAAAGCTAAAATCATTTCTCTATATGTTGTAATGAATGTTGCCATGCAATTTAAAAAATAAACATTCACTTTCCGTAACATCATAATTTTCTGGCAATTTTAAAACAGTCCTGAAATTGTGGACAAAGTGTTAACAAATTCACTTGTTCTGGATGCCCAGAATTTAATAAAATACAAAAGTTATGTATCCTAAGCTTTTATTTTTAAAATGATCATATTGTTGCTACTAAATGTTGTTAAGCCTCCAACTAGGTTATGTTTGTAATCTAGTGGGTAGGGTCAGGTTCAGTCCAATGTTCTTCAGTCAACCTGGCTGAAACAAAAGAGTAGGTGCACAGAGTTTACAAAGGTAATATCTGTAAGTACTGTATCATCCCCCTTATTTTCCTTCACTGCTGTTACCTAGTACAATTGAACTAATTATCAGCCACCAGGTGAACAAAAATTGGCACCTAGCCTTTAGTAAGGGAAGGAAAAGCTTTTATTATATTTATTACAATAAGTGCCTATTTAACTTTACTATGTTTCAGACTCCAGTGGAGGCAACCAGATTAACCGTGTAATAAACCATCCAACTCTACCAGTTTCCATCACTGCACATGAAGATAGGCACATACGATTCTTTGATAATAACACAGGTAAACAGATCATACCAGCCCTATGGCAGTACGTATATATTTAAGCAGATTTGACATTTTTAGTATTATGAAGACTGGTAGGTAACTATTAACCATGCATTTGTAAATGATAGCGATTACAGTAATATTTCATTTTGCCACTCATCTCATCATGCTGTAATATTGCCATTTTAAAATTTGTTTAAAGAGTACCTGGTGTGAAAAAATGTTACTTTTAACTCTAGGTTAAAAGCACAGGCACCTACTTGTGATTGCGTTGTTACAAACATATTTTTTTGCAAAAAAAGTTATGAAACTGGGGAAAAAAAAACAATAAGCGGGCTCAACTGAAGTAGTAATTAGAAAGGTACACGGAGGTGGGGTAATGTTTCATCACTTTAAGAAAAAGTAAAATGTGAAACTCAACAAGTGCGAGCTGACAAGAAACAATGAAGACAGGTATGCTAATTGTGAACAGGCCTGGGACACTGAAGGATGGCCAGTGCACAATGTGGAAAGATAAGTTACTGCCCAAAATGATACCACTAGCATGCTGATAAGAACTGCATTGTTGATACAGGACTAAAAATAATTTGAACATTATAATATTAAATAATCATTACATATCACGTAAGCATATACCTGCAGTTTTGTTTGCTACTGGTCTAAGTACATTTTGGTTTTGATTTATACTCATTGATTGTCTTATCTTGTTTCAGGCAAAATTATTCATTCTATGGTAGCTCACTTAGACTCTGTAACAAGTTTGGCAATAGACCCCAATGGCTTATATCTGTTATCAGGGAGTAAGTATCAAGTACACAAGATTGTGCATTAACCTGCAAAGTTTATGCCTGTTTTGCTGAGCAGTTTCTCTCAAGACTGATCCTAATTATTTCATATTATTTTATTTGTATATTTAATACTGTCTAGATGTACAGTATTGTAACCTTGACAGTACTGAGAGGAGCAGTTCTCTTTCTTACTGATAGTACCGCTGTGATCCAGGTATTGCATTTTACAGCTGAAAAGTAAAGGTCATATGACCAATCCTAAATAATAAAAGTAATAACAGCAGAGGCTAGTAGATATTCAGTAAGGGGGAAAAACACAAATAATAGCTGTGTGATTTAATTGAAGCCAAAAAGAGTTTGACAGAAACAGTGGCAACACATTTCTTATAACAAATATAAAGAATTATCTGGCTATGAAATCCATGAAATGGGTAAAAAAAAATTGTGCAGCTGGTTTGTTCCATATAACCACACCAAACGATAAGCAACCAACAACATATCAAAATTACAAAAGCTTTATAAGAAAGAAGCAGGAAGTCGAGAGGAGACTGCTTGGATGCAGATAAATGTAATAAAATTGGTGAGAGGATCTTCTTAAAGTTGAAATTCTCCTCCTTAGACTTTGTAACTACAGCACTATGAAATATATATAAATATATTTGTTTTTTGTTTACATTGTTTGGTGTTAGCTTGACTGTGTTTAAAAATAGTAGTTGTATGCCAGAATCTATTAAACCCTCCATAGATGTAGTAATAGAAAGGCTATAGTGATGACCATGATGTGTCACCCCTCTCATGTTAGATTTTTCAATAACATGTCATGTTAGTGGCACTCATAGCTTCCTGTCTTTTTTGTGTTGACAAGTGGACACTTTGTTGTGGCCTCTACACCAAAATTTGAATGTTTTCCCCAATTTTATTCCAATGTGATCCTATACTTTATTTTTCTGCTGATTGACTTGTATCTTCTTCCATTCCAGCTCCGTATGGTATCTTCAACAAACACTTTCCAAACTATTCCATTTCTTGCCATTCTTTTAAGATCATTCCATGTCTTCCCCATCATCTTTATCTCTGCTTCTATCTGTCTTCTCCAAGAATTCCTTGGTCTTTCTCTTTGTCTTTTCCCCTGGGTATTCAAAAAAAGGGCCTGTTGTGTAATACTCACTGTTGGTTTCCGCCCTATCCAGTGCCATATCTTCTCCCATCTGCTTCCACCTGTCTTCTCCAAGAGCATTTTGTTCTTCCTGTATGTCTCTTCCCCATAGGGATTCCAATAAAAGGTCAGTTGTGTAATACTGATATAACTACTGTCAGTTTCAAATTATTTTTGTTCCTCAACATTTAAACTTTCTGAGACATAAGACCTTAAAACAGCTAGCAGAAAAGATGACAGAACACAATCGAAATAGCTTTCATTAATCAGGAAAAATGCATTCGATCAAGTAAACAGAGAACAACTGTGAGAGATATTAACAACATACGGAGTAAGCCAACATCTAACCAATCTATTTAAAAGTCTCTACATCAACAGTAGCTGCACAGTCACAATAGCAGCAGGTTACACAGGAAAACATCAACAGTAGCTGCACAGTCACAATAGCAGCAGGTTACACAGGCTAGTCGGAAGTTAGATCAGGTGTAAGACAGTGGCGTGTACTATCCCCATACTGTTTATTACATATATGGACTATATATGCAAGTTAGTCAACCCATCAGAAACAGAGGAGATTAATGAGCTTCTATTTGCAGATGATCAGGCACTGATACGTGAAAAAATAGAAGACCAACAAGAACACTTAAATAGACTCAACAGGACAGGCACAAAATACAACATGAAAATCAACAAAACAGAAGTCATGAATATTGAAAAAGAGAAACAGAAGTGCAACATAACTATAAAAGGCAGACAACTAAAACAAGTAGAAGAATTCAAATACCAAGGAAGTCTAGTAATAAACGACAATTCATAAATGGCAGAAATAGACTGAAGATGCAACAAAGCTTGTCAAATCATCGAACAGCTATCACCACTATTGTCCAACAAGGAATTAACTAGAGGCAAAAACAGGCACTAAAAATTTTCAACTCAAATGTTAAGTCGGTCCTATTATATGGCTGTGAAACATGGAGAATAACAAAATTGACAATCACGAAGGTACAGACTTTCATTAATGGATGCTTGCGCAGAATAAAGGGATGGAAATGGCAGGACAAAGTCACTAACGTGGAATTATGGAAAAGTACCGGTCAAATACCAGTGGATAAAGAGAAACAGCGAAGACGATGGCGATGGATAGGACACACACTACGGAAGCCAACTGAGAGTATTACACAACAGGCCCTTTTTTGGAATCCCCAGGGGAAAAGACAAAGAGGAAGACCAAGGAATTCTTGGAGAAGACAGATCGAAGCAGAGATGAAGATGATGGGGAAGACATGGAATGATCTTAAAAGAATTGCAAAAAAACAGAACGACTTGGAAAGTGTTTGTTGAAGACCTATGCTCCACTGGGAGCTAAAAGGTAGAAGAAGAAGAAGAAGAAGAAAAACAGGCACTCCGCAATACAATCTTCATCCCAATGCTGTGATACCAATGCCAGTCCTGGACCCTAAATGCAAGAACAATAAGAAAAATAACCTCTACTGAGATGAAATGTGTTAGACGAATGACAGGAAACAGTCTGATAGATAAGATCAGAGATGAAGAACTGAGAAAAAAGCTAGGAATAACCCCCGTCATAAATTATATAAAGAAACATCAGATAAAATTGTTTGGCCACATGACACGGCAGAAAGATCAAAAGACAACACAACGAGCCTTCAATAAACGTTGCGAGAACACAAGACCCAAGTGCCAATCACAAAAAAGATGGATTGACGGAATATTAGAAACACTAGGAAACATAACAACATCAGAGGTGAATAGAAGAGCAAAAAAGACATCAAATTATATCTCCCCTTGACACTAAAAGGCAAATGAGGAAGGAAAGAAGAAGAAGCATAAGAATTCAATAAAATTTTTCCATTTGTTTTTATTTTCAATCTATTTTTCTAGACTATCTGTGTTCATTCTGTTTTTCTATGTCGGTCTGTCCTACATTTGTAAGGACAATCTCCTCTATCAAATTTTAGAGGCAAGGTGTACCCCAGGATTGTGATCAGCAGACAAATGTGCTAATAATTTTGCCACCATGGCTTCAGTACAAGTGACCACAGTTATTTTGATGATGCAGAAAATGTTTGAATATGAGCTCAGTCCCAGCCTGTTGTTCTCCAATTGCCCCATCTAGCCAGGGGAAGCAGATCTTTGTTTACTGAGTTGACCCATCCAAGGAGGGAATGGTCTCATGGCTCACTGAGCTGACCCATCCAGGGAGGTAATAGTCTATGGCTCACTGAGTTGATCCATCCAAGGAGGTAATAGTCTATGGCTCACTGAGTTGACCCCTCCAAGGAGGGAATGGTCTCATGGCTCACTGAGCTGACCCATCCAGGGAGGTAATAGTCTATGGCTCACTGAGTTGACCCATCCAAGGAGGTAATAGTCTATGGCTCACTGAGTTGACCCCTCCAAGGAGGGAATGGTCTCATGGCTCACTGAGCTGACCCATCCAGGGAGGTAATCGTCTATGGCTCACTGAGTTGACCCATCCAAGGAGGTAATAGTCTATGGCTCACTGAGTTGACCCCTCCAAGGAGAGGATGGGTTCATGGCTCACTGAGTTATGCCTGTTTTGCTGAGCAGTTTCTCTCAAGACTGATCCTAATTATTAATGGTCTCTTGGCTCACTGAGTTGACTCATCCATGAAAAGAATTGTCACGCATACACTCATAACATTCTTGTTCAATTTCTGTGCTAAATTCTTCTATTTCTGTTAATTTCTGTGTTATAATGTTTTCATGCCAGGTATTTGTGTTTTTTAAACTGCATAAATGTTACATAAAAGGTTTTTTTATTTTACATTTGATCATGCTGGGATCTCAAACCAAATGAAAGTGCAAGTTTTTATTGTGTTTATATTTACTTACATCTATGCACACATACATATTGATTGTTAGTTACTTATAATATTAATTGGTTCTCTCATTTCTTCAGGTCATGACTGTTCAATTAGGTTATGGAATTTAGACAGTAAAACATGTGTTCAAGAGATCACCTCTCATCGTAAAAAGTTTGAGGAATCCATTCACGATGTTGCCTTTCACCCACAGAAACCATACATAGCAAGCGCTGGCGCAGATGCTCTGGCTAAAGTTTTTGTATGACATGTTGCAGGACAGCAGTTAGCCCTCAGAAAAAACCTTTAGCAAGCAATTCTTGTCTATTAGTGAAATGTGTACGCTGGTTGTTTTTTTTTTCCCTTTTTTTTTTTTAGGTGAAATGGGAATGTTAGGGTAGGACTTAGGCAATTGTGGCTTCTTGTGTGTCAAATACTTTTTTTTCATCTGTGGTATAGTCACCAATGTTATATTAATAGACCTCATTTATATTTTATGTGTACATGCAGTAGAAATATACATTTTTACCTGTAGAAAGAAGTATCCAGGTGTTGTAAATAAATAACCTATATGCCAACACAGTGGTCTACAAATGTGTATCTCTTATGTAATCGACAAATAATTATCGTAACAAATTTTTCATGTTATTATAATAAATATACAAGCAGATATTTTTCTGAGATTTTGGATTTGCAAAGATTTTCAAGAATTCCATGGTTACTTAAGAGGCTGATGTGGACAGCCTGAGCAATGTTGGGGTAGGTTTCTTGACCCTGAGTACAGACATGGCTTTAAAGTTCAGTATCTGCTTGACAAATAGTTCAGGAATGTGAAGATGGTGAGGAACAACAGCACAAGCCATATCATATAAGGCTTTTTAAAAATGTGAGGTTTGACCACGTTATATATTATGTGACCATCTTTAACATTTTTAACATATGCAAATTTACAAATGAACAACAACATTTTTGAGAAGTAGCATTTGTTCTGCAGAACATATCTGAATGAAAAAAGAATCATTGCTGATTAACTACTGAGGAGAGAAGTAATGCTACACAACAACAAAAAAATGTGTGTTTCCCTTGCATCAGTAATAGAGTGATAAACAATTTAGATAGGAGACACTTAACAGAAAGATAATTAATTATTTCAGCTGGCATTATATTCTCACTTGGTCTGGAAACAAACAAGTTAATTTTTTTTAATGAAGATATACCTCATTTCATTTTTAATTTTGTTTATCCAATCCAGTTATTTGTAAGAAAATTAAGATGAACAGATATCATGGACAAGTTAAAACATAAATGTATATGAAGTTGTGTAAGTGTGAGAACATAAATGAATTATTTCTACAGTGCTAGACTGGACTATGTAATAAATATGTGTGTAAGCCCAAAGATTCAATAACGCATATTTCTCTGACAGATTTATTACAGTTTTTTTCTGAGTGTGTCCACAAACCTATGGCTATTTATTAAAACTTAATTATGGCTCTATTTAATTATGGTTGACTTTTTTATTTCAAAGTAATAATGAACCAGTAATTTCTGTTTTTAAATAATAGATTTTCTTCCAAAAGGAGGAGATGTATGCCACAATTTTTGTTTTTTCATGAACCAGATTTTGAGAAGATAGCAAATAGTATATGAGTCTCAAGTTACATAAATGTTATCAGACTCTCAGGGGTGATTTTTAACTTATGTATAATATGACTATTCAGTGGTCTTCTAGTATAAATAAGCACTTGTTAAAACTATAAAGCTGTTGAACTATCTTTGTTTAATAGTACTTGGTTAATTCCATTAGTTTCATAAACATTTTATCTTAGTGTTGAATTAGAAATAATAAACAATTATGTAACAATTTAAAATATTCACTGTCTTTCACATTCAGTCTTAGAGAACTTCTAATAAGATCTTCTACATCCAGGTACTTCTTCGTCCACACATTTTTGTCTGGTACATTCAGTTTCAGTAATCAATGTTCTGAACATCATGAAGATGTTAGTTTCATTACAACAACAATATTGAGTCTCCTTTTACAGCAAACTAGGTATTTTGTGGGCAAATTCAAGCCCAAGATTCACACTTTCCACATTAATACTAATAATTCTGCAGTATTTACAATCATGCTTTCTCAACTCATATACTAAGAATGTATTTATTGTTTTCTTTGTCAGTAAGAAATATATAAGTCCCATTTTAAATTTCATTAATTAAACGTTCCTGATTTGATAAGTAAACATAGAAGTTTTGGTTTAGCAATTGCTTCCTTTTGTCTGATGAAAAGTTTGTTAAAACATTTGTAATCAAAACTTGATATTCCTTTTGTTTTCATTTTTTTTTTTACCTTTATATTGTTAGCGAAAGATGAGCGAAATTGATGTTGATAATTGTTATTGCAGTTGTAATGCATAGAGCATGTTTATGCAGGGTGGAGTATAAGAGAGGGCAAAAATAAAGGTTTTGTGGTACATTGGTCTGCTGAGCTGTACAGCTTGGATGTAGAGACTGTACTTGCTGCTTATAAGGAGTCTACCATTTTCATGTGAAACAAAGGAATAAAGAACACACATTGTACATATCTGTACATGCTCTTTCATTGTGAATTGTGTCATTTTTGTCATGTGGAGTGGTGGATTTGCTTGCTTGTTTGTTTACTTATTAGATTTGTTGTTATAATACTCTTCACCAGATAGGAATATCATTCCTTTGTAGTTAGGTGCATTTTTCTAGTGTGAATTAAGAACGTTTTGTATAGAAGAGTTTTGTTTAATATATGCAAATAGTTCACTATTGCCAGAGTTGCTATTGCATTTAAAAGCCTAATTTTGCCGTTGAAGATTCACGCCTAACCTACATAAGTCCACAACAATAAAGTAATGAAACATGGTGCTTGCATAGAAGTTTCAAGTATTAATTTCTCATAAATTGTCTTGCTTAATGATCTCATATTTTGTAATCCACTTGAATTCCCAGTGTTGATAAAGTAGTTCAGTGTTTACATTTAGAGTTCAAGCTGGCAAGTCTCTTTGGCTGTGGCTACAAATTATCAGCTCATTGTTAATCTTGAATTCTGTCAACAGCACTGGCGATAGAAGATACATTTTATAGTATAATTATGGATTTATAATATGTAGGATACTGATCATTATATAAAACACTATATTGATGGGATGATGAAAAACTCATTTCATGAAAAACTGACATTGTTGAATCTATAGGGATTTTTATTGTCTAAACCTGATGAATGAAATTGGATTCACCACACAAAGAAAAGTTATTTGACTTATAGACTGAAAAGAAACACAATGAAAGATCTTTATTTAAAAAAAAAAAACAAAGAATTAAAATAAGATGAAAGATTAAGTATTTCAAAGTTATCGTAAGCTGAAAAGTAAAGGTTGGTATAATGAGTAGAAGCAATGGTGCAACACAGATAAATTGGATACTTAATGTCAGTCATAAAATATTAGGCATATGATAAGTGATACAGAAAGTCAGTTTATAAAGCAATCTTTTTGCTAATATTCTGCTAGCAACATCAAATATAGACATTAATTGCAAAAGACTAAATGAAGCAAATAACTATTGAAATTTTGGAAAAGAGGTGCTGCTTAATATAACAAGTAGAGCTATATATAAGAAGCAAAGCTAGGTGCATCCAGACCTTTGCAGCAAGCACCAACAGATGCAGGGACAAGAAGATATGATTCAATATAAAATGCCACAGAAACTGCTATATATAAAGCAAATTTCTTTCAAGAGTGCATTTCCCCTTGGTGCTTTAAGGTACATGAGACAGAGAGGTGAATTTTTTTTTTAATAGAGAACTGTTTTTTTTTGTTTTTTTTTGGTACAATTCAATTCAATTCTAGAATCCAGTTAAAACTGGTAACCAGTTTAAGTGTCTATATTTATATATATATATATACACACATACATACACAGGAAAGATGATAAAATATTCTTTAAATTTGCTTTCTAGTGTATAAATCTGTATGAGAGTAGTAATAATGTTGAAACTATAACACTTGTGTAAAAAAAAAATCCATTGTATAGATGTCCGTAAGTGTCAGTGTACTTTTGACTTTCATTCATAAATAAACATGTTATTTACCAGATCTACAGTGCTTGATGGACTCTAGCAGGGTTTCATGCTAAGGTTACTAATAATATGTTTGCTTTTCTTGCTTCACTCAGACTTTGTACTCTGCTTAATAACACTGCAGAATAACTGTATGACTCAGAATTTTTGTGTGGCCTCTTTTTAATGTAAGAACTTGACATATTTGAAAACCAGTATTTTAGAAATTTGAAATGTATGACCTCTTTACTTCTGAAATTGTTGTAATAATTTTGTTTTTCACCAGTTTTTCATTGCAATGGTCCTTTGATATAAGAGCTGCTTGGTTTCATCATTTTGAAGCATTACTTCAATAAATGCTTATAATTTTGTTTATGTTAGCCTGTCATATTAATGAAGACGTATTTCATTGAAGTAAAATAATAATAACTGGAGGGGAGAAAATGGAATGTAAAAAAAGTAAACTTATTTATATCATTTGATGCTCCCAAATTTGCTTTGATTCTAATATGATCATTTTTAAATTGGCCAATGAAAGCTTTTCTTCAGAGATAAGAGAGTTACCTCCTTTTTGTACAGGTTTTCCTTAATCCAGAATTAGATGACTGTTTTGTAAGAATGTTATTTATTTGTAACCAATGCCCAACAGAGAACAAAATGACAGTAAAGGTATGCCAGTATTGGAGATAATAAAATTACTCATCTTTTTTCTTTTTTCCTACTTCATCTCTCCCTCACACACACACAGTGTGCATCTACAGCGTGTTTTCACTTGCATTCATTCATGGCAACAATTTGATATTTAAAACTATGCTTATTTTATGTTGGAGATGTTTATTTTACAAATATATATAAATATTTAACACATCATGGTCATGCTCAGAGAGGTCTATTGTGTGTGCAGAGAACCACCAACAATGTACGTATATATGGCAGAAACATTGCCTGGTGTTATCCATTCATATATACTATGATTACATCAACGTGACCGATTTATAGGATGCTCACAATTGTACTTGTATTTCTTCCAGCTTTTGTTTTGCAGCTTATATAACATGTTTTACTCTGTCTTTTACTTTAACTAGCAAAATCTATATTCTTACATTTCTTCAAAGTATTGTGTTTTTTTTTTTTTTTTTTTTGTGTTTATAGGGGCAAAAAAAAAAAGTGCAAGTATTTATACAAAGTTTCACTAAAGGATATAATTTTGCTACTTTTTTTTTTTAAACTGCAGAAAATAATATCTTATTGTTTATGAAAGTACTTTGAAAAGTTATTGTTATTTATTTGAAGTGCTTCCTATCCTCTCTTTCTCCTTAAATCACATTCACCTGTAGATTCTTTCAGAACACATAGCTCTAACTTACCGTACATTCGTTCTTCAGGATGTATCAAATCAGCCATTTCAATTTCCAGATTACACATACTATTACAAGTGGCCTTCCATTTCCTTGACTGTTCAACATTAAAAGTAAAATGAACTCACAAACTCTTAAAATGTCACAGATGACATTTGGCCAAAAGACAATAGCTCACAAACTGCTTAATAAACCAACCAAAGATTTGTTTCCTGGGAAGACAGTCCATGCATGATCCATCTTTACTTCCATTTATTTATTTAGTCGGGTCTTTTTTCATTAATTCTGATTCAAATTGTGGATATAACATGCTTCTTCAGATGTTGTTACCAAACAAATCTGCAGATATATCAGTTATCATGTGTTTTGTTTTGGGCATTCAGAGATATAGCAGAGGCGCTAGCATTATATTCAAGAATAGATTATCTAAAAATAGGCTTTTAAAATGTCAATGCGTCATTTTTAGAGTCTTTACCATCATTTTATTGTTTTAGTGGGAATACATAAAACATGTTTGTGTGGATGTCTGTTGAACATAGAGGACAGTGAGGGATATGAATCTAACTGTAAAGATTAACCTAAGTCAGAAATAAACACAAATGGTTTGTTGAAAACCGGCATATCACAAAGAGCTGAAAAATGATGATGTGCTAGGTCTAAAATAATCTTCTCAGCTTTGATAGTGATAAAATATTGGGGAGTTGTGACAATACACTTTGGTTTATATTTATTTATTCTGCTTAAAACTGATTGCTCTTGACTTCTTCTGCACTCCATTCACTTTTGCTGATAGTCCTTTAGGTGTAGATAGGCGGGGGGCAGACCTAGCTTAAGTGCAACATTTTGTCACAGTCCATAACAGCTGATGTTCCTTATTGATGCTTGCTTTGAGCACAATCATAGCTTACATTAGTCAAGAATTCCCAAATCATACAGCACAATATTGTGTTTCAATATAAACCATTTAGAGAGACCATTCCTGTATATTCAGTAAATTTTGTCATCAAGAAATATAAGAACATTCATTAAACATGATCATCTTGCACCTGCCACCATCAAGGTAGCTTCTGTATTATAGTAATTAGGGCATCGGCTAGGCAATATAAATAAATGGATTCAATCCCTGCCAACCAAGCTGAAAAAAAAAAGGATGGTTATCTAGTTGAGCTGGGGAAGTAACAACAGAGAGGAACCATTGACTGCTGAATGCTCTAGCCTAGCAAAGTGATGTTGAATATTGCATTACATGTTACAGATCATCCTTTACCACCATTGTGAAGTAGCTCCACTACACATATGTTTCCTTTGTCTCATTGTGACATACATATGTCACAAACCTGTGGATGATGTGTTAGACAAGCGCCAGGTATGTGGATTAATTTATGTTTACATATCCAAACTTCAAGGTGTTGGGTGAAGCGAGTTATAGAAAGCAGTGATCTACCTGAGACTGTTGTTATCTCCAAGGACTATTATCAGCATTGAAGTTTATTTTTTTCACGGACAATTGACATTTGGTTGCCATAAAGTGTTTTATTTGTTGAGAGAGTGCAAAACAAGTTAGAAAACCAGTAGCAAGAATGACATATTTTGTTTACTTGTAGGGTCATTTACATAGCATGGTGCAGTTTTTTTTTTTTCATGAATCATTCTTATTGTAAATTAGTTTCGCTGTCAATTACAAATTTTACACTATAAAAGATAGTTTATCAAGATGTATAACTTTTTTATGTGAATTACATCAGGGGAAGTAACTTTCAAATTGTGTCAAGCCAATATATTTATTATTTGGCTTTTTTTTTTTTAAATTAAAATTATCTGATTTACCTGCCAGAACAACAATTTCTAGCTGCATTACAACATTTTTTTTCATTTTCGTTCACCAGTGTACACCTCTGGCAAAGTCCCTAGAGACTAGGAACTGAACTTTGCGTATTAATCCGTTTTTCCCTGGCAGCCATATGGTCCCTCATAGGGGTCCCTTGCAGCAGAAGCAGATAACTCCATCTTCGGAGGTACTCATATTTTTTCTGTCAATGAGTAATTGACGCTTCAAGCCGGGCCTTGCTGAGACCAGGGGTGGTTGCCGCAAAAAGAAAACACAAATAAAAATCTCAACTGGTGCAGCCTGGATTTGAACTCACAACTCACTCTCTGTCTCGAGGCTCTTACCTTGAGATTAACCAGTTGCCCTTAGTTGTAATGATTTCTTTCGCTTTTTTGTTTTTCTGGCAGGTGTTACTTTGATTAATTTTAAATAGATATCGATACATATTTTATTTTTACATATAATGGCATCCTGCAACAAGCTTACAAAAGGAATAGTCAACTATGAAATATGACAATCTACTTTGTATGAAGTCAACCTTGGGGTTGTGAAAAAAAAAAAACTGGCCCACAAGAGCACAGAGAAAAGAATGATGCCATTTTGAATATTGAATGCACTTTTACATCATTATTACAACACTACAGACAAAACTATATTGGCCAATGCAAGAATTACAAAAGACTGTAAAATTTATACAGGAAACAACATTGCAGATATAGACAATACTTCGGGCGAACGAAAGATAGATAGACAACATTATTAAAGGTTCTAGTGTAGCCTGTGTATTTTTATTTTGAGTGAGTAAGGCTCTGGTTTTGTTTTTAAAAATTCAGGTGTAGACCAAAATGAAATAAAATATGACAAGAAATGCCCTGAGAGATAAGAATCAAAAGTGAAAAATTAAGAAAAGAGCTAGGAATAATGTCCACTATTGAATACATGAATTGAATAGGCCAAAGATAAAAGGGTTTGGTTGTGTGATAAGACAGAAATAAATACATATGACTTTACAGGTCATTTACAAGTGCTACAAGAATACTAGGTCCAAGGGCTGATCAGAAAAAGAAAAGGATTGATGGAATATGAGAGACACTGATAAACATAACAAGGGGAGACTATTAGAAAAGCTGAAGACTGCATTTTATATCTCCCTTCAATGCTGAAAGGCAACAAAGAAAGAATTTCTAAAAAGCAAATGAAAAAGGGAAGAAGAGGAGATATAAACATTAAAGAAAGTATATATTTGCAGTGTTTTGAGAATAGTTCCTTATATGGCATGCTCAACACACAAAGTGTACCAAGTTTTCCCAGCATGCAGGCTACCTAGTGGTTAACAATTGTGGGAACCATCAGCATTGAAGACAATCTATCTCTATCTATCTTTCGTTCGCCTGAAGCATTGTCTATATCTGCAATGTCGTTTCCTGTATAAATGTTACTGTCTTTTGTAATTCTTGCAGTGGCCCATATAGTTTTGTCTGTAGTGTTGTATCTATGGGCCAATGGATTTTCCTCAGTCTACTATATTCAGTGCAGTCTTGAAGTATGTGTTCAGCAGTCTGGGGCGCCTGTCCACATGTACAAGTAGTTGAGGTGCCGATCTTGAATTTTGTATACATGTGACTATGGAGTCGATTGTGTCCACAAAGTGTACCAAGTTTTCCCAGCATGCAGGCTACCTAGTGGTTAACAATTGTGGGAACCATCAGCATTGAAGACAATGACTTGTTGCTCATATGACTCAAAGTGACTGTTGTTTTGTGTGTGAATCAACAAATTGATTTTGAAGTTTTCAATTTAACTAAGAGTATAGTCCATCACATCAAATTGTCCAGTTTTATTCGTTGAGAAAACTTCTTTGTGTGTGTGGTTTAGAAATAAATCAAATAATTTTTTTGTATATATAATGTGCATCTTAGAGCAAAAATTGACTGGTATGATTAATTTGCACTGAAAACTGAACTTTCCTATCTTGATTGGCAAAGGCAGACACATATGATCAAATAACTCTTGGTATAAAAATGGGTTATTAAACAAGAGAACTCACAATCTTTTTCTAAATCAGTTAGTAGAATACATACTTCATTTTCTAGGCATTCACCCCTAAAGATGTATTTCCTGTCACAGTTGACAGCAGGCTGCAGTATATATAGACACCACAGCCATTATTGTCACACAGGTCAGCATTTTTGGTGGTCACTGAGAGACCAAAACTGAAAAGGGAATCTGTCAATCTATTTTATATTGAAATTTATACAAATAATTGTGCAGATTAAGAAATGTAATTTCAGGTAGGTCACGTTTTCTTGTGTGTTTCTGTTGTACATCACCTTAATTAATATTTAATTAAGTCACGAACTTCTTCATCAAACAGACAAAATATAACACTGAGTTTTTATTAATTTTTTTTTTTTCGATCCAAGGTTACCGATTTGGACTATTCAGTGTTTGTGCATGTACATATTATGTATAAAATATAGGTCCATGTACAAATTGACTTTGGAAGTTTCTAGGCACAGAAAGGTGCCATGTATTTCTTCCCATATCATCCCACCCCCCACTCATCCAATCCTATTCCAAACAAAATTTCCCTCAAATTAAAATATCTTCTTTCAGTTCTGCCTGTATCCGTTCAGGTCTTGTCAGTGCTCCTGTTACATCAACTTTATTATTCCTCTACAACTACACCTAAAGTAAGCCTCTGCTTGAAATTTAGAGGGTTCATTATTTCAGAGTATAACTACACAATTTCAGCATTCATTTTTTGCTTGTCATGTTAGTGTTAATTTGAACAAAAAAGTACAGAACCATACAGATCTTTTGCATACAACATACCATTTTGATGTATATTGCATCTTTTGTTTTATTATTAGAGAAAAATGCTACCTTTGTCACAGATGTTTTCTTTTCATTCATTGTATCATTTGATCATATTTTATAAAGAATTAAAACATAAGAATGTATTCTACATATGCTTTCAGACATAAACTTAATGATGTTTGAAGACAATAAGTGTAAGCATGAGGCTTTTAATATCTGGACAAAATAAAATGTATCGTCACAAATACTTTTTGAATAGGAAGAGTCATAGTGTAATTATTGTTGTCTTTTGTTATTGGTTGTGAGTCACCTTTTTCTGAAATAATATTTTTATGTCTGACAGAGAGGGATAAATGCTTTTGCAATCTTTGTTATTGTTATGGTTATCTGTAATTTATGTGTCTGGTTTTTGTGTGTTTTGCTTCTGTTTTGCATGGAGTAGATTTAGTACAAGCAACAAAGTTATTTCATGAAGCAGGGCATCAAAGTGAGTAGAAATTGGTGTCAATATTTTGATCTGAAATCACGATTTGATGTTGACAATTCAAGAAATAAACATGCAAACTCATTGAGAAACAAAATCCACAAAGTATGTCATATTTTTCCTGAAGAATGTATGGTTACGTATGTTTGTTGTCTGGCACAGAATCTCATTTGCAAACTTGCCTCTGTGGGTGAAACTCAGCTATCTTCTTCCTCATTTTCTCTTATACCCTTTCAGGTGTTGAAGGAGATACAAAGTTCTGGTTCTTGCCTTTTTTGGCAGCCTCAATTGATATTGTAGTAGTTTCTTTGATGTTGTTGATCAATCTTACTCTGGGCCTGCCTCTTTCTCTGCACCTGTAAATTATGCTTTGTATAGTAAAGAATCACATCATATTCTTTCTAGATGGGCAAACAATTTTATGTATTGTTTCTGTATGTAATTTAGAATTTAGACTCAACTATACCATCACATTATGAAAAGGGAGGGCTGCACTTTTTTCTTTGGAGGTCTTTTGCAAACACAGTAGTTGTTTGGTGTATGATATTGCATTCTATCTTAAACTGTTAAGTATGTTTTCTTTCTGGTAGCGTACATTTCCCTCTATCTCTTCACCCCCTTGATTTTTCTTGTTGTTTGTTCCCACTTTCTCCTCATGATGTCCAGGAAGGAAACGTAAAGACAGTCGTCATTTTGCTCAGCCTGCCATGTAGAGAAGAAACAAACAGAATGAAAGAACTACTGAAAATGTGCAACCAAGCATGTGATCATAACTGGCAAACAACAAAGCTGATTAAGCTAAGTGCTCTGAAGAAATACAGAAAATGTGAAGAACTACCATGCATTGGACAATGGAGGGAATTTGAAATTCGAAGCAAACCAAGGACAATCCTTTGGGATGACAAGGGAAAAGGAGATAGTGATCTTAATTCCTGGAGATCAGTGTGAGCCCTGAACTTTTATACACGGTGAAGTAATGTGGCAGGCTGCATAGACTTTATTTCCTGGGTTTTGTTGTAGAAGTTGAAGTTTGTCCATTTTAGAGGTACTGCAATACTAGGTATTCTATATCAACAGACCCTACCACTATGAGGACTATTGCAGTGCTAGGTCTTCTATATCAACAGGCCCTACCACTGTGAGAACCACTGCAGTCCTCACTTTATTATTTCGTTTGTTTAGAAGATCGATACCAGAAGCACATTTTGGAGATTTGATTAGATCTTGGTTAGTTGTGTGTTGTTGTACTGTGAAGCTTATGATCCTGCCACAGAAACGAATAGTATGAACCCGACTTGGAACAGCGCCATGAGAACAGAGGTCATGATGGGCTGCACGAAATGGAGAATCTCTGTTGTTGCCTGCAGAGCCGTCACAATGTGTATCTATCACTGAATTCTGTGTCAATTTGTTGACCAGGACAGTAAAGAAGCAGGTGGACGAAACAAAATTTTTGTTCAGATATTAATCAAGCAACCTTTGACCCATTTACACACGTGCTATTTCAAAATGTAATATGATGTGTAAGAGTAGAGCACTCAAGAGCGGATACGTTTGTTGACCTAATTTATAGTCATATTCTAGAATGGCAGTCGTGTTCACATTTACTTAGATGTTGGTACTTCTGCTGCGTCTTCATTCTTGCGACTTCTCATTTCTTCCATGTGTTTTGTCTTTTTTAGTCTCCGAAGTAAATGCGACCTGACGTGATATCGACTTCATCACCCAAAAATGTACTGTGGTCATAGAAAAATATGGTCACTGACACCATATGCCTAGCAAGACGTGGGTTTATTTTGGTTCACTATAGTTCGTTCACAAATTCGTGCCCACAGAGTTGATCAATTATATTGGAAACTGTTTGGTGAATTTCTGTAATTCTTTTTCATGAAATCTTATTTTTTCGCCGACCTTCATATTTTATAACAAGTACAAAGGTAGTCTGAATTTTGCACAAATCGTTTTTTGTTATATAATTTTAGGAAACCGCGTCCTCTAAACATTAGATTTTACTGTAAATTATGTTAATTTTCTAACAATGCAAGCCAAAGGCGTATCCATATTACATTGAATAGGGCAAACTTTTTCATTTGTTGTTGTTGCGTTCGCCAGCTCTCAACTCTGACGAAGTCCCTAGAGACTAGGAACTGAGTTTTGCGTGTTAATCCATTTTTCCCTGGCAGCCGCGTGCACAGGGGTCCCTCGCCGCACAGGCAGATAACTCCGACTTCGGAGGTACTCATGTTTTTTCCGTCGATGAGTAACTGACGTTTCAAGCCGGGCCTCGCTGCTGAGACCAGGGGTGGTTGTTGCGGAGAGAAATCATAAATAAAAATCCCAACCGGTGTAGCCGAGATTTGAACCCACAACCTCTCTGTCCCGAGGCCGGCGTCTTGCCTCGAGACTAACCAGTCTCTCATGGACTTGGAATATGAGGAAACTGCAACAATAAACATTTTTCATGCATAGCCTGCAAAGGTTCCTGCCGCCTATCCACCATATACCAGAAGTTCACGTCCTCCCGAAAGTGATGATCGTCATATTTCTTTAAAAATGTATAGCGCTTGATGATGTTAGGCCATCGTTGTAAGTTCTTTTTCATTTGATTTTATATCTTCGTCATAGAGACAGGTAAACTTCCTTGCTTGACTATCGCCTTTGCAGAGTCAAAGTTCTGTCATACCCATCGATTGAAAGACTTTCTATCCATATTTAGAACTGCCCGTGTTCTGTTTTCTGTTTTTTTTTTTATATCGTAATATAACCGACCCTTTTAGATTCCTTGCAAAAGTGCATGTACAATAACATAGTTACCTTCTGCATAGTGATGAATTTACATTTTAAACTCTTCATGGTTTTACAAATTAAGTGGTCACTTCACAAAAGCTTACAAATTATCACACAGACAGAAATATACATTAATCATCATCATCATTGAGTGCCGTCTCCGCAACGAAGGTTGGCTACCATGGAGCGCCATTTTGCTCTATCTCTTGCTTTGATGGTGCAGGTTGTCATCGGTTGATTTGTCCATCTTTTGATGTTACTCGTCCATGTTAATCTTGGTCTGCCTCTGCCTCTTTTACCTTGTATTTTCCCCTCCAGGATCACTTTCAGTAGGCTGTTGTGTCTTTTAACATGGCCTAAGAATCGCATTTGTCTTGTTCTAATTGTGTTCAGAAGTTCTCTTTTCATTTTTAGTTGTTTTAAGACTTTGTCGTTTGTTTTCTTTTCCTTCCATCCAATTCTACCTATTCTTCTATATATCCACATTTCAAAGGCTTCAATTCTCTGTTCTGTTTTCTTGTCTAATGTCCATGTTTCAGCACCATATAGGAATATTGAGAAGATGTAACATTTTGCTATTCTTAGTTTTAGCTCTGGTGTTATTTGTTTTGATGTTAGTATGTCCTTCATGACATTAAAATTACTTTTTGCCATTCCTATTCTTTTGTTTATTTCAGTTGTACATTTTCCATCACTGGTTATAGTATGTCCAAGGTAGTTATAGTTCTGAACTGTCTCAAGGTCTATTCCTTCAATTTTGATATCCACTTGTGGGTTTTGAGTATTTTCTTTGTTTATGATCATAGTTTTAGTCTTTTTGATATTCATATCTAGTCCATATTTTTTGCTTGTCGTGTTTATTTCATTAAGTAATTGTTGTAGGTCTTTAGGATTTTCTGCTAGTAGTACAGTATCGTCAGCATATCTTAGGTTATTGATTATCTTTCCATTAATTTGTAGGCCTGGCATCTCTATGATGTTTTTAAAGATTTGCTCATTGTATAGATTGAACAAGCTTGGTGATAGGATGCATCCTTGTCTTACTCCTCTTTTTATATCAATGGGTGTAGAGAACTCTTTGTTATGTTTTATTATTGATGTTTGCTCCCAGTATAGATTGCATATTAGTCGTATATCCATGTCATCTAGATGTATCTCTTTTAGGCATTCTATAAGTTGTTTGTGGTGTACTCTATCAAAAGCTTTGGTGTAGTCTATGAAGCAGGCATATATTGGTTTGTTTACTTCTGTGTATTTTTCGATTAATGTTCTCATGCAGAATATGGCTTCTTTTGTCCCGCTATTTTTCCTAAATCCAAATTGCTGCTCATCTAATTCAGTATTGATTTTATTCTGAATCCTTCCTTGTATAACTTTTAGCAAGATTTTTGTAACATGGCTCATTAGGCTTATTGTTCTAAAGTCACTGCATTCAACTGCACCATTCTTTTTAGGCAATGCAATGAAAGTTGATGTTTTTAGTTCATTTGGTATGTATCCTGTGTGGTATATGTCGTTGCATATGTCTGTAATCACTTCAATGCCAAAATCTTCAAGTGCCTGTATCATCTCTATCTGTATGCTTTCAGGTCCTGCTGCTTTTCCCCTTTTCATTGTTTTTATAGCTTTTTCCACCTCAGATTTTAAGATTTTATAGCCTGATGTACATTTTATAACTGGTTTCTTGTCCCTTTGATCATGAAATAGTTCTGTTATATATTCCTGCCATCTATCTATGATATCCTTATTGTCTGTTAGCATTTTTCCTTTTTTGTCTGCAATGCATCCACCTTCTGTGGCTTTTTAAAATTTTATTAGTCATTCTCTTTATTTCTGTGTGCATTCCTCTTAGGTCTTGTTTGCTTTCCGTAGTTTCTATTTCTCTACATTTTTGGCTGAGCCAGTCTTCTTTTGCCTTTTTGCACATTTTGCGTATCTCATTATCTATTTTATTGTATTGGGCAGTGTTCTTCGCTTGTCTCCTTTCTTCCATTTTTTCTAAGATGGTGTTAGTTATCCATTTTTGTTTTTTGTTCTTTTCTCTTTTGGGTAAGGTGTCGCAGGCTTTTTGTATGCTTTTCTTTATGCATTGCCATTTGGTTGTTACTTTTTCATCAGGATTTTCTCTTCTGTATTGTTCAATTCCTTCCTCTAGCAGCTTCTGGTATGTGTTCTTTACTTGTATTGTATAGGTATCTTTAATATCTTTTTGATTTAAAGCTGTTATGTCGAGTGGGTTTGTTGATGAATCAGATTTTTGCTTGTTTCTCTTTAGTTTGATTTTCATTTTAATCATTACAGGATTGTGATCAGAATTAATATCTGCTCCTGGGTAGGTTTTGGCTTTCTTTACGCTGTTACGGAACCTTTCTTTTATCATTATGTAATCTATTTGATTCCTCTTCCTATCTCCAGGGCTTTTCCATGTGTATAGTTTCCTTTTCTCTTGCTCAAAGTAGGTGTTACATATTATCAGCCTGTTTTCTTCACAGAATTGTATTAATCTTTCTCCTCTGTCATTTCTTTTTCCTAAACCATGATTTCCTATAATTGTCTTATATCTACCTTTTCCTACTTTAGCGTTCATGTCACCCAATACAATCAAGATGTCTGAAGATTTCACTTGCTTCATAACTTTATTTAGGTCTTCATAGTATGCCTCTATTTGTTCATCTGTGTAGTCTTGAGTAGGTGCATATGTCTGTATTATTGCTATGTCGAATGGTTTTGCTTTCAACTTGAGTAGTATAATCCTATCACTGTATGTCCAGTGGGTACTTATATATTTTTGTAGCTCTCTTTTTATCAGTATTCCTACCCCCCTTTGATGTTCTGTTGTGTTTCCTGAGTATATAAATGTATATTTTTCGTCTTCAATGTACCCACATTCTTTCCATCTAGTCTCTGATATGCCTAAAATATCTATATTTATTCGTTCTGCTTCTTGAATTAGATTTTCCAATTTCCCTTGTTGATATAGAGTCCTAACATTCCAAGTACTTATTTTAAGATCTTTCCTCCTACATAAGTTCGAATTTCTCCGACTCTCCATGGCTTCCTCTGGACTGGTACGTGATGAGGCTCCAATCTCTTTCACGGTGGTCAGCCATGTTATACATTAATAGTAAGTAAATATTTTGTCAAAATACGCCTCTGGACCAATTTAAGAAGAAACCGGAAATGAAATTACCACAAAAAAAACCTCGGAGTGGCAGTCTTACAAGTTAAGAGTGCGAAGCGGTGCTAAGATTGTGTGGTGTGCACGTGAAATTTGCCTTTTTAATTGATGAGTTGATTACAACAAATGTGGGTATGGTAAAATCCTAAAATTTTGGACAAGCAAGAAAATCATATTTTTATATATCTCAAATAAGCAAAAATCTTTACTAGATGCATGACAGTAGGGCAAAATATCAGACTGAAGGTCGGTGAAAAAATAAGATTTCACGAAAAAAGAATTACATACATTCATCAAACAGTTTCCGAGATAATGAATAAACTCTGTGTGCACGAATTTGTGAACGATCTATAGTCTCCGATCTTCATGCCACCTTTACCAATTATCGCAATTTGTGTCTGTATATCATAGGGGGGGGGGGGGGGGGGGGGCTCGATAGCCTAGTTGGGAAACCCACCCGACTGGGCTACCGACGTTCTGACAACCCGTGTTCGGTTCCCGGTGGAAGCAGCGTGAGTTGTACTCGTGGTTGGAAAATACTCCCCTGTCGACCCAGCCGCTGGCAGAAATATGTACCAGGGTAGTACTCTGGGAAGGTTATTAGGAATGTCGCATCGTGAGTCTTGATGCTGGAAGCGACACTATCAAGATGTTTCCGAACACTTTTGATATGGTGTTTTGGGACATGTTGATGGATGGTGTTTTGGGACATGTTGATGGATGGTGTTTTGGGACAAGTTGATGGATGGTGTTTTGGGACATGTTGATGGATGGTGTTGTGAGACAAGTTGATGGATGGAGTTTTGGGACAAGTTGATGGATGGTGTTGTGGGACAAGTTGATGAATGGTGTTTTGGACAAGTTGATGGATGGTGTTGTGGGATAAGTTGATGGATGGTGTTGTCGGACAAGTTGATGGATAGTTTGGGACAAGTTGATGGATGATGTTGTGGGAGAAGTTGATGGATGGTGTTATGGGACAAGTTGATGGATGGTGTTTTGGGACAAGTTGATGGATGGTGTTGTGGGACAAGTTGATGGATGGTGTTGTGGGACAAGTTGATGGATGGTGTTTTGGGACAAGTTGATGGATGGTGTTGTGAGACAAGTTGATGGATGGTGTTTTGGGACAAGTTGATGGATGGCGTTTTAGGACATGTTGATGGATGATGTGGGACAAGCTGATGAATGGTGTTTTGGGACAAGTTGATGGATGGTGTTTTGGGACAAGTTGATGGATGATGTGGGACAAGTTGATGGATGGTGTTTTGGGACAAGTTGATGGATGGTGTTTGGGACAAGTTGATGGATGGTGTTTTGGGACAAGTTGATGGATGGTGTTGTGGGACAAGTTGATGGATGGTGTTTTGGGACATGTTGATATATGGTGTTGTGAGACAAGTTGATGGATGGTGTTTTGGGACAAGTTGATGGATGGTGTTGTGGGACAAGTTGATGGATGGTGTTGTGGGACAAGTTGATGGATGGTGTTGTGGGACAAGTTGATGAATGGTGTTTTGGACAAGTTGATTGATGGTGTTGTGGGACAAGTTGATGGATGGTGTTGTGGGATAAGTTGATGGATGGTGTTGTGGGACAAGTTGATGGAAGGTGTTGTGGGACAAGTTGATGGATGGTGTTGTGGGGCAAGTTGATGGATGGTTTTGTGGTACAAGTTGATGGATGGTGTTTTTGGACAAGTTGATGGATGGTGTTTTGGGACAAGTTGATGGATGGTGTTGTGGGATAAGTTGATGGATGGGGTGTTGTGGGACAAGTTGATGGATGGTATTGTGGGACAAGTTGATGGATAGTTTGGGACAAGTTGATGGATGATGTTGTGGGAGAAGTTGATGGATGGTGTTATGGGACAAGTTGATGGATGGTGTTTTGGGACAAGTTAATGGATGGTGTTGTGGGACAAGTTGATGGATGGTGTTGTGGGACAAGTTGATGGATGGTGTTTTGGGACAAGTTGATGGATGGTGTTGTGAGACAAGTTGATGGATGGTGTTTTGGGACAAGTTGATGGATGGCGTTTTAGGACATGTTGATGGATGATGTGGGACAAGCTGATGAATGGTGTTTTGGGACAAGTTGATGGATGGTGTTTTGGGACAAGTTGATGGATGATGTGGGACAAGTTGATGGATGGTGTTTTGGGACAAGTTGATGGATGGTGTTTTGGGACAAGTTGATGGATGGTGTTTTGGGACAAGTTGATGGATGGTGTTGTGGGACAAGTTGATGGATGGTGTTTTGGGACATGTTGATGTATTGTGTTGTGAGACAAGTTGATGGATGGTGTTTTGGGACAAGTTGATGGATGGTGTTGTGGGACAAGTTGATGGATGGTGTTGTGGGACAAGTTGATGGATGGTGTTGTGGGACAAGTTGATGAATGGTGTTTTGGACAAGTTGATGGATGGTGTTGTGGGACAAGTTGATGGATGGTGTTGTGGGATAAGTTGATGGATGGTGTTGTGGGACAAGTTGATGGAAGGTGTTGTGGGACAAGTTGATGGATGGTGTTGTGGGGCAAGTTGATGGATGGTTTTGTGGTACAAGTTGATGGATGGTGTTTTGGGACAAGTTGATGGATGGTGTTTTGGGACAAGTTAATGGATGGTGTTGTGGGATAAGTTGATGGATGGGGTGTTGTGGGACAAGTTGATGGATGGTATTGTGGGACAAGTTGATGGATAGTGTGGGAAAAGTAGTTGGATGGTGTTGTGGGAGAAGTTGATGGATGATGTTATGGGACAAGTTGATGGATGGTGTTGTGGGACAAGTTGATGGATGGTGTTGTGGTACAAGTTGATGGATGGTGTTGTGGGACAAGTTGATGGATGGTGTTGTGGGACAAGTTGATGGTTGGTGTTTTGGGACAAGTTGATGGATGGTGTTTTGGGACATGTTGATGGATTGTGTTGTGGGACAAGTTGATAGATGGTATTGTGGGGCAAGTTGATGGATGGTGTTGTGGGACAAGTTGATAGATGGTATTGTGGGGCAAGTTGATGGATGGTGTTGTGGGACAAGTTGATGGATGGTGTTTTGGGACAAGTTGATGGATGGTGTTGTGGGACAAGATGATGGATGGTGTTGTGGGACAAGTTGATGGATGGTGTTGTGGGGCAAGTTGATGGATGGTGTTGTGGGACAAGTTGATGGATGGTGTTGTGGGACAAGTTGATGGATGGTGTTGTGGGACAAATTGATGGATGGCGTTGTGGGACAAGTTGATGGATGTTGTTGTGGGACAAGTTGATGGATGGTGTTGTGGGACAAGTTGATGGATGGTGTTGTGGGAGAAGTTGATGGTTGGTGTTGTGGGACAAGTTGATGGATGGTGTTGTGGGACAATTTATGGATGGTGTTGTGGGACAAGTTGATAGATGGTGTTTTGGGACAAGTTGATGGATGGTGTTGTGGGACACGTTGATGGATGATGTTGTGGGAGAAGTTGATGGATGGTGTTATGGGACAAGTTGATGGATGGTGTTTTGGGACAAGTTAATGGATGGTGTTGTGGGACAAGTTGATGGATGGTGTTGTGGGACAAGTTGATGGATGGTGTTTTGGGACAAGTTGATGGATGGTGTTGTGAGACAAGTTGATGGATGGTGTTTTGGGACAAGTTGATGGATGGCGTTTTAGGACATGTTGATGGATGATGTGGGACAAGCTGATGAATGGTGTTTTGGGACAAGTTGATGGATGGTGTTTTGGGACAAGTTGATGGATGATGTGGGACAAGTTGATGGATGGTGTTTTGGGACAAGTTGATGGATGGTGTTTTGGGACAAGTTGATGGATGGTGTTTTGGGACAAGTTGATGGATGGTGTTGTGGGACAAGTTGATGGATGGTGTTTTGGGACATGTTGATGTATGGTGTTGTGAGACAAGTTGATGGATGGTTTTTTGGGACAAGTTGATGGATGGTGTTGTGGGACAAGTTGATGGATGGTGTTGTGGGACAAGTTGATGGATGGTGTTGTGGGACAAGTTGATGAATGGTGTTTTGGACAAGTTGATGGATGGTGTTGTGGGACAAGTTGATGGATGGTGTTTTGGGACAAGTTGATGGATGGTGTTTTGGGACATGTTGATGGATTGTGTTGTGGGACAAGTTGATAGATGGTATTGTGGGGCAAGTTGATGGATGGTGTTGTGGGACAAGTTGATAGATGGTATTGTGGGGCAAGTTGATGGATGGTGTTGTGGGAAAAGTTGATGGATGGTGTTTTGGGACAAGTTGATGGATGGTGTTGTGGGACAAGATGATGGATGGTGTTGTGGGACAAGTTGATGGATGGTGTTGTGGGGCAAGTTGATGGATGGTGTTGTGGGACAAGTTGATGGATGGTGTTTTGGGACAAGTTGATGGATGGTGTTGTGGGACAAATTGATGGATGGCGTTGTGGGACAAGTTGATGGATGGCGTTGTGGGACAAGTTGATGGATGTTGTGGGACAAGTTGATGGATGGTGTTGTGGGACAAGTTGATGGATGATGTTGTGGGAGAAGTTGATGGTTGGTGTTGTGGGACAAGTTGATGGATGGTGTTGTGGGAGAAGTTGATGGTTGGTGTTGTGGGACAAGTTGATGGATGGTGTTGTGGGACAATTTATGGATGGTGTTGTGGGACAAGTTGATGGATGGTGTTGTGGGACAAGTTGATGGATGGTGTTGTGGGACAAGTTGATGGATGGTGTTTTGGGACAAGTTGATGGATTGTGTTGTGGGACAAGTTGATGGATGGTGTTTTGGGACAATTTGATGGATGGTGTTGTGGGGCAAGTTGATGGATGGTGTTGTGGGGAAAGTTGATGGATAGTATTGTGGGACAAGTTGATGGATGGTGTTGTGGGACAAGTTGATGGATGGTGCTGTGGGAGTATATATGAGTGAAAACTCGCGTGCTCAGACGTCGGTTCAAATCTCGTTCGTTACCTTTATATCACGAAAGCAGACATCTTTAAATCGGACTGTTGGTCGACCTCTAGATTGTGTGCTTCTCATCAGCTCACTGTAGAGACTGTCTTTTGGAATTCTGCCATCCTCCATGTGGATCACGCGTTCTAGCCATCTCAAACTACGTTAGTTTAGCAAGACATATATGCTGTATGAGTTTGTGTTTGCTGTCTTAACAAATGCAGTGTTTGATACACGATTATGCCATCTGATGCCTTGGATTATTCTTAGGCAGCTGGTTGGAATATGTTGTCCGCGCCGCATTATCGTTAATATATACAGGGAGAGTGCTTAGAATACAGATCTGATATACTTGAAGTTTGATATTTTTGTGGTGCATTGTTTTCCCACACTCTTTTTTTTCCGTATTTCTGAAGATTGTGACTTTTGCTTTACCAATGCGTATGTTGAGGCAAATAATAAGGTAAAGCATATTAGTTAGAACCAAGACACGTAAAAATTGTTTACCACTGCGAGAAATAGGTTAGGTCCTGCTGACATCTTGGCACATGATTTCCGTTTTGAGTAGGTTCATAGTTCATCATCATCAAGTACCGGGCCTAGTGGCGTAGGTGATCATGTCTCTCCACAACTTTCGATCTCGGCAGCTATTTATCATTTCTGTTGTTGACCTTCTGCCAAGCCATTCTCTTAAGCTGTCTGTTATTGTTTCTCTTTGCTTCCCTCTATCGCTTCGTCCCTCAATTTTTCCAGTTGTTACAATATATTCAAGTTGTTCTCTTCTCATTACATGACCAAAAAATGATGATTGTCTCTTCCTAACATTGGAAATTAGCTCTCTCTTTTTGTTTTGACCTCTCTCGGAACCTCTTCATTACTCTTCTTAGCTGTCCATGGTATTCTCAACATTCTTTTGTAAAACCACATTTCTACAGACTCCAGTGATTTTCTTGTCTGTTGTCCTATTGTCTATGACTCGCATTCGTATGTTAAGACTGGCTCTACATAACATTTAAGAAATCTTTTTCTTGTTTCTATTGTCAAAAATGGATTGCATAGTATTTTCCTCATTTTTTGGAAAGCTGCTTTTGCCTGAGCCATTCTACATCTCACCTCTTTTGTACATCTTCCGTCTGAGGTTAACAAAGTTCCCAAATAATTAAATTCATTTACCTGTTTTAATATTGTTCCACTTGTCTTTATTTTGCACTGAGGTGATGTCTTTTTCTTTGTTGTTACCATTACCTCTGTCTTTTTGCTATTAAGGCTGAGTCCTTTATTTTTGTTTTCCTTCACTACAATGTCCAACATTTCTTGTAACTCATTTTCACTCTTAGCGATTAATACTGTATCATCAGCATACCTTAGATTATTTATATTATGACCTCCAATTGTTATTCCAGGCATGTCCCTTATGGATCTTAAAATAATCTCACTATAAATATTAAACAAATCTGGTGACAGCACACAACCTTGTTTAACACCCTGTTTTATTTGTTGAAACATTCCCAATTGGTTTCCAGTTCTTATGGCCGCTGTTCATAGTTAATCTAAATTAAATACTTTTGCGAACGTATCTGTAAGTACTTGCGAGTGTACTTCAGAATGAGCCACCAATGCAGCATCATCGGAGATGAGGAGTTCTTTAATGACTTTTGTTTGTAATGCTTGTCTTTACTCTAGTTTAGTTTTAGTTTAATCAACAGTGTCTTCCTCATTGCATATCGGTCAAGTCCATAAGTGCTCAGATCTCATCCGCAGAATATCCATCAACGTGTAGCTACTAACGACACTAGTATTGCGATGGTTGACAAGTCTTCTTTGTATTCCTGCGTAGCGCTCTTGTCTGCCAACTCCCACCTGGACATGATATTCATGAAGTCTGTTCATATAGACGGTTTCAGGGTCAATTTTTTAGTCTTTTTTTTGGTCCATGCGGGCATTCAGAATGTCATATCGGTCCATCGTCCTTCCTTCGTCTTTGCTCTGAGTCGAGCCAGTCTAAATAGTTCTTCTGATCTTGTGTGATGAAAATGACATGGTCTGATGTAATGAAAGCATACAGCAGTAACAAAGATAAGAAAATCATAAAATGAGTTTAGGTTATAAAATCATAAAAAGGTTTTAGAGGCGTTACCAATATATTATTTGTCCTATTCATATCGAGACTGAAATGCTGCGATGATACACAGCAGTTTTCTTAAACATGTGACAATTTTGCAAGAAGCTTAAATAGACCATCTCTGCTGACGAGATCAAATGCCCTTGTAAGATTTACGAAAGCTATGTATAGGGCTAGTGGCATTTTTCTTGTAACTGACAAAGTAAGAAAAGCTTATCAATGATGGATCAACCTGTACGATAACCACACTGTGACTCGACATAGAGAAGCTTATCAATGGTGAATCAACCTACAGCCTGCGATAACCACACTGTGACTCGACATAGAGAAGCTTATCAATGGTGAATCAACCTACAGCCTGCGATAACCACACTGTGACTCGACATAGAGAAGCTTATCAATGATGGATCAACTTGTAGCTTGCGATAACCACGCTGTGACCCGACATTGTACTAATCCTCAACTTCATGTGGTGGGGTGGCCAGATTCCTTTTAACTATCTTTCTTTCTCGTCTCTGGTATTCTTATACACAATGTCAGTGAACCCTGCAAGAATCTACTGCATTCTATCTATCTATTGACCTTTCGAACCGAAGACGGCACATAGGGCAGAACCACAATCTCAAAACAGAAACCTTGCGTGCCAAAATGGCACATATTGCAGAGATCACTGCTTCTAAAATCTATGGCTCTGTTTCCATAACGATGGACTTCCGTCTCCACGATGGCGGATCTAGTCCACGTCTTCTCGATAGCTGCAGAAAGTGCATCCAGGGTCTGATTAATTTCGGTTCTCCGTTGCACTTTTCTACGTTAAAGTCAAAATGATGATATACTTAATACATCTGTGCCGATAAAGCGAGGTCGTAGGCCGACAACAGTCCGTTTTTGGCAAATCAAGTGTTGTGAATGAGACCTTCCACCGTCTAGACTTGATCTGCGCTTTATGTCACATTGGTGCTGTTCATGACCGTTGTTGGAATTCCTTGACGCAAGTTATTTCCATGTTACTCATTAATGTAAACTATTTCCTCAGCCGCCGTTTTGTCTCTTTGGGGAATTTGCTTTGTGTTTTGTTCGTCGTGGGCTGCTTACACTAGAGTAATCAGAAATCTAAAGGGAGTGAGATTGTGTGTTCGACATTGTTGTGTGCTATGTCATCGTAATGGTTCCCTAGACCGGCCGTGCGCTAATCTTACGGTCTGCTGTTTGATGTGCGACGGGGATAATTTAACGACTAACTGTGTGGCTGTGTGTTCGAAATTGGAGTCAACAACGATGGCCTAACATCATCAAGTGCTACGACGATCATCATTTTCAAGAGGACGTGAATTACCGGTATATGGGATAGGCGGCGGGAACAATTGAGGGCTATCCATGGAAAGTGTTCCTTGTTGTAGTTTCCTCATATTACAAGTCGCATGTCTGTGTTAGTCACCTCTAGTGACTCGGGCAGATGGTGCTCGTAAACCTGGGAGGGCCGACCATCTAAGGGCAGAATCCCCCTACAGAAATGACCATCTGCTGCCTTGCAGGAAGATTGGGGACAATCAAAGGCTAAGGAAAGCAAACCTGAACAAAATGCTGGCTGAAATCGGATGCACTGGGCCACTGGCGCAGAACACAGTGCAGCGTTTTAACAGGTATTCAAGCGGAGTTGATCTAACAGGTTTAAACAGACAGCTTATGTGAGAGTCTGGAGTCCTACTCTGATTGAGTCTGATTGCAGACAGAGAGAGAGAGAGTTTCCATAACAATACTTTATCTACTGCATTTCTACAAAGTAATACTGCTCTTATTTAAACATTATATTATTTTATCTCCTATTTGTTTCTATTTCAAATTTAAAAATTGACGCTTCTTATTTTCCCGCGTTCAGATGTTTCAAATTTCACACACACACAAATAATTATCTTATTAATATGTAATATGAAATTGGAGTAATTCAAAATTAAATTATTTTTTTTCTTTTCTTTGGTCACATACAATTATAATTCCTTGCATTATAACATTTCTCCCCCGCCTCCACCATATCCACAATTAATTACTTCATCGGTTAATTGAAACCCCCACCTCCCCCGCTCGATCTCTGTCCAATTCCCTTGGCCACACTGGTACCGAGAGGTTGGACTAGATTCTGGATATATCTGATTCACGGAACATCATGCAAGTGGTCAGCTTGAAGTCACTGGCTGCACTCAGCACTATTGCTGACATACTTTATCTGCACATGTACTTATTTCATATGTGGTGGATGAAATAAAGTGCATGGATTCAAGGTGTGGTGAATACATTCACAATTTTAAAATCATGTTTTTTAAAGATTTATTGTCTTCATTTATTATTTATAACACATCATCCACTCACTCATTTATTATTTATATCACATCATCCACTCACTCATTTAATATTTATATCACATCATCCACTCACTCATTTATTATTTATGTGCCGTCTGCACATTGAAAGTTGGCCACCATGAAGCGCCATTTTACTCTTCTTAGAAGGATGTATCTCTCCACATATCCAGAAAGGTTCAGTTGTCTCTTTCAGAATTGTGTTAGGTGGGTTTTTTTTTTTCATTTTCAGCTGATTCAGAACTTCCGTGTTTGTCTTCTTTTCCATCCATCCAATTCTTCCGATTTTCATATAGATCCACATTTCAAAGGCTTTCATTTTCTGCTCTGTTTTCTTATTTAATGTCCATGTTTCTGTACCATACAGGAAGGTTGTTTCATTCACTCCCTCACGAATAATTTATAGGATGCTGCCTGACATGAGGGAGTTCATATATTTTTTTAATGCAATTAATGAAAGTTTAAATTCAATCAACATAGATTTAAAATACTTAAATCCCATAGCGTGGCACGAGTATAGCTCTAGTATATATATATTTTTTGTGTGCTGCGGTATCTGTGCACTTACTGCCTAGCTTGTCCCTGAAAATTGTTAATGAAATCGAGAATCAATAATAATTATTAAAAAAAAAAACTGTCGCATTAATCATCTCCATTTTCTGCGATTTCTTTGAACATAAAACGTTTAACCCTTACCAACATCCTGTCATAAGTCAGCAATCAGTCATTCAGTCGTAAGTTAGGGACTGAATTTATAAACACACGTTGGGGGTAACTCGGAGATTAGTCCCAGCCTGCTAGATCGCTAGGTGTCACATGCGATCTTTTACGGTCCAACTAGACATTTTGAGATGGTTATGTTTCAATAAGTACTTATCTGATCTTGTCCTTCTCTCCTTGAATAGAACACGTTACACAACTCTTAAAAATACATATCCGCTAGAAACACTTTCTTTGGATACTTCTATCACATAATACCCACACCGAAATAAAAACAAACTGCCATCTTGGACAACCGGATACCGGACGCATGAGTTACATGTTATATACAACGATTACACACACTCTAGTAACTTTGCTTTAGTCCATATATCATAGCCAATGCAGAGTTAATTGCGCGCATTTCCCTTCACTAATTGATACGAGTTTCGCCGAATTTCTCTAATTGCCCCAGATATACGGGACGTAACAACCTACATACATGAGCCAGGTAAAATAATCCCCACAAAATTGTACCCCTGCAAGAAGTTTAAAAAAACAAGACAGCTGCAATTTGTCTCCCCTGGTCTCCAATTCTGCACTGTACGTTTCTGGCTCTTTACAACTACTGAGAGTGCATACAGATTAATTAATACAACCCAATATGTCATATCGTTACATTTTCTTTCTTCTTCTACCTTTTTAGCTCCCAGTGGAGCATAGGTCTTCAACAAACACTTTCCAAGTCGTTCTGTTTTTTGCCATTCTTTTAAGATCATTCCATGTTTTCACAATCATCTTCATCTCTGCTTCTATCTGTCTTCTCCAAGAATTCCTTGGTCTTCCTCTTTGTCTTTTCCCCTGGGGATTCCAAAAAAGGGCCTGTTGTGCAATACTCTCAGTTGACTTCCGTAGTGTGTGTCCTATCCAGTGCCATTATCTTCTCTGTATCTCTTTATCCACTGGTATTTGAGTGGTACATTTCCATAAATATCGTTATATACAAAGTACATAATTCGCTAATGTCTTCAATCAATAATCCTTCCCTCCCCACATAAATTGTATGCTTCAGGAATATATATCTTCATATTTCCGCCTTTTTCTTGACATCCGTTTTACGCAGTCACCCATATAACGAGATAATTTCATACTCATTTTCCTTCGGCTGTTAACTTCATATGCAGCAGACTTTCCTATATAATTTGTGAGCAGTAATCTACTCAAGCGCCTAGAATTTATTATATTTCACCATAGCATTCCCTGTCCAAGCTATGTCTGCTATTATGTACGCATGTGGGTATTCTGTAATGCGATGATGATGATGATAATAATGCTAGTACAATGAGTGAAAGTAAGAAAAATAATGGGCAATTTAATATTACGAGGATAATTGCTGGTCGGTTATTGATCTGGCGTTCTGTGGGTCTAAACAAGGGCGGACCTATGGTAAAACTTGGCACGTCAAGTGAATTCTTTCTTTGGTATTCCCTTCTCATAATTTTTGTTTTTAACAACTTTAAAACACGCTTGTCCTTATTTTGAAATATTGTCTTACGGATCGTCAACTCAAGAAATCGAAATACTATGCTAGAAGACTAGCGAAGTGCACGTTATCTAATATTCGAGCTATGGACTAAGCAATGTTTACATTGAACAACACGATATATTTTATTGCTGCGAGTTGGCAGATTTTTGAAAATGTTTTCAAGGGTTTGAACATAAATGTTTGTTCACAGTTCGTTAACCTTCGCTGTAGATAAAGTCGTTAATTGGATGGCTTCGTTTCAGACATTTGTGACGTTGGTAGCTAAGGCCCTAACTTGTGCAAACGGATGGCATTGGCAGGGATCATTTTGAATCTATGAAGTGGGCTCATTGTGTGTTTAACTCAAAAGCATATGTGCTTTTTAACCAAAGACCTTTTTTTGGGGACTCAATGAAGATATCCCCGATGGAAGAATAAATTGTACTATTAGTCCCATAAATGATTCGCTTCCAGAGGTTTATGATGTAAACAAAGCAGTTTTGTCATTGCAAGTGAATAATGTCCACACCTATAATTGGTCAGGATTGTCTAGCAGCAGCAGCTTTATAGCGAACACAGAAAACATCATAGGATTGTGCTGTTCTGAAACAGCTATGCCATGCTATCCTAGAATTGCCTTTAATGGGATTACTGTGACCACAAACCACTCTCCATGTGTGTGCCACATATTTACACCCCAGAAAGAAATACTGAATATAACAACATCATGTGCCGTCTGTGATATTAATGACCACAGACCAGGAGCCTCCAGTATGATTGATACAACTGTTGCACCAAGCATTTCATCAGCAGAGCCATATCTATGGAATGTTAATCTGACATTGTTCTTGAATGATGTCCAAGTTAATGAGACATCAGAATCGTGTGGCGGCAGCTACAAGAAGTGAGCGGAGAACATCAAGTTCTGCTGCTATAAAGGAGACTTGCCTTGCTATCCCAGAATTGCCTTAAATGGGATCACTGTAGTTGAAAACTTCTCCTCTTGTGTAAACTACACATTCACATCTAAGAGTGAATCAGTGAAGGTCACAAAATCATATTCTCTCTGTGGTTTTACTAACTACAGGTCATGTGGCTTCTGTTGGATTGGAAATGATAACTTACCACCACTGTGTGTCTATATGTTTGGAATTGGAGTCATCAACGACGGCCTAACATCATCAAGTGCTATGACGATCATCATTTTCGGGAGGACGTGAACTCCCATGGTATATGGTGGATAGGCGGCAGGAACCATTGAAGGCTATGTCTGAAAAGTGTTCCTTCTTGCAGTTTCCTCATATTCCAAGTCCGGCTTGTTGCAGGAGCTACTGAGTTAAGTGCTCTGTGCACACCGTGAGCTGTGTGTCTCATCCGTTTTGATCCTGCTTCGATATCCCGCTTGTTTACGATGAATGATGATATCGTATGACAGGGAACAGTTGGCTGTGTTCACTTTCTGCGCGGTTTCGCCTTATGTCTTTTGGCGTGTGCTGAGACTGCTACGATGGGGACTACAGTTACCTTTCTTTGTTTGGGAGATGAATTAGTAATTCGGATGATTCCACTGGCACGGGCGGTTGAGCAATTATGGATTTTAATTCGTTTGCTGTGATACCGAGGCCTTCCATAACTAATAACCAATAACCAATAACGTTATCTAATGCCAGTGCTGAAACTTTCAAACATCTAATGGGGAACAAAACAATTGATAAACATTTTTCGGATATTCCGTTACCAGTGTCAAGCATAGTAATTATCAAATGAACAAAATGCAAAAATCACAATATGTGAGATGTTGGAGTTATTATGAATAAGAATCGGCGTCACTGCACACCTGGTAAACTCATAGGTGCTTAGTCTCTTGAGAAACACCGAATCTGCCTCGTTAATCGCACTTGTAAGTACACCTTCAAATTTCCTACCATGCATGTTTCCTTCACTTGTTCCGCGTCAACAACCCTTACTCTGCGACAGAACTAGCACAGCGGCAGAGGACAATGTAACATACACACAACAGTGCTCAGAGCCAAAATAATGGAGAAACAATCGCGATCATACAGACATAACGTAAATAAAATTGCAACCATAAATATTTGCGGTATCAGAGACAAAGATGAACAATTAATCGACGCAATGATAAAAAGAAGAGTCAAAATACTCGGAGTTGCAGACACAAGACTGAAGGGGAAACAAAAAAAAAGAACTAACAATGACTCAAAGAGCCATAAACAAACGCTACGAAAACGCCAGATTAAGAGGAAGACCGAGAAAGAGATGGATAAAGGGAATACTAGAGTCACTAGGAGGGATAACACCAGAAGAGGCCAACAGAAGAGCAAAGAATCGCATATTGTATCTCCCCTCGACGCCAACGGCAATAGAGGAAGGATAGTAGAGGAAAAAGAAGTTCCGCGTTTAATTTTAAATTCCCGCAGTTTAATGCCAGTACACTTATCAGCTACCGCCGCGAGCATACAATCACTATCTCCAATGTCTTTTCTCTTCTCAAACTGAGGGAGGAACACCCCCCCCCTTCCCCATTATTGGTGCCTTTGAAAGCAGAACATCCGTCCTTTCATTGTCATGGATCCCTTCATGACCAGGGAAATAGATCCACACATGCAGTTTTCGAGACCTTTGTATATACTAACCATTCATATCCCGTTCATCCAATTCCGTCCATAGAATTGCCAATTTTAATCTCGTTCAGATAAACTAATCGGAGACTCATAGCTGACTGTTTGCGCCAGAACGGTGAGCCAGAAATATACAGATCCTTCTCCGTGTTTATGTGATGCCCCGAGACACAGATTAAACAGTTCAATATGGGTTGTGGAAAGAGATCGAGAGTGAGTGTCTGAGGCAGGAGTGGATGCAGCTCATGGATGACTCCAAAGTGAACGCGTTAACATGGCTTTACTGTCCAGGACATGCAGATGCATATGACAACGACATAGCCGATAAGCTCGTTGGCAGCTCTGGCACTGAGTGTGGCCTCACACTTGACAAAGAGGACATCACAAAGTTTGTTCTTCATTCCTTAAGAAAAGAGGAGGAGAATGGGTGAGAAAAATGTTTGATATAGATTGAGAGACTGAAAAGTCTAAATTTGGAAAATGGGTTTGGTCGATCCAGAATGATTAGTGAGAAAAGCAGGTGTATCTAAAATCAACACTTTACATGACGTTTGTCTGCTTGCGCTTCGAGAGAGGCTGTGATGGTCGGTGGAGCGGATATTGGGAGGTTCCAACTGCAGTGAAGTTCCATGGATAGAATAGAATAGAATATAATCGAATTGGAAAGCAACTATGCACTAAATAAACCATCCTGAAGACGAATTCACTGGATCGAAATACACTACAACTACTACTACTTCTTCCACCACTATCGCTACTATTACTACCACCACTACTACTACTACTACATCCACCACCACTACCACAACTACTACTACATCCACCACCACTACCACTACTACTACTACTACATCCACCACCACTACCACTACTACTACTACATCCACCACCACTACTACTACTACATCCACCACTACTACTACTACATCCACCACCACTACCACTACTATTACTACCACCACTACTACTACAACTTCCACCACCACAATAAATACTACCACCACCACCACTACTACTACTACTACTACTACTACCACCACCACTACTACTATTACTTCCACTACCACCACCACTACTACTACTATTTCCACTACCACCACCACTACTACTACTACTACTACCACCACCACTACTACTATTACTTCCACTACCACCACCACTACTACTACTATTTCCACAACCACCACCACCACCACCACCACCACTACTACTACTACTTCCACTACCACCACCACTACTACTATTACTTCCACTACCACCACCACTACTACTACTACTACTACTACTACTACTACCACCGCCACTACTACAACTACTTCTACTATTACTACTACTACCACCACCAACCACTACCACTAATACTACTATTACTACTACTACAATATTACACTATACTTTTTGGGACAATGAGTCTAACAGCAACATAGCTGGAAGATGTCAGCGACTCATATCTGATGGCTTGCGCCAGAATCGGTGGACTAGAAAGATCAAACACCACCTCTTCACGGTGCCCCCTGTAACATACTAACCCGTCAAGTCTGGCCAAGCGAGTAGCGATCGAAGAGGGAAGGCAGCCCGGTTCTAAAAAATGTCGTGTTTAAGTGAGATGTATTGCATCAGGTCGGGTAATTTTACCTGTTCCTGTATGCAGTAAACAGTACAACCTGTGGCTGCCCTGCTGCCTTGCAGGTGAGCTCGGGAGAGTAAAAGGCTAAGGGAGGATACCTCAAACTAAAACAACCCCACTACCCTGTGGGTGAGACTTTTTAGTCAAAGGCTAGCTGAGCCAATCGTAAACAAGCCGACGGAAGGCAACAGAAAACCACCGAGGGAATTTCTTTGTACAGTCATGAATCGCCACAAGTTCTGAAAGAGGCCAAAGCAAAAAGAGAGCTAATTTCCAATATTAGGAAGGAAGAATCATCATTTTTTTGGCTATGTAATGAGAAGAGGACAACTGGAATATATTGTAACAAATGGAAAAATTGAGGGACGAAGAGATAGAGGGAAGCAAAGAGAAAAGATACAAGACAGCTTAAGAGAATAGCTTGGCAGAAGGTCAACAACAGAAATGATAAATAACTGTCGTGATCGAAAATTGTGGAGAAACATGATCACCTACGCCAGCAGGCTTGGTACTTGACGATAATGATGATTGTATCGAAAGACGCAAATAGTCCACAATAAGACGCATCTACGGGCGCCGTGATAGCTCAGTGGTTAATGAACTGGACTACAAAGGACAAGAGATAGGGTTCGATCCCAACCGACGGCTTCCGGTTCACCCAGCCTTTAATGGGTACCGGATTTTTTTCTGAGAAAATAAAGCGGCACGGGCGTAATACCGACCACATTACCCCAAAAATCATGTGCCGATGGTCTGTAAAATTTATGGTCACTAACACCATATTTCCTATACACCACTTGGCGTGACGGGGATACTTTACTTTTTATTTTACGACACATCTACGCTCACTTAACGTCATTTTAAGGACGGATAACAAAGAGGGCTATACATTAAATTAGTAGTCATCAGGTGAACATCGGACAGAAAGCTACTATATTTTCTTCTTAGTAGTTTAGACCCAGGAAGCGCGCTTGTTGCATTGTGTCGCTGTATACAACCAAGCTATAATAACCTATGCCTTGTGATCCGGCATATCAAAGCTAACCTTTTTTCCTGCTGCGGTCACTCGTCGATTATGCTACAATTCTTTGTCGTCTAGCAACGTTAGCTCAGTGGTTAGTGAACTGGACTACAAAGGACAAGAAAGTCGTAGGGATTCGATTCTGATCAACGGCTTCTGGGTTCACCCAGCTTTTAATGGGTACTGGGTTTTTTTCTGGGAAAGTAAAGCAGCACGGGCGTAATGCTAATCACATTACCCTAAAAATCTTGTGACGAAGGTCTGTAAAAATTATGGTCACTAACACCATATTTCCTGTACGCCACTTGGCGCGACAGGGCTCTTTACTTTTTATTTCTTTATCGTTTGAACTTAAAAAGTTGATTAAATGAAATTAATCGCGTTGTGTCGGGGTCTACCACGGCTGCGAAATCGCTTCTTCTATCCAGCACGTATGGCATTCCATGAGCGGTGGGTTTGTCTTACTTCTTGGAACCTTTCTAGCTGTAATCAGACTATTAATCTGTTTCCTGGACCACTGCCGTAGTAGTAGGGTATTGGTTAGTCTGGTTCACTGATCCTGACGCCACAATTTTAACAATGACTTGCTGGCCACTTTCAGCATCTTTGACCTCTTGATATCATTATTATACTCGTAATATGTATGGTACATCAGTGGTTAGTCAACTTGACTACAAAGGACAGGTGGTAGGGTTCGATATCAACCGACGGCTTCCGGGTTCACCCAACCATAAATGGGTCTGGATTTTTTTCTGGGAAAGTAAAGCGGCACGGGCGTAATACAACCCCATTACAGCAAGAATCATGTGTCTGTAAAATGTATGGTTACTAACACCATATTCCTTATACGCCACTTTGCGTGACGGGGACTCTTTACTTTCTTTACTATGTATGGTACAGTATGACACATGATAATGATTATATTCATCTTCATGATCTTCCCACTTTTCTCTCTCCTCATCATAATAATAGTTATCATCGATGTCATCCAGACCAGCGTTTTCTTCCACCTCTGCCTTCTCATCGTTAACGTCACAGTTATCACTATCATTATTGTCACTAGTCCTATCATCGTCCTCATCCATTTCATTATCATTAACATCATCCTTTTCCTTCTAATAATGGTTACATCATCAATAATATACCACAACTCTCCAAGTAGTGCATGTTTTCAACAAACGTGTACAACTATAATATTTATTTCTCACATCGAGAAGGAAACCCGCATACTCAAACGCCTACAACAAAATACCTAGCAAGTTATGCCATACGGCTCAATGTATCCCTCTTTTTATCTTGGCAACAATCGAGTGCCTTGCGTCATATTGATTGCCTCTAATTCACTCCATTTACCTTTGGTAATTATTTGGCATTGTTTAGCAGAACCTATTAAATAGCACCATGGATAGAATGAAAGGTATTACTGTAATCACGGCATTCTACGTGTGTTTACTTAGGGCGGAGGCTGTGGTAGTTTGCTAAGGAACTCACATCAAAGCCTCACTCTGGCTATATTTCGATAAATTATGATTTGTATTACGTATCACAGGTTAGCGGGAGCCGCGATAGCTCAGTGGTTAGTGAACTGTTAGTTATCACCTCTACCAGGATGTTACATAATCTATTGGATAGGATTTGGGAGAGGGAGGAAATACCTAAAGACTGGAGAGAGGGTTATATGATCAAACTGCCAGGGAGAGGGGTTTACAGGGGTGCACAAATTGTAGGGGAATTGTGCTACTATCAGTGCCAGGAAAAATATTGGGCAGAATCATTCTGGAGAGACTAAAAGAGGCTATGGGGAAACACTTGAGAGATGAACGGGCGGGTTTTAGGAAGAACAGATCATGTGCTGATCAAATAACTACTCTACGTATAATAGTTGAACAAGTTTAGAACTAAAATCCCCACTTTATATTGGATTCATAGATTACGAAAAGGCATTTGATAGTTTAGACAGAAGAATGCTTTGGAAGTTGCTGAGTCATTATGGAATCCCATAAAGTTTATTAACCTGATAAAAACAATGTATGAAGGAACAAAATGTGGTGTGGTGCATGAAGGACAGCTTACAGAAGCATTTGAAATAAGAACGGGAGTAGGGCAGGGATGCCTTATGTCTCCATTTCTCTTTCTACTGGCCATAGATTGGATTATGAAAATAACTCAAAACAACAGAAATGGGATCCAGTGGTCACTGACCAAACAACTTGATGATTTAGACTTTGCTGATGACATGGCTCTCCTATCGCACAGCCACCAACAGATGCAAGATAAAATGAATATATTAGATGAGAGATCGCAGCAGCTGGGACTAAAGATTAATAGAGATAAGACCAACATTATGAGGATTGGTGCAGTTGGCAATGGTCAAATAAAACTAGGAGAAATGCCTCTACTGGACGTGCAATCTTGTATATATCTGGGCAGTGATATGGATAAAGAGGGGGGAACAGAAAATGATACCAAAATAGGGATATCAAAGGCGGGAGGAGCTTTCATTGCACTGGGAAACATATGGAAATCCAAAGAAATTAGGCTAAATACAAAAATACAAATTTTCAACTCCAATGTTAAGTCGGTTCTATTATATGGCTGTGAAACATGGAGAATAACAAAATTGACAATCACGAAGGTACAGACTTTCATTAATGGATGCTTGCGCAGAGTAGAGGGATGGAGGTGGCAGGACAGGGTCACTAACGTGGAATTGTGGAAATGTACCGGTCAAATACCAGTGGATAAAGAAATACAGCGAAGACGATGGCGATGGATAGGACACACACTGCGGAAACCAACTGAGAGTATTACACAACAGGCCCTTTTTTGGAATCCCCAAGGGAAAAGACAAAGAGGAGGACCAGGGGGTTCTTGGAGAGGACAGATTGAGGCAGAGATGAGGATGATGGGGAAGACATGGAATGATCTTAAAAGAATTGCAAAAAACAGAACGACTTGGAAAGTGTTTGTTGAAGACCTATGCTCCACTGGGAGCTAAAAGGTAGAAGAATTATTTGGCATTGTTTAGCAGAACCTATTAAATAGCACCATGGATAGAATGAAAGGTATTACTGTAATCACGGCATTCTACGTGTGTTTACTTAGGGCGGAGGTTGTGGTAGTTTGCTAAGGAACTCACATCAAAGCCTCACTCTGGCTATATTTCGATAAATTATGATTAGTATTACGTATCACAGGTTAGCGGGAGCCGTGATAGCTCAGTGGTTAGTGAACTGGACTACAAAGGACGCGAGAGGTCGAGTTCGATCCTGATCGACGGCTTCCGGGTTCACCCAGCCTTAAATGGGTACCGGATTTTTCTGGGAAAGTAAGACGGAAAGGGCGTAAACCTGACCACATTACCCCAAAATCATGCGCTGAAGGTCTATAAAAATTATGGCCACTAACATCATATTCCCTATATGCAACTTGGCGTGACAGGGTTCTTTATTTTAGTTTTTTATTAATTATTTTTTTTTACTTATCACAAATAAGTAGGGCAGAGGTATCTCCTACAAAAGAGGGATAAGAGGGCTTCTTACCTCCAGTAGTTTACGGGAGACTTTTGGGCTAGGTGGGGTACTCGTTTAGCCACTCTGTCACGATTACGTGAAGGCGTGAGAGCTGGTGGTGGGTGATGTTGTGGGAGAAGGTGGTGGATGGTCTTGTGGGAGAAGGTGGTGGATGGTGTTGTGGAAGAAGGTGGTATATGGTGTTGTGGGAGAAGGTGGTGGATGTTGTTGTGGGAGAAGATAGTATATGGTATTGTGGGAGAAGGTGGTGAATGGTGTTGTGAGAGAGTCTTTTGTATATGGTCTTGTGGGAGAAGGTGGTGGATGGTGTTGTGGGAGAAGGTAGTATGTGGTGTTGTGGAAGAAGGTGGTGTATGGTGTTGTGAGAGAAGATAGTATATGGTGTTGTGGGAGAAGGTGGTTTTTTGGTGTCGTGGGAGAAGGTAGTATATGATGTTGTGGGAGAAGGTGGTGGATGGTCTTGTGGGAGAAGGTGGTGGATGGTGTTGTGGAAGAAGGTGGTATATGGTGTTGTGGGAGAAGGTGGTGGATGGTGTTGTGGAAGAAGGTGGTATATGGTGTTGTGGGAGAAGGTGGTGGATGTTGTTGTGGGAGAAGATAGTATATGGTATTGTGGGAGAAGGTGGTGAATGGTGTTGTGGGAGAAGGTAGTATGTGGTGTTGCGGAAGAAGGTGGTGTATGGTGTTGTGAGAGAAGATAGTATATGGTGTTGTGGGAGAAGGTGGTTTTTTGGTGTCGTGGGAGAAGGTAGTATATGATGTTGTGGGAGAAGTTGGTGGATGGTGTTGTTTGGGAAGGTGGAGTTGTAGGAGAAGGTGGTGGATGGTGTTGTGAGAGAAGGTGGTGGATGGTGTTGTGGGAGAAGGTGGTGGATGGTGTTATGGGAGAAGGTGGTAGATGGTTGTGTGGGAGCTGGTGGTGGATGGTGTTGTGGGAGAAGGTTGAGGATGGTATTGTATGAGTGGGTGGTGGATTGTTTTGTGAAAGAAGGTGGTGGATGGTGTTGTGGGAGAAGGTGGTCGATGGTGTTGTGGAGAAGGTGGTATATGGTGTTGTGGGATAAGGTGGTTTTTTGGTGTTGTGGGAGAAGATAGTATATGGTGTTGTGGGAGAAGGTGGTGGATGGTGTTGTGGGAGAAGGTAGTATATGGTGATGTGAGAGAAGATAGTATATGGTGTTGTGGGAGAAGGTGATTTTCTGGTGTTGTGGGAGAAGGTGGTGTATGGTGTTGTGAGAGAAGGTGGTTTTTTGGTGTTGTGGGAGAAGGTTGTATATGGTGTTATGGGAGAAGGTGGTGGATGGTGTTGTGGGAAAAGGTGGTGTTGTAGGAGAAGGTGGTGGATGGTGTTGTGAGAGAAGCTGGTGGATGGTATGGAGCAGGTGGTGGATGGTGTTGTGGGAGAAGGCTGTGGATGGTGTTGTGTGAGTAGGTGGTGGATGGTGTTGTGGGAGAAGGTGGTGGATGGTGTTGTGGGAGAAGGTGGTGGATGGTGTTGTGGGAGAAGGTGGTGGATGGGGTTGTGTGAGCAGGTGGTGGATGGTGTTGTGGTAGCAGGTGGTGGATGATGTTGTGGGAGAAGGTTGTGGATGGTATTGTGGGAGTAGGTGGTGGATGGTGTTGTGGGAGCAGATGGGGATGGTGTTGGGGAAGTAGGTGGTTGATGGTGTTGTGGGAGTAGGTGGTGGATGGTGTTGTGGGAGAAGGTGGTGGATGGTGTTGTGGAAGAAGGTGGGATATGGTGTTGTGGGAGAAGGTTGTGGATGGTTTTGTGGAAGACGGTGATATATGGTGTTGTGGGAGAAGGTGGTATATGTGGTTGTGGGAGAAGATGGTGGATGGTTTTGAGGAAGAAGGTGGTGTATGGTGTTGGAGAAGGTGGTATATGGGGTTGTGGGAGAAGGTGGTGGATGGTGTTGCGGAAGAAGGTGGTTTATGGTGTTGTGAGAGAAGATAGTATATGGTGTTGTGGGAGAAGGTGGTTTTTTGGTGTCGTGGGAGAAGGTAGTATATGATGTTGTGGGAGAAGTTGGTGGATGGTGTTGTTTGGGAAGGTGGAGTTGTAGGAGAAGGTGGTGGATGGTGTTGTGAGAGAAGGTGGTGGATGGTGTTGTGGGAGAAGGTGGTGGATGGTGTTATGGGAGAAGGTGGTAGATGGTTGTGTGGGAGCTGGTGGTGGATGGTGTTGTGGGAGAAGGTTGAGGATGGTATTGTATGAGTGGGTGGTGGATTGTTTTGTGAAAGAAGGTGGTGGATGGTGTTGTGGGAGAAGGTGGTCGATGGTGTTGTGGGAGAAGGTGGTATATGGTGTTGTGGGATAAGGTGGTTTTTTGGTGTTGTGGGAGAAGATAGTATATGGTGTTGTGGGAGAAGGTGGTGGATGGTGTTGTGGGAGAAGGTAGTATATGGTGATGTGAGAGAAGATAGTATATGGTGTTGTGGGAGAAGGTGATTTTCTGGTGTTGTGGAGAAGGTGGTGTATGGTGTTGTGAGAGAAGGTGGTTTTTGGTTGTGGGGGAGAAGGTTGTATATGGTGTTATGGGAGAAGGTGGTGGATGGTGTTGTGGGAAAAGGTGGTGTTGTAGGAGAAGGTGGTGGATGGTGTTGTGAGAGAAGCTGGTGGATGGTATGGAGCAGGTGGTGGATGGTGTTGTGGGAGAAGGCTGTGGATGGTGTTGTGTGAGTAGGTGGTGGATGGTGTTGTGGGAGAAGGTGGTGGATGGTTTGTGGGAGAAGGTGGTGGATGGTGTTGTGGGAGAAGGTGGTGGATGGGGTTGTGTGAGCAGGTGGTGGATGGTGTTGTGGTAGCAGGTGGTGGATGATGTTGTGGGAGAAGGTTGTGGATGGTATTGTGGGAGTAGGTGGTGGATGGTGTTGTGGGAGCAGATGGTGGATGGTGTTGGGGAAGTAGGTGGTGATGGTGTTGTGGGAGTAGGTGGTGGATGGTGTTGTGGGAGAAGGTGGTGGATGGTGTTGTGGAAGAAGGTGGGATATGGTGTTGTGGGAGAAGGTTGTGGATGGTTTTGTGGAAGACGGTGATATATGGTGTTGTGGGAGAAGGTGGTATATGTGGTTGTGGGAGAAGATGGTGGATGGTTTTGAGGAAGAAGGTGGTGTATGGTGTTGGAGAAGGTGGTATATGGGGTTGTGGGAGAAGGTGGTGGATGGTGTTGCGGAAGAAGGTGGTTTATGGTGTTGTGAAAGCAGGTGGTGGGTGGTTTTGTGGGACCAGCCAAAAGTAGTATCGGTTATTGTCCCCACTCCGCGATGGCAGGCAGAGGATCTCAAATGTGGAAACAACGGCTGCCATGTTCTGCTAGAACAAGAAGGAAATTAATGGCAAACTACCTTCTTATATTGACGAGAATAATCAAAGGTCTAATCTAAACAGTAAAGAATCAGAAGCAAAGTGTTATATAGAAAGAAAAACCATGAACATCATGCAACAGAATTGATACGATGCGCAGTGGATTGAGAATTATGGAAGGACATGATCGCGTATGCCAACCGTTATATGGCACATGATGGTTGTTTTTAATATTGCATTGTAATTGTATAACTAATGAAGTTAATTAATAAGAGAGAATATTGGCTTGGGTGAACAATTAGTAAATTACTGTAAATCTGAACCATTGCTAAATCCCGCCTACGCCCTTGTTGGATTTTATCTGATCCGACCGTTGGTGTGGAAACCAAACTATAGCCATCTTCCAGGCCATGTCTGATCTGTACCGAACTGATTTGATCAAGCGCATGCGCAGTCCGTAACTTCCGGACACAGCCATGTAGTCTGTGTTTAGAAACGAACGTAGTGAGTGCTACCGGACGACTTTATCGTGGATTTTGTCCATTTAATTCATGCATTGCATATTTTTCAAAGTGGATTCTTGTTTATTTATTAGTTTGCTTCACTCCTCGTCGCTTGCAATTGAGCGCATATTTTAAGTAGTGCCGCTGAAACTGCTGTGGTGGTTGTTATTGTGTTCACTAACTACAACTTTGGTGTGGTGGTGGTGAGTGAGAAGAGAACTTGGCCAAATCTGACACTGACTGACTCACGTTCAGACGATGACCAGCTAAAACACGTTCGTGGATGATATACATTCACAGAGATGACGTGTTTAAAAATGTTTTCAGGATAACATTTTTGCTTTCAAGGTATTTATATAATTATAATATAATTTATATCTAATTTATATTATATTTGTGTTGTTGGCAATGTTCACTCTCAATGTTGAATGATGAATATGGGGGGGGGGGACTATGATTTTAAAATATAATAAATAATATTTTAATTTTTCCCCATTCCTTCAAAATATTCATTCCCCAGCCACTCAGTGCCCACAACAATTTAATAACTGTGTTTAATTTATTTAACACTGCAGTACAATTAATAAAATTAACCGAAGAAAAATACAAAAAAAAAAAAAAAAAAAACCCAGTCTACAGAAGCTCTTCTTAGAGCAGACATTTACTCAACTTTTCCTACTCTTGTCCTGGTACAATAATGTGACTTAAGTAGTCACTTTCACTAAACAACACTACTAACAGTCAATGACTTTTAGGCAATATTCATATCATCTTTACATTTTTATCACATTCTTTTCTGGGGTTTGTCAGAGGAACTTACGCTATCGTGATAGAGAACTGGTCTGAAGAATAGAGGACACTTGTCCAGGGCGGTCGTCACAGGGTGTTCTGTCAGAATTATTTCCATCCCCAAAAAGAAAAAGAAAAACCTCATTTTCTCTACAAATATAATAAAATGCATTCCAATCATGCAGAAATCGTTAAAATTATACATTCAGAGATAATATTACTGGATTAACTTTGGTAGTTAAAAAAAAAAGAATCAGGTCAGTAGTCAGTGCAAATTTTGTTTAGTGTGATAGTAAACAATGAGTAAACTGTTGACATGAAAACTTATCTGATCAACTTGTGGTGACTGGGTATGTGACTTTTTATAGGGAACTCCTGGCACACCCTAGAAATGGGGTAAATGTCACAATGACTGATAGTTTAGTTATAGAATACATTGATATTCATGAGTTCAATGATAAAATAGGAATGGTCAAAGAAATCTGCATTCTTGCAATTCACACAACAAATACTGCTACATAAAATATAATACTATATACTATTTGTATGATCTAAGACAGTTCTTTAAAACTATGTGCAAAAAACAACCTTTTCACATAAACTACCTAAAAATGATGTTAAGTAAAGAATAATTTTTGCTGTTTTGATAAAAGTGTTAAATTTATTTATATTTAGCTGTGTGAAATATCTCCATTAGCAAAAGCATCATGATTAGGAGTATTATATTAACTTGAAGCCGTCAGTTGGGATCGAACCCTACCCCTTGTCCTTGTAGTCCAGTTCACTAACCACTGAGCTATCGCAGCTTCCAACTAAAGCTAAAGAACAACTAAAACTAAAGATCAACTAAAATTAAAGATCAGCTGAAGCTAAAGTTCAACTAAAACTAAAGATCAGCTAAAGCTAAAGGTCAACTAAAGATCAACTAAAGCTAAAGATCAACTAAAGCTAAAGTTCAACTAAAACTAAAGATCAGCTAAAGCTAAAGGTCAACTAAAGATCAACTAAAGCTAAAGATCAACTAAAGCTAAAGTTCAACTAAAACTAAAGATCAACTAAAACTAAAGATCAGCTAAAACTAAAGATCAGCTAAAATAAAGATCAACTAAAGCTAAAGGTCAACTAAAACTAAAGATCAACTAAAACTAAAGATCAGCTAAAACTAAAGATCAGCTAAAATTAAAGATCAGCTAAAATTAAAGATCAGCTAAAGCTAAAGTTCAACTAAAACTAAAGATCAACTAAAGCTAAAGTTCAACTAAAACTAAAGATCAACTAAAGCTAAAGTTCAACTAAAACTAAAGATCAACTAAAGCTAAAGTTCAACTAAAACTAAAGATCAACTAAAGCTAAAGTTCAACTAAAACTAAAGATCAAACTAAAACTAAATATCAGCTAAAGCTAAAGTTCAACTAAAACTAAGATCAGCTAAAACTAAAGATCAAATAAAGCTAAAGTTCAACTAAAACTAAAGATCAGCTAAAACTAAAGATCAACTAAAGCTAAAGTTCAACTAAAACTAAAGATCAGCTAAAGCTAAAGATCAACTAAAGCTACAGATCAACTAAAACTAAAGATCAATTAAAGCTAAAGATCAACTAAAGAATATATTTCTTCAGAGATATGATGGACAATGTTTTCAGTACTAAAGACTTAGATGTGTAGATGAAATCACATCTCTGCTTTTTGCTTCCAATTCACTGAAGAAAAATGGGAAGATTTATAAATACACTCAATCAGCGGAAGTGAACATAAATAACCATGAAAAGACAGAAGTCGTGATGTTAAATCTAAGAAACTGTGCTCACCAGTCAAAAATAGAGATCAGATAGGAGCAAATAATATATTCATATATCTTTAACATCATAGTAACCCCTGATATAGATTGCAAGGATAAAAGTAATTGCAGAATAGCTTTTTTCCCAGTCAAAACATTCATAAATCCTTTTGGGCAGCAATAAAAAAAACAAAAACAAAACTGGAAACATGAAAACTAATTTTACTAAGTCTCAATCTCAATGCTGAAGAGTAACAACAAAGGAAACACAAAAAACTGTTATCGTTCCATAGAAACCTGCCAAAAGATAATTCTCGTATTTTGATCAAACTAAATAAATACTCATGTTCTGCTCAAAAGTACAGTCATTTATAACAGACAGATACTGAAACTTGATAAGTCATCATGCTCTGTCTGAATTATTCTTCATTACCATTTGCTGGCAATAATATCAGGCTCTACGCTGAAGGTCTCCTTGTCACATGCTTGTTACGAAGACTGTTTTTGTAAGCCAAATTTTCATTCTCTGATTGTTGAGGATTGTGCAGGTTCTAAAGTAAAAAAACTGGGAATCGCTGCAGTAGAAAAGAAATATAGTATGTTATAGCATTATATGCAAAGTGTGGATGAAACTAATGATACATAAAACATAAATTTAAACATTTAATGATTGGAGGGACAGAATATGCAAGGAAAAAGATGAGTAATGAAATGTCTTATCTTACAACAGAGAATAAAAATAAAAAAAACACCACTTTTGTAAATAGAATGAAAGTTTCTTTTCTAGACGACATTTCCAGTTACTGGGGATTACGCAGGGACTTAGGTCTGAAGAATAAAGATGCTTGCCAGTGCAGTCACCATGAGGTGTTCGGGTCTGAGTTTATATTTCATCTGCGATTAAAAAAAAATATTTAACCCTACTGGGATTCAAAACCCATGTTCTCCTGGTTTGGAGCTCAACAACTTATGATTTAGCCACATGCTCTCCTGATAGATGAATGAAAATGCATACATAAATTGATGATAGAGGCTGTAGAGTTGAAGAATTTAAGTTGAAAATAATTAAGCTGTACAGAAGACCATCACACTATTAGTGCCTCTCATGAGCCATATGACCAAAATATTATTAAGAGTCATGAGACATTTAAGGAATAAAATAAAACCAGAAATAAGTGAGAACAATGTGGATTTGTGGAAGGAAAGGGCACCAATAATGCAATATATATTCTAAGGACATTGATTAAGGAAAGAGCTATAGAGGTAAAGAAAGATCTATATATGTGCTTTATAGGACTATACTAAAGCATTTGACAAAGTAAAGCATGCGGAAATAATATGCTGGAGAAATTAAACATTGATGGCAAGGATCTGAGAATCATAAAAAAATATGTACTGGCAACAAACAACGGCCATAAGAATTAGCAACCAAATAGGACTGGCTGTATTCTGTCGCCGGATTTGTTTTCACTTTACAGCGAAAATATATGAGATCAAAAGTAGACAAAAAAAGAATCGGAGTCAATGGTCACAACAAAAACAATTTGCGATATGCTGGTTACACAGTCTTAATAGCAGAGACTGAGAATGAACTACAAGAAATGATAGATATAATAGTAAAAGAAAGCAACAAGAAAGGTCTTAGTCTGAATAGTAATAAAACAGAAGTAATAGTCATATCGAAGAAACAATTATTACCATCATGCAGCATAAAAATAAACAGGAGAAATCTGAAACATGTGCAACATGTCAAATACTTGGGCACAATAATAATATCAGATGGAAGATGCACCACAGAAATAACAAGCAGGATAGCTCAGGCTAAAATAGCATTTCAGAAAATGAAAAATCGTCTTATGCAACAAGTCTTTGTCAATAGAAGTGAGAAAGAGAGTTCGTCCGTGCTATATAAAGCCAATTGTGACCTATGGAAGCGAATCATGGATAGTAGACAAACAAATGAAAAGATAATTAGAGGCCACTGAGATGGGATCTCAGAAGAACGTCAATAGTTTCCTGTACAGCTAAAAGACCAATGAGGAAATTCTCAAAGAGGCCAACACAAAAAGAGAGCCCCTAAAAACATCAGAAAGAAACAATGAATATTTTTCGAGCACATCGTGAGAAGAATAAAGTTGGAATACTTGGTTACAACTGGCAAAATACAGGGAAAAGAGATCGTGGAACGATAAAGTAAGAAAATACTAGATAGCTTGGTGTCATGACATGGAAAACAGTCAACTACAAAATTGATATGATGCACTGTGATAAAAGATTGTAGAAGGACATGATCACCTACGCCAACCAGTATGGCACTTGATGATGACAGAATACATTTTATCTTTTTTTTTTTAAGTGAAATTTGAAATTGTAAACATTTTCCCTTATGTAGTTATTGATAAAATCTTTTCAAGAAAAAATGTGAATATATTTCATAATGTAGTAATGGATGGATACACGAGGGGCTGACTCTATAGTCATTTTATGGATTAGCATGATTGGAGGTGTTAAATTGGAAGATACTTAAGTTGAAAAAAAAAGGTCTATCACAATGGTTGACATATTGCTATAATAGTTGTTATATGTTGGTGTGGGGGACTGGTTGGCCTCAAGACAGAGAGGTTGTGGGTTCAAATCTCGGCCAAACCGGTTGTGATTTTTTTATGATTTCTCTCTGCGGCAACCACCCCTGGTCTCAGCAGCGAGGCCCGGCTTGAAATGTCAATTATTCATCAACGAAAAAATGAGTACCTCCGAAGACGGAGTTATCTGCCTGTGCGGCAAGGGACCCTTGTGCAAAAGTATGTTTGTGATGAGTGTTAAGTTTTTTTTTTTTCTTTCCTTCCTCATTTGCCTTTCAGTGTCGAGGGGAGATATAATTTGTGGTCTTTGCTCTTCTATTGACCTCTGCTGCTGTATGTTTCTTATATTCCATAAATCCAATCTCTTTCATGGTCTACCCTTGCTTGAATCTTGTGTTCTCACAATATTTATTACAGGCTCAGTTGTGTTTTGGTCTTTCTGTCATCACATGGCAAACCATTTTATCTGTTGTTTCTTTATGTATTCCATGGTGGGAGTTATTCCTAACTTTTTGAAAAATTCTTCATTTCTGATCTTATCTCTCAGGCTGTTTCCTGTCATTCATCTAACACATTTCATCTTGGTAGTAGTTATTTTTCTTATTGTTCTTTAGTCAAGAGTCCAGGTCTGTATTGGTAGCACAACATTGGGATGAAGATTATAATGTAGAGTACTCATTTTGCCTTTAGTGTTATTGCCTTGCATGATGACAGCAGTGTGGATAGTTTTCCTATTATTTGACAAGTTCTGTTACATGTTGAATCTATTCTGCTTGTGAGTTGTCGTTTGTCACTAGACTTCCTAGCTATCTTAATTACTCCACTTGTTTAATTATCTGCCATCCATCACTATGTTGATGTTCTGTTTCTCTTTTGCAATGTTCTTGATTTTTGTCTTGTTGATGTTTATTTCCATGTTGTATTGTGTGTACTGTATTAAAACAGGTAAATGAATTTAAATATCTAGGTGAGATGCAAAATCGCTCAGGCAAAAGTAACTTTATCAAAAATGAGGAAGTACTGTGCAGTCCATTTTTTGACATTCATCATCATCATTGAGTGCCGTCTCCGCAACGAAGGTTGGCTACCATGGAGCCATTAGAAACAAGAAAAAGTGTTCTTAAATGTAATGTAGAGCCAGTCTTATCATATGGATGTGAATCATGGACAATAGGACAACAGACAAGAAAATCACTGTAGGCTGTAGAAATGTGGTTTTACAGAAGAATGTTGAGAATACCATGGGCAGATAAAAAGAGTAATGAAAACGTTCTGAAAGAGGCCAAAGCAAAAAGAGAGTTAAATTTAAATATTAAGAAGAAACAGTCATTATTTTTTGGCCATGCAATGAGAAAGGAACAGCTGAAATATATTGTAACAACTGGGAAAATTGATGATAATGATTGAGTGCCTGTACTGTTGATTCTTTTTAAGTGCTCTTGTTGGTCTCCTATTTTCCCTTCTATTAGTATCATGAGTGTTTAGTAGTTGCAGATAAATGTAGAACATTATTTGACTCAGTCAACAATTTTCCTGCAAGATGCTTTCACTTGTAGAACAGGGTGACAAAATTAGTTTTTAGTGTTAATTTTAAAAAAAATCTCTTTAGTGGCTGTGCAGTGGGTCAGATTTAGGGCTTAAGTTTCTTGCTAAGTTTATAATATTGAATGCTTCACTCATGCTTTCACAAGCATTCAAGCTCAGAATGCAACCGGAGAAATACATCTGAAAAGGATGACCTGAGTGGGTCTGCATTCCTTAGAATGTCAAGATGCTAAAGGATGATCACATTTACTGCTGTTGTAAAGCTGTTTATAAAAAATGTCATAACTTTGTGTCACTTTGACAACTGGAGCTACAGCTCTGTCTCTATATTATTGCCTGTCTCTGGAAGCCATTGGTCAACTTCTCATTGTGAGGATACAAATGTATTGGGATATTCAAGATTTTTGCTAATAAAATGAGTATGCCTTAGTAAAGTCACTGGGAGTTTGCCTTTTGTGCATGAGACGGTTAGAAACAACCTTCCAGCTCACCTTTCATCCTTCTCAAAGGCTATCTATCCTGTACATGAGTCCAAAGTCTTGCAAATGGGAAGGAAACCTTATGTCCATCTCCACCCTCTCGATCAAGATGTAGTTGTTGATTTGTTGTATGCCTTCTTCTGGACTGCAACTGTGTAACAAAATTGTAGTAAAAATCTACATCTTTATCGGTCATGCTTATTCATGCAGTGCAGTTGGTTGGTCTAGATATTTTCAGCCCCTTTAAAATGCAACCCGATTCTCTTAAGCTGTCTGGTGTCCTTTCTCTTTGCTTCCCACTATCTCTTCGCCTCTCAACTTTCTTAGTTGTCACAATATATTTAAGCTGTTCCCTTCTCATTACATGTCCCAAAAATGATGATTGTCTCTTCCTAATATTGAACATTAGCTCTCTCTCTCTTTGCTTTGACCTCTTTCAGAACGTTTTCATTAATCTTCTTAGCTGTTCATGCTATTCTCAACATTCTTTTGTAAAGCTTCATATCTACAGCCTCCAGTGATGCCAAAGTTATATCCATCTGTAATTCTCTAAATTGTGGTATATAATGAACGTCCAGCCATCAACTCTTAAATTTATAGTTATTGAATGGAGAGTTAAGATTTGGTAAAGAAATTAGAACAAGACGTCAGCAAGAAGCATGGTTGCTCAGAGACCAGATACACAGAACGGCAAGGAAAATGATAAATGGTACCCCCACCCGAGTTCCAGTGTTATCAGCGTCAAACATGGTCCTTATCTGTGACTCAATAAAAGATCACATACAAGATGCTTGGAAAAGGAGGGGTGATTGATGTCATTAAGGAAGACAGAATAAAAATGATTAAATCAGGGAGAAAAATGGTTGGAGCCGAATCTTGTCTTCGAACACTTAACGAGAGGTGGACAATCAAGTGATCCAGTCTTCTCATGTAAATGGATCATAACTCAGCCACCATTGTGCGTCTACGACAATCGATGACCTGGTTTCAGAGCTCGACGAATATCAGAAGTCAGATGGATAGAAAATATTGTTCGTGATGCTGCTGTGTCGACACGAGTTGTTAGCTCTCATACACCCAGCTTTCTTGACTTCCTACGTTCTGATTGGACAAGGTGGAGATTCTACTGCTTTCAAGTACTAGAACTATATTTGTCAACTAACCTGACCAGTGCGGGGACTGCGATGATCTTCCTCACCTCGTTAGCCAGTCTGTTCTGGCGCAGACTGTCACTGGGAGGTGAAAGGTCGTGTTAGGGCTAGTGCTTCCTGCAGTCAACATGCACAAATTATGCAATGGTTATGGCAACCGCCATTGTGACACACTTGGTCTATGATAGAAAACTGCAACTCCCAACAACACGTCACAGTTTATATTAATAGCGTTTGTAGGCCAGTGTGGCTACCGGGGCCCTGACCACGGTGAGGGGAGAAATAGGGTCAGTGTCACTTGCCACAGGTGTTGTAAGAGGCGACAAAGGAATTTGAAGTCGTCGCCTAATCTGTCGCGTAGGACGTGCTCGGAACGACTTTGTCAAGAGAATTTAACGATCTTTTTGTGAAATGCTGTAATACGTGGTGGGGCGGATATGCTGAATTCTCGACTGCAATATAACTGGTTCTGTGTACAATAAAATAGAGTTTGTAAGTAACGGGTGGAAGAGAGGTGTGCACCGGAATACTGCGGTGTTCCCATGGGAGGAGATCGGGATTAACTAAGAGAGTATGGAGAACGGGAATTGTGGGAGCACATCTGCTTTAGATTGACATGATTATATAGCTAACGCCTTGGGATTATAGCGTCAGCCTTGAGTTGCTAATATTCTCCTCTTTGCTCCCATTTTTATTTGCTCTTTCTCCCATCTTGTCTTTGGACATTGTGCACCTCCAATAATGATGAGAGTAGTCTAGAATGTTGAATTAGATGGTCACTAATCGATGTGATAATGCAAGGTCTGCCTAGTATTTGTATAAGTACTTTCTCTGAATAAACGAAATTGGTTTTGGTTGAATGGGTTGATGATAGGTAGGTAAGTGTGCAGAGAATGGAAGAGCAAGTTGTTAGAAGGTTTAATAACACATTAATGTACCGCGGATCGATATTTTTACAACTGAATTCTTCGGTTGTTTCTGGAGAATTGTTATTATAATACAGGTATGACTTGTGAATCGACAAATAGCATAAAGCGCTCTGCTGGCCAGTCGGTTGACAGAGACACACATCACATTTGTTTGCCACTGGTACTTTAGTTGGCTGTTCTTGAAGAATGCTGAGAATACCACGGACAGCTAAGATGAGTATTGAAAACTTTCTGAAAGTGGCCGAAGCAAAAAGAGAGCTAATTTCCAATATTAGGAAGAAACAATCATCATTTTTTGGCCATGTAATGAGAAGGGAACAGCTGAAATATATTGTAACAACTTGGAAAATTGAGGGACGAAGAGATAGAGGGAAGCAAAGGGCTAAGATACAGTTGCCAATAACCAAATAAAACTAGGAGAAATACCTCTATTAGATGTACAATCTTACATATATCTGGGCAGTAATATATATAAAGAGGGAGGAACAGAAAATAATACAAAACAAGGATATCAAAAGCAAGAGGAGCTTTCATTGCACTGGGAAACTTATGGAAATCCAAAGAAATTAGGTAAATACAAAAATAAAAATTTTCAACTCAAATGTTAAGGCGGTCCTATTATATGGATGTGAAACATGGAGAACAACAAAATTGACAATCACGAAAGTTACAGAGTTTCATTAATGGATGCTTACGCAGAATAAAAGGATGGAAATGGCAGGATAAAATCACTAACATAGAATTATGGAAATGTACCAGTCAAACACCAGTGGATAAAGAGGTACAGCTAAGACGATGGCGCTGGATAGGACACACACTACGGAAGCCAACTGAGAGTATTACACAACAGGCCCTATTTTGGAAACCCCAGGGGAAAAGACAATGAGGAAGACCAAGGAATTCTTGGAGAAGACAGAAGCAGAGATGAAGATGATGGGGAAGACATGGAATGATCTTAAAAGATTGGCAAAAAACAAAAACGACCTGGAAAGTGTTTGTTGAAGACCTGTACTCCACTGGGAGCTAAAAAGGTAGATGAAGAAAGAGAAAATATACCAGACAGCTTAAGAGAATGGCTTGGCAAAAGGTCAACGGCGGAAATGATAAATAACTGTTGATATCGAAAGTTGTAGAGAGACATGATCACCTACGCCAGTAGGCACGGTACTTGATGATGACTTTAGTGGATTTTCTCATTTACATGTTTTCATTAAGAATAAATGCATATGCTTCTTCAATTATACATTGAAAGTGATTTAAAAATAAAAGATCTGTGCAAAAATAATTTAAAAAATATGTTTAAGAATTGAAAACTGCATCATGAGAAACTCTCAAATTTGCCAATATTTCATCTCTTTAGTTACAAGCATTGATTACTACGATATTATTCACACATAACTATCTGCTATAGCTAGAAATCTTCTATAATACTCTTTGTTTCTGATGTCACAAATCGAAACCACTTCCACAAAAATATCAACTTTAAGGAGGCGTGGAATGTATTAGACTCAATCTTCAATTCATAAATATTGCCACATTTCCAAAATTATTGTTAAAATGCAACTGTTAGGTGAACACAAGCAGCTGTGATATACAGAGGCTCGTGAGATTTTTTAATAAGCAAAGATAATAAAATGACATTTGCTTATATTCTTTTTGTATTCCCGAGTACTGTTACCTCTGTACTAATGCTTGTTATTAATCTCATGTGTATATATATATATATATATATATATATATATATATAGTCATCCCTCGCTACTTTGCGGCCTCAGTACATCGCGGATTGTTTGTTACACACACACACGTATCATATTTATATCATTTATACATTATTTTATGTATGTTATTTATACTATTAATATTTTATTTACATTTTTGAAACTATTCTTTAATGTTCTAATGATAACATATGTACTTATATGGTTTCATATACACTTATTGATATTATACGTACACAAAAAATGTACGTTTGTTAAAAATTAGAGGGTGACACTACTTCGCGGTTTTTCATTTATCGCGGCCGGTTCTGGTCCCTATTAACCGCGATAACTGAGGGATTACTATATATATATATATATATATATATATATATATATATATATATATATATATATATATATATATATATATAATGACTTGAGATAGAGGCAGTTATTCCTTCAGACGGACTGTGATAAGAACAATGTCCTTCAAAATACAAGCAACCAGATGACTCAATCAGACTGATTATAATGACTACTGGTCCGTTCCTTATTCCTGCAAACATAACATTACCACATTTCCTCTCACCGTTTACAAATGATAAAGCGCGGATACGCGAAAAAAAAAAGAAATTCTTTATCGCACTCAGTCTTGACGTGTGTATATAATATTTGTATATATAAAACATGAGTTGAGTATTATGTAATGCATGCATGCTGTGCAGACAGAATTATTAGGCTTATTTTAAGATGATAGCTCTTCAGTGACAGGAGCTTGATAGGGATGTAGTTAAATCACTCCCTAGCTCTCACACTGCACGGAGTAGGGTCCAACCCTTGTTTGCTCTGATTTGGTTATCACCGGCGCACCAGCGGCTTTTGATTAGATATGGAGTGTGGCAGCGGATCTTGCCTGCACTTTACGTGATACAGGCGTCTTGGCAATGACTAACCACTTGGGTAAGGCTTGGAGGCTGGCACTGTAATCATTTGTTTTTGGGTAATTATAGGTCACAGTAATACACACATGAAGTTAACGATCTCATGCTCAATATCAAAGTTTCTTCGTCTCTCTTCTCCCTCCTCCTCCTTCGTTGGTAGTCGTCGTCTATCACTCAATGTCTTCCCCATACTTTTCCTCCGTTTCCACCTATCTTATTCGAAATATGGTGGCCTTTCATTTTGACTCCTGTGGGAATTCCAAGAATGGGCTCCTCTTGTAATGCTCATCTCTGAATTCCGCATTGTATTTAATCTAACGCCATCATCTTTATCGCATTACTTCTTCCACATGTTTTCAGGTACCTTCCCACATTTCTATGTTGCCATGGCAATTCCGTCAGTTTATTCTGTTCGGCATCCTTGATCCTCTACTTCTTCGTACACCTTTCTATCTATCTATCTATTGACCTTTCGAGCCGTAGCCGGCCTATAGGGCGTAGACCAAGATACACCTTCTCCTATCTGAATTTTTGTTCTAGCAGTTTTCTTTTAAAGATATTTTATCAAATCTCGCCATCTGTCTCTGTTCTGTGCAAGCAGCTTTATCTCATTGAGGGAGCCGAATCCTGCTGCTCTTGCCTCTCTCGTACACCTTTAGACGTCAATAAATTCGAAGAAAGCGTTCGTCAGCCCAAGGCTGATGACGTCATCATATAGCTAGTTCCGGTATGGTAGCGGTGATGGCTACAAGAGCCTTCTCTGTTCATCATATGTTGTACACGATTATAGCAGTTGTTCACCAGTTATTTTGCCTGTGCCATTCACATGCGTCAGATATCCCCTATACTTGGGGTTGTTGAAAAGTGGCACTTCAATCTGCCGAGGACTGCTCGAAGTAACAAAAATTGTTACTTGTTATTTTCTGTGCTCGGGCCTCCTATATATACCTTCCTGGCCTATCGTTTTTTGCTATTCTCCATATCTTGCAGCATAAAATGTTATTGAATGATTTTAACAATGAAGTTTTAATATTTTTTGTTTGTTAGAAACCCAGTTAATTTATAATTGATTTTTAGTGCAATAAAATGCCTTGCTTTCTGATTCCCCTTCATATCTGTGAAGTTTTTGTGGCAAATTGTGTGTGCAGTTTAGGGGCAGATAATCATACCATGCCAATTATTCCTTAGTCCCCTACGACGTTGTTTACTTCCCTTCAAGGTCCAAATGACGGGCGTCACCACCATGAAGTTCTCCTTATATATGCCCTGGATTATAATGTTCGAAAGCATCAATAGCACAGTGGTAGCTCTGTGTAAAAAGAAATAGGTACCTGTCTCTTTCAGCTGGGCTGGAGAAAATTAATGACGTCGAGGAAGAGCCCCACCCCTCGCAACCACCTATGATGTATATAGTCCAAATTGTTTTACTCATCTGAGGCATCATACATGTTAGGTGGTTTACGTTTTATCACTTTATTGTATTTGCGTGAATCGTGAAGCCAGCACGGTTGACGCAGTTGCGGAACACAAATGGTGGTTGTGAGAGACATATTAATCCCTTTTTTTGATAACCAAGTACTCTGATGAAGCTCTGTAGTCATATAATTCGGTGTTACAGTATAGGGGTACACATTGTTGAACTCATTCAAGTATTTCTCGGACTATATCTACCTGTCTGTCCATCCGTCCTTGCTTATATCTCAGTTCCTCCTGTCTGTTTCCCAATCTAAACTAAAGACTTTAGTAAACCTCCCCCCTTTGTCCATCCAGTCTGCCAGTACAGTCCTTGCCTAATTTGTCGCGCGACATTTCCTATCACTTTTAATACTTTGTGTGGGCCGGCAGTCTGTACATTAATCGTGTAATTGTCGTTCACATAATCATCATCATCGTTTGCCATATCGGTTGGCGTAGGCGATCATGTCCTTCCACAATCTTCTATCTACAGTGCATGGTATCAGTTCTGTTGTTGACTTTTTTCCATGCCATTACACCAAGCTATCCTGTATTTTCTCTCTTTATCGTCCGCGATATATTTTTCCTTTTATTTTGCCAGTTGTAACCAAGTATTTCAATTTTCCTCTTCTCATGATGTGCCAGAAAGATGTTGATTGTTTCCTTCTGATATTTTTTTAAAAATGGAGTTCCCTTTTTGTGTTGGCCTCTTTGAGAATTTCCGCAGTGGTCTTTTTAGCTGTCCAGGGAACTTTCAACATTCTTCTGAGAAATCCCATCTCTGTGGCCTCTAATCGTCTTGTCATTTGTTCACATAATCATCCATCATTAATTATTGCATCCCCTTTGTAGTCTTTATTTATTTGGAGTAAAATAAAAACTCAGGCCCGAACACCTCCTGGCGGCCATTATTCTCGGTCCTATATGTCTCTTCCCCCGCCGCAAATCCCCAGTAATGGAATAATGCCGTAAAGATAGTTTTATTTCATTTCATTGTATATTTGCACCAGTTGTGATTTTTATTTGTGATTTCTCTCTGCGGCAACCACCCTTGGTCTCAGGAGCGAGGCCCGGCTTGAAATGAGCTCGGCGAAATGAGTCCATTTACTCATCGGCGGGAAAACAAATATGAGTGTATCCGAAGACGTAGTTATCTCCCTGTGCAGCGAGGGACCCCTGTGCACACGACTGCAAGGGAAAAACGGATTTAAAAAAGATTCAGCGCAGAAACTCAGTTCCTAATCTCTAGGGACTTTGCCAGTGGTGAAAGTTGGCCAGCTCAAAAAAAAAAAAAACAACATTTATGTACCGTTATGTTTGTTGTCTCCACCGAAAAGACCCCATCTATCATCCTCTGCCATCTTGTCTTATTCCTCTATAAAGCCGTACTTATACCGATTCGTGTGTTTCTATGTTTTAAATTGTTATATCCGTTTGCCATAGCCGAACTAACACTTACTGGGATGGTTGAGATATATTGTGAGCACAGGCATGAACTTCTGTGAACGTCGTGTGGTATCTCAATCACCATTGTGCAAAGTTATCACTGGGCTGCGGAAACTAATACCCAGTCACTCTAGCCCTAAATATGCACATTGTTCGCCGAGTCTGGTGGGTGTCAAACAATGGTGGTGGTATTTCATATAAAATACAATAGAAGTAGCTTAGAATAGTTGATGAAGTAGGGGAATTAGACAAGTAGAAACTATCAATGTAGATGCATTATCAGCCATGATTCTTTTTTCTTTTAACGAAAAACCAAAGGGCGTGAATATGAGGGGTGGAAAACGCAATTTTAAAGAAGAATTGGGACCAGTGTTTTGGGGAAGGGGATGTAGTGGACATTTTTAGTTTGACTGTGATGTGATGATTGTAATGAATATTTAGCAGTCCCTCCTTGGCATTCCCATTGCCTATCTTTCTTGTTGTATCTATCTATATGTCTGTCTGTCTATCTATCTATTTTCCTTTAGAGCCGAAGACGACACATAGAGCTGATATTTTAGATTCTTGTGTCCGATGATATTTCAAATGTCAGACCTTGAACAGGATATGTGGCGAACGAAAGATAGATAGAACAGGATATGTATCGCGTCTCGCCACACGGTTCTGTTTTGGCCGAGTTACTCAATCTCGGCGAGGAAGCTAATGTCTATGTTGTTCGCCTCTCGCTTTATACTAAGGGATCTCCTTCTTCCATTGCTTTTTCTTCAAGGTATATTTTGTCTTCTTGCTGAATTGTTCACTGCTTTTGTCTTTTCTTGGTTGAGCTCAAGTTCAATTGTCCTAGCTATTGATAACATGGCATTTGTTTTTTCTTGCATCATTTTCACATCCCAATTGATAAGAATTATGTCTCTGAAAAATCAAAGTCCTCCAACTGAGATCCAAGTGTCCTTCCAATACCTTCGTCACATGTACAGCACTTCTACATCATGAAGTCGACGACAGTTCCAACTAACAAGGGAGATAAAATACATCATTGTTTCACTCCAGTATCAATCTGGAACCATTCGCTCAATCCTGCCTCTGTGCGAACTGTACATGGGAACCCGTCGTATGAATCTGATGTTAGTGATTGTTGACGGTATTCTATATTGTCTGAGTATGTTCCACAGTGAGTCTTTACGTATGATGTCGAAAACCTTTTTGAAATCAATGATAGCGACTGGGTGGTCTAGGTAAGACGTCAACTCTGGACAAGAAGGTCCTGGGTTCCAGTCCACCATAGGCGGTGAGAAAGATCCGATGTTTAGCCCTCTCTGGGTATTGCGATCCTATGTCTAGCCCTCTCGAAAAATGGCGAAAACAGGAGGCCCCGTGTCCACTCGCGCACGTTAAAGAACCCTTAGAAGTTTAAAGTCGAAAAGAGCAGGCCAAAATGGCCCTTGTTCGAGCAACAACAAAAAATTGTTAAACAAATATACCCATCCACGCCGAAGTCGGATGTGTCGGGCCGATAGGCTCAGATATAGCGGCGAGGCCGTAAACTAGCGACACATCGCTTCCATGCCCACTTAACGGGTGAATACTAAGAGAAGAGAAGAAATTTATAAGAAGTGGTTTATGCTTTTCTTTATGTTCTAATATAATTCTTAGCGTGAAAGTATGATCCAGGCAGCCTCTCCATTTTCTAAATCATGATCACTTCACGCATAAGTATCTACCCCATTTTTTATTCTGTTCACGATGATCTTACAGAATACTTTAGAGGCAACTAATAGAAGAGTCGTGCCTCTCCAGTTGTTTGCAATCCTTCAGATTGCCCTTTTTGGGAATTTTGACAATTTATACCTCTTTTGCACTGTGTTCCACCTGTTCTTCTTTTCATATTGCATTTCTTGTAATATTTCTTCTAGCAAATATAGTTTACAGTTTGTTTTAATGCCAGCATATAGCTTTTCATTATATAATTCTTTGAAGTTGATTTTTAGCAGTAACTTAGCAGGGCTTGCCGAAAAAAGTATACAGAGTGGTTAAAAACATACACGCATCAAAACTCGGAGTAACAGAGCTTTTGTGTTAAAGTGGAACTATAACAATCGGAGAGTGCTCGATTCAGACCATATTTGAGACTCTCGAGTTTTAATTTGCGAGACCGCAAGGTAGGTGTGATTGAATATCTAGTCCTGTCGGAGTCCGACGATAAAGAGGAGATCGCGCGTTCAAGTTAGTATACAAAAGAAGGCGCCTACCAGCAACTGAGCTGAGAGCTGTCAGCGACCCATGGCTGTGTGCGTCAGGATCGATACTCCCCCTCCCAGTAGTGCTCCTGGAAACAGATTATCGTTTTGGCCAAGCTAGTAGGGATTGAAGAGAGAATACAACAAGGGATTGAAGAGGGAATACAACTCGGTTAAAAAAAAATACCATGTTGAAGTCTGATGGGTTAGGCGCAAATATTATAGCTTCTAAAGGTAAAGATAAAGTAGAGATTTGAATTGGCGTCTTAGCACGTGAGTTCTCACCCATATGTACTCTGCCGCCTATCTAGAAGTGTTCAGATAGTGTCGCTTAAAGCATCGAAACTCACAATGCGAGGCGACATTCTTCATCTTCCCAGAGTAATACCCTGGTACCCATTTCTGCCAGCGGCTGGATCGACCGCGGAGGTTTTTTTTTTCTTTTCCTAACCACGAATACAATTCACACTGCTTCCAGCGGGAATCGAACACAGGTTGTCCGAACGTCGGTAGTCCAGTCGGGTGGTTTTCCCAACTAGGTTACCGAGGCCCCCAAATATCACAACGCTTAACACCTACGCACTTAATGTCCTTTCATGACAGACGACGGCGATTATTCATTCCCTTAGTAGTTCTCGGTTGAACGTCAATAAATGTGAAAGAAGCATGAAAAATATCGCTTGGCTATTGATAGTCAATAAGAGTGGGTTGTATGCCACTGTCCGGGCCTAATTTAAAGAAAAGTAAAATTATACCATCTATTCACAAAATAAACCAGTTTCTTTTCTTCTTCTGAATGTAGGGGTCTTTGTCGTCCACTGTACTTAGATCTTCCTGTTTGTTCTAAAAAAAAGGTTGTAAACATTGTGCTAGTTTAGTTATGAAGGAAAACCGCTTGAGAGAAATGTGTCCTAAGACAAAATACATAAACATAATGGTTCTACGTGATTGACATACATGGGTTTTAATTCGATATATTTAATATAAAATATTAAATACGATATATTTAATGCGATATATTTGATACGATATATTTAATGCGATATATTTGATACGATATTATAAGATTGGAATGACACTTCTGAGCGTTTCTGCTGTATCATCATTGTCATCATCAGGTGTAATTGAGCCACCGATGAAGAGTGTTTGATTTACATCTTGTCCTGTTCTCTACCCTTTGTTGCCTTCCTGTGTCGTGGGAAAATGGAGTGTTTTTGACAGTGCCCTTTGGTTCGCCACACACGTAGTTATTTGTGTGTCACTTGTTATTCCTTGGAGAAAGGAAGGAGGGACCTTCTCTACCTCTTCTGCTATTCCTCTGCTTGTTAATGTTTGTTGTGGAACATGTTGGTAACCACGATAGATGTCCAATCCATTTGTTGTCTCTGCGTGAAGATCAGAACTGTTGCTGCTCCCATTCTCTTACTGATCTCTTCATCTTTTAATTTGATCTGTTATTGTCACATTAAGAATTCTTCAAAGACACCTTATTTCAGAAGTTGTGATCTTTATTTTCGGCTTATTTTCTTTTGATGCTGCTGTCATCGTTTGACACTGATAGCACAACGTTGGTAGAAAAACAGATTTGCATATTGTTCTTTTAAAAAAAAATATATTAGCACGTTAAAAAAAAAATAATGTGTGTTATCTCTCCGATTATCTGATTTGTGTTATCTCTCCGATCATCTGATCTGCTTTTGTTGCATTTGTTTGCTATTTTATACTATTTGTATCAGCTCATTGTTCTGAAATGCTAATCTGCCATATATATATATATATATATATATATATATATATATATATATATATATATATATATATATATATGGTTTAAATGTTTCGGCTGGCCATAATATAAATATATAATAGCCATGTAAAATAACCTCTACTGAGATGAAATGTGTCAGATCAATGACAGGAAACAGTCTGAGAGATAAGATCAGAAATGAAGAACTGAGAAAAAAGCTAGGAATAGCCCCCGCCATAGAATATATAAAGAAGCAACAGATAAAATGGTTTGGCCACATGACAAGGCAGAAAGGTTAAAACACAACATAACAAGACTTCAATAAACGTTGTGGGAATACCAGACCCAAGGGTCGACCACAAAAAAGATGGAGCGATGGAATATTAGAAGCACTAGGAAACATAGCAGCAGCAGAGGCGAACAGAAGAGCAAAAGACCACAAATTATATATCCCCTCGACGCTGAAAGGCAGATGAGGAATGAAAGAAGAAGAAGAACTATTTGGAAATTCGGCATAGCATTGTGTGTTTTTTTTTTAATGACAGTGACTTTCAGAATAAATTTATTTAATATTCGCATACCTTTGACTGTGATCATTTCAATGAGTCCACCCCCCCCCCCCCCCCCCCCCCCCCCGAACATTTTTGACTTATGGTCATTGCATTGCACATGGCCACAGATGCTAGTAATCAGGAAATGAAAGGTTGGATTGTGAGTTCTATTTTTGTGTCCGGGACCATTCATCCGGTGACGACCACACGATGATTAACTCAACACAGAAACACGTCAACGCCAGAGCTCTACGATGACACTTGACACCAGCTGTTCATGAGGTGAATCAAAGATAATAGTCTTGAGTGAAGTTCAAATGTGAATTAGTAGAGATCTCACTTACCACGTCGTTGACTTTCTTGCGTTAACAAGTCTCTTCCAATACATTTCTCATGCATAGCTGTTGGTGAGTAGTAGCGTCTTAATTCATCACTACTAGTGTTTGGGCAACTGCTCAATGGATGGAAACTCTTCAGGCTCTGTAAAGAAATAACCACAACTCATGTTAATTACTACATACATTCTTCTAAAAATAATAAAGAGACGTTTGTTGGCACTAACTTATAGCATCATCCACTTGTCTCTTCTATCTTTCCAATGCTATTTAACCTTTCTCGAATTATGTAAAATGATACCCTTTCTCCTTGTACATCTTCTAGATCTAAACTGTTTGCTTGCAAAGATTACATTCCCCCGTCGTCAGTCGAATTATAACTTGGTCTACTTTACTCATGATCTCCATGGTCTATTTCTCTTTGCCGTCATTCACCATCATGTGCCATACCGATTGGCGTAGGCGATAATGTCGTTCCAGAATTCCCTGTCCATAGTGCACCGTATCAATTTTGTTGTTGACTTTGTCGTGCCCCGATACCAAGCTATCTAGTATCTTCCCTCTTTGCTGTTCGCGATTTCTCTTTCCCTGCATTTTTGCCAGTTGTAACCAGGTTCTCTGGAGTCTCGATAGTTCAGTGGTTAGTGAACTGGACTACAAAAGTCGGGTTCGATCCTGATCGACGGCTTCCAGGTTCACCCTGCCTTTAATGGGTACCTGATTTTTCTGGGAAAGTAAAGCGGCACGGGCGTAATACCGACCACTTTACCCCGAAAATCATGTGCCGAAGGTCTGTAAAAATTATGGTCACTAACACCATATTCTCTATACACCACTTGGCGTGACGGTGCACTTTACTTTTTTTTTTACTAACCAAGTACTCCAACTTTCCGCTTATCGTGATGCACCAAAGAATGTCGGTTTTTTTTTTCTTCTGATGTTTTTCTAGGAACTCTCTTTCTGTGTTAGCCTCTTTGAGAGTTTCCTCGTATTATTTTTTAGCTTGTTCAATGAACTCACTACATTCTTCTGAAAAATCCCAAACCGACCGACGTCTCTAATCGTCTTTTCATGTGTTTGCTTATGATTCGCTTGCTGTCATGACTACTCACTAAAACAATTTAGTTTATCTCTCCAAGTCTCAATTCTTTCTTAAGTTCCCCAATTTGTCTCCAGGATCTGGCTAGTTTTGCCTTCGTCTCGCGACGCTCTAAATCCTTGTCTAGCGAGCCCATACTGGTTATAATCTTCCTTAATAGTCACTCATAACGGTTACATTCAAAATGGGCTTGCTATGAATTTTTTAATCTGTTATTACGTTAATTTACGACAAATTTATTTAAAGCCGACACTTAGTGTTAGTCGTTAAACTTTGTGTGATATTTATTCCATTGGCGCGGGTTAATTATTCATACTACCTGTCACATGTTTTATCAAATCTGATAACTCGTTGGTGTCACGTCGTAACACCCATGGTGGAGCATTGTCAAATCAATTATCTAACGTTTCGGGGGGTGACATAATTCATAAGATCATCAGAGAACAGACAGGATTAACTGTTGTCACACATCAGAAAGCAGCATATAACCGTGAATAAAAGAACCAAAAAGAGAAAATAATCTCGTCACGCCACATGGCTTATATGGTGTTAGTGTCCATTTCTGGAGATAATGTTGGGAGGAAAAGGCGCCTCGCAGCAGCAGAGCTGGAAGCGGTCAGCGACCCACAGCTGATGGTTTGCTCTAGGATCGGTGAACCTGAACCATCCAGACCTTATTCCACCTCCCCGTAGTGCCTCCAGAAACAAACTAACCTGTATAATCAGGCCAAGTGAATAGGGATCGAAGAGGGAAGATAACCCGGTACTAAAAAATAACATGCTGAAATCGGATGTGTTGGGCCGAAAGGCGCAAGTATCATAGTTCTACTGCAAACTACAACACAATGTATCTACGCCAACTTAAGTCCTTCTAAGGATGGTTGACTAAGAGGACAATCAATTCCTTTAGTAGTTATCTGGTGAATAACAACAAGGAAAGAAAAGATGTAATGTGGTCCGTGTTATGCCCGTACAGCTTTTCTCATGGAAAAAAAAATCCGCTACCCTTTTAAGGTTATGTGAACCTGGAAGCCATCAGTCAGGATCGAACCCAACCTCTTGTCTTTAGTTGTCCAGTTCACTAACCACTGAAATATCGCGGCTTCCCATAACCGTGAAAGTTGAAGGAACATTGTGAAGAGTGCACCAACGTTCGCCAGGGTTATTTGGACGAGACTGGGAAAGGGATGAGTACTGTTGTAGGGTCATATAGTTCAGTAAATAATACCAATAACGCCTTCCTTGTATAGTGAATCTGATGTTTGTATCAATATTTTGTAATTCTTCTCCTTCTTTCCTTCCTCATTTGCCTTTCAGCGTCGAGAGGAGATATAATTTGCGGTCTTTTGCTCTGCTGCTGTTATGTTTCCTAGTGCTTTTAATATTCCGTCGATCCATCTTTTTCGTGGTCGGCCTTTGGGTCTGGTGTTCACGTCAAGTCTCATTGTGTTGTGTTTTGTTTGATTTTTCTGTCTTGTCACGTGGCCAAACCATTTTATCTGTTGTTCCTTTATATATTCTATGGCGGCGGTTATTCCTAGCTTTTCTTCTCAGTCGTCCATTTCTGGTCTTATCTCTCAGGCTATTTCCTGTCATTCGTGTAACACATTTAATCTTAGTAGAGGTTTTTTTTTCTTATTGTTCTTGCATCAGGGGTCCATGACTGGCATTGGTACCACAACATTGGGATGAAGGTCGTATTGTAGAGTGCCCTTTTTGCCTCCTGAGTTATTGCCTAGTTGGACAATAGTGATGAAAGCTGTCCAATGATTTGTAATGCTAATCTGTACATTAACAGTGATGAGAGTCAGCACCATGCCGGGTCTTCCTACTTTCTCAGAAATAAATGTGGTGCCAGATTCTGGGCGGTGAACTTCGAAGCTGTGTTTGTCAGTTTGGGCGGTGAGTGGGGAGGGATAGGCACCGTATAACAGCGTCGAACACCATATCAACAATCGAGTTCACCAATCATTTGGCTAGAGTCATCTCAGGTTTAGACCTTCATCTTCTTCTTCTGCGATTATGGCTCATTCAGACTAGGATTCCGGACTCTCTTATGAAGGCAGCTGTCTGTTTAAGTGATTCGGTTCCCCCGTTTAGTTTCTCTTCCAGGGAGGTGGGTGTGGACCACATTGTCCTTCTCAGGTCTGTGTACTGGGGCAATCTTGTAGAACATGTTTTGCTGTCATGTTATCCAGTGGCATTGTCTGGTAGTTTCTATTTTGAGTTTGGTGAACATGTGGTTTTTCTATTCTGGCATGAAGCCGTCAGCTCTGATAGCCTCAGCCATGACTGATCAGATTTGACATCATGCACCATTGTAACTCAATACATGTTCTGATAGAAAATGATATTTTCTGCATTAAAACCTTAGAGTAGAGCATCTGTGCACATTTGCTCCTCTGGCGTGTCTTCACCTCTAAGTGATTGATGAGCCTGTGGTGGTAGATGAGCCTGTGGTGGTAGGTGAACCTGTGGTGGTAGGTCAGCTTGTGTGTCCATATCCCCATGAGCTGCTCTAGTGGTAGCAATGTTACTAAGAGTTCTTCCAATCTGGACAGGTCAAAAGGCTAGGACCCCTTACTCCACCTCCACGCGGTGACGGTTCCAGTAATAGACTAACCAGTCTAGTTTGGCCATGTGAGTAGAGATCACAGAGGGAAGGCAAGCCGGTACTCAAAAATGCCCTGCTGAAGTAGGATGTGTTGGACCGAAAGACGCAAATAAACACAACTAAACGCATCAACGTCCACTTAACGTCCTTGTATGGGGGGATGACGAAGGGAAGTAACAATTCCTTTAGTTGTCTTCGGGTGAACGCCAGAAGTAAAGAGAAAGATCCGCCACTCTGCACACAGTCAAGGGGCTATTGAATAAGGGACGTATATTGGTAGGATAACATATATACGCTCTCTAAAAACAGCTTCTCGCACATAATAGTGGTGTGTGTATAGAGAGAAAGAGCGCCAAACACACCCCCTCCCCCCCCCCAAAAAAAAAAAAAATCCTTTTTTCCTCTCTTCCGCTGTGTCTTTTGATGCGACCGTAATAGTCAAATTTTATTTCTGAGATGTTGTTTATAAGACAACTGTTTTCAATGTTGAAGTATTTTAATTGGGCTTACTTTTTCTTTCTCATTATCCAAGGTATCTAAAGGATTTTTTCTGTAGCATTTAGTTTCGAATGAACCAATTTTTTTTTCTTCATTGATGTTTGAGAGATAATCCATGATCTACAACCATATGTAGCTGTCGGAAAGATACGTGTCCTTTAGTAGTTTTATTTTTACTGCCTTAATGGAATTGTGCCCTATGTTATTCATGCATTTAGTGTTTGTGTTGTTATCGCTATTCTTCTTTTGACTTACATCCGAAATCTCTTTCTGTAGTTGGTTATTATAAATCCCGGATACCTGTAACTTGTTACAATTTCAGGTTCGTCATTGTCAATGATGGTTGTGGGTTGGCTTTTCTTTACTATGTTGGTGGGCACTGTCTTAGTTTTATGTATATTTAAATAGAGGCTTTGCTCTTCGCTGTGTTTTTAAGTTGTCTTTTTTAATCCCTTCACGCTGTTTGAGAAATCTCAGTGTGCTCGGACGGGTCCTGGTTCGATCCCCCCAGAAGTGGCGGATTTTTTTTCGGACCGACAAGGCTTCGGGGTTCATTCATCTTCTAAAAATGGGTACCAGAGATTTTTCTGGGAAGTAAAGCCGACCTGGCGAGAAACCGATCACCCAAAAATGTACCATGGTCATAGAAAAATATGGTCACTAACACCAAATTCCCCATACGCCTAGCAAGGCATGGAAGGAACCTTTACTGTTTGGGAGAACTGTGTCAACAGTATATTTGAGTTCTGGTATTATGTTGCTATTTTCTGTGTGAAAGGTCGCACTTCAAATTGTCACCTTTTCTGACATTTCTCGTGATGTTCTCAACATACATGTTGAACATGTAATAAGAGAGGTCGTGCCCCTGCCTCACCCTCTCATTTTTTAACATGGAACCACTTTGGTGTTTCACGAACTATTCTAAATGATATTTATTGTTCGTATTGTAGTGATTCGATTAGTGTATCAGGTTTGTTGGGAAATCCTTGTTTTTTTTTAAAATGATGTTCCATAATTTCTGTACACAATCACAGACTTGGCTGTCGTCTATTCAGGTCAACATTATATTCCCAAATGGGAGCCGCTCTAGCTCAGTGGTTAGTGAACTGGACTACAAAGAAAAAGAGGTCGGGTTCGATCTGATCGACGGCCTCCCGGTTCACCCAGCCTTAAATGGGTACCGGATTTTTTCTGGGAAAGTAAAGCGGCACGGGCGTAATACCCACCACATTACCCCCAAAAACATGTGCCGAAGGTCTGTAAAAATTACGATCACTAACACCATATTCTCTATACCCCACTAGGCGTGACGGGGCTCTATTTTTTTTTTTTTTACCTCTAAGATAATAGCGATAAACTGTAGGTCCAGTGAGCACTCTGAGCATTTTTATAAATCCCTAGGCAGTTCAAAGTCGATAAAAGTGAGTCAAATATGACAGCTGCAAGAGCAAACCTGTTAAATAAATCTATTCATGTTCGAAGACGGATGCGACGGGCCGAAAGGTGTAAATATCGCTGCTTGGCGTGAAGTAAAGTAAGTAAAGTACCCTCGTCACGACAAGTGGCGTATAGGGAAATATGGTGTTAGTGACCCTATATTTTACAGACCTTCAGCACCTGATTTTTGGGGTAATGTGGTCAGTATTAACTTGGCGTGACGGGGTTCGTTACTTTTTACTGTTATCTCAAGACTTCTAAAAAATGTTTCTCATGTTAAAGGCGTGTTTCCGGGTAGCTCTTCTACACCTGAGACAGTCTGGGTTATGTGACACTTCTTCTTAGAGCTCAACTGTTGAGTGGGCGTGGATGCCTCGTGTCGGTAGTTTACGACAAAACAGCGATATCTGTGCCTCTAGACCCGACACATCGGTCTTCGGTACGGGTAGATTTGCTTCAGGATTTTTGTTCTTAAACCAGCCATTTTTGGCCTACTCTTTTCGATTCTAAACTGTTACGGGTTCTTTAACGTGCGCGACGGCACACGGAGCCTCCTTTTTTCTGCAGTTTTCCTAGAGGGGTAGTCATCGCATATCACAACCCAGAGACCAGGATTGGGTAAAGCTACAAGGAGACCACGAATTCGAAGTGAAAAATCTCCACCGCATATGGCAGGATACGAACCCTGGACTTTCCCGTCTAGAGGCTAACGTGTTACCACTTGACCACCCAGTTTCCTGATCTATAGGAAGTTCGTCTTCCATCCTATCCCCTACACGATGATCTATACGAACATTTTACTGGCATGGCTTATTAGAACCATAACATCATTTGAGACTGTCCTATGGCAAAACTTAGAAGAGAAAAGACTCATGAAAAAGGATGGAAAACCCTGTGGACCAGTGGGCCTGACTTGTTCATTCTGTGACCGCGTGTGTTTGTCAAACATTGGTAGAATTAGCCACAAGAGAAGCTGTTCGACAAAAACAAAACCTCAACAAAAAAAATACACAATACCCTCCACTAGACCGTCTGACAAGACGAAAATGGACATATATATATATATATACAGGGTGTTTATAAAGTCTCATTACACTTGGTATCTAGGTCAATTTGAAAAAAATGTTTATGACGTCATCACAATATGTGCTCAATGGTAAGTTCACTTGTTGCGACAGTTTTCTTAATGACTTGTCTGGACTTTTAAGGATTCTGTCTTGGATATCTAAACATATTTCATCATTCACAGCAGGCCTACCAGATCGTGGAGCATCTTCCACATTTCCAGTAGCAATAAACTTATTCAACAAATTTCATTGACAGTGGGAGCACATATTGTGATGACGTCATAAACATTTTTTTTTCAAATTGACCTAGATACCAAGTGTAGTGAGACTTTATAAACACCCTGTATAATATTAGAGCAATCGTTTGGTAGTTGGTATTTAAATTTAGATTACCTTCCCTTGGAATGGGGATGCACGCTGATCTTTTCCTGGCATTTAGCCAGACTATTCTTTCGGATATTAACAAAGAGTGAACGATAAATATGAGCCCTGGCCTTTCCTCTTGCTTGGATGAATTCTGCTGGAATATCATACATTACAACTCTATCTTCACATTATATATATATATTTTTAAATTCCTGAGCGCACTTTTACATAGCAAAGGCTTTGGTTTGTTTTCTTCACGTTCTATAGGGTGTTTATAAAGTCTCACTACACTTGGTATCTAGGTCAATTTGAAAAAAATGTTTATGACGTCATCACAATATGTGCTCAATGGTAAGTTCACTTGTTGCGACAGTTTTCTTAATGACTTGTCTGGACTTTTAAGGATTCTGTCTTGGATATCTAAACATATTTCATCATTCACAGCAGGCCTACCAGATCGTGGAGCATCTTCCACATTTCCAGTAGCAATAAACTTATTCTTCAACAAATTTCACTGACAGTGGGAGCACATATTGTGATGACGTCATAAACATTTTTTTTTCAAATTTACCTAGATACCAAGTGTAGTGAGACTTTATAAACACCCTGTAGTATTATTATTATTATATATGAGTGCTTTGAAGTATTTTCACACTTAGTTATAACACTGTTCCGTCTTTGCAAGGTATCGTTATGTTGCCACTGTGGTCATTAATTATATGAATCGATGGTCTAAAATCGCTGTTATTCTGAATTATCTATGAACATATATCCGTCTCTCCCTTGCTTACAGAGCTCTTCTATTATTCACCAGGCGTTCTTAATGTTCTATTTTTGGTCTCTCCTGGTCTTTCTTCTAATTCTTCTAGTATATGTTTTTTGTAGTCACTACTTCATTTCACTCTGTTACTTTAGCTGTCTTATTTCTTCGCTGAAGTCAATATTTTGTCATTGCACACACGCTGACACACTCACACACAAGGTTATGATAGATGTGTGCACAAACACCTTCTTCTTTTATCACGTTGGTTGTCTGCAAGGTACGTTTATTTTGTTATCAGGAGATGTTTTCAGATATGCGATATACTTGGGAATGATCTAAGGGGGAGGTTACGGGAATGCGAAGAAAGGTCTGGTATACTCTTTAGATATGGAGGTCCTGGCCACGAGAAAGAATACATGAAAATGTAATAGGAATACAGCAAATGGAATTTCTGATAGAAAATTGTATTCCCGGATGAGTTTTATTTTTGTTTCCTCTAAACATACAGCCTCGACTATATTTTCGTTGTATGTATGTCTGTCTGTCTGATCTATCATTCGCCTGAAGTATTGTATATATATTATACAACGTCGTTTCTTGTATAGATTTTACTGGGGGTTTTTTTTTGTGGTAGTTCTGGCAGTGGCCCATATATTTTTCTGTCTGTAGTGATGTATCTATTGACCAATGGGTTTTCCTCAGTCTACTATACAGTTTACTGATCAATACAGTCTTGAAGTATATCTTCAGCAGTCTTGGGCGCCTGTCCACTTGTACGTATGGTTGAAGTGCCAATATTGAATTTTGTATACATGTGACTAAGAAGTCGATTGTGTCCTGTTCTGTGGCGTATAACGATAAATTATTCTCATCTATCATATTATAGTAAGCGTCATGATTTGGAGTTTGTGGTCTTCTGATTGTCGTTACTTTACTGTTTAAGCCGCTAGTTTGTTTATTGTTATGCTTTTACTGTCCTCTGATTTATCGACAGCGCTGTTATTGTAGCTTGGGTATTCTCCATCTTGTTTAACATGGTGGTTGTGGTTAAATTAAGAAACACACACAGGCGTTATGAAAGAGGTCAAAGCAAAAAGAGAGCTAATATCCAATATTAGGAAGAAACAATCATCATTTGTTGGCCATGTAATGAGAAGAGAACAGCTGAAATATATTGTAACAACTGGGACAATTGAGGGACGAAGAGATAGAGGGAAGCAAAGAGAAAAGATACCAGACAGCTTAAGTGAATGGCTTGGCAGAAGGTCAATAACAGGAATGATAAACAACTGTCACTGTTCATTATAGTGTAAAATAATTTATTGAATTCGTTATTAACAATTCATTAACCACACAGCCATCAACAGATGCAGGATAAAATGAGCATACTTGATGAGTGATCACAACAGCTAGGACTGAAGATTAATAGAGATAAGACCAACATTATGAGAATTAATACAGTTGGCAATAACCAAATAAAACTAGGAGAAATACCTCTACTAGACGTACAATCTTACGTATATCTGGGCAGTAATATAGATAAAGATGGAGGAACAGAAAATGATACCAAAATAAGGATATCAAAAGCAAGAGGAGCTTTCATTGCATTGGGAAACTTATGGAAATCCAAAGAAATTAGGTTAAATACAAAAATAAAAATGTTCAACTCAAATGTTAATTCGGTCCTATTATATGGCTGTGAAACATGGAGAACAACAAAATTGAGAATTACGAAGATACAGACTTTCATTAATGGATGCTTACGCAGAATAAAAGGATGGAAATGGCAGGACAAAATCACTAACATAGAATTATGGAAATGTACCAGTCAAATACTAGTGGATAAAGAGATACAGCGAAGACGATGGCGCTGGATAGAACACACACTACGGAATCCAACTGAGAGTATTACACAACAGGCCAGGCCCTTTTTTGTAATCCCCAGGGGAAAAGACAAAGAGGAAGACTAAGGAATTCTTGGAGAAGACAGATAGAAGTAGAGATGAAGATGATGGGGAAGACATGGAATGATTTTAAAAGAATGGCAAACATCAGAACGACATGGAAAGTGTTTGTTGAAGACCTATGCTCCACTGTGAGCTAAAAAGGTAGAAGAAGAAGAATTCATTATCCGGAAAATATGTGCCACGTTTGTTTTTTTTTAATGTCGATGTTGAAATAAAAACTGAATGGCTTTATGTGCACAATAGGTTAATTATATATATATATATATATATATATATATATATATATATATATATATATATATATATATATATATATATATATATATATATATCCTGTGCCCAGGCAGAGTAGGGAAAGACAACAAAGGAGTGAAACAGGGATGTGTCCTCGCCCCCCACCCTTTTTGGTATATTTTTTGCTGCCCTCCTAAATTACGCCTTCGAAAACAGCTCAGGAGATATTTACATTCGCACTAGACCAGATGGCTCACTGTTCAACCTAGCACGACTAAGAGCAAAAACCAAAACAAATGTTGCCCTACTTAAAGAATTTTTATTTGCTGACGATGCAGCCCTAGTCGCTCATAGTGAGGCCACCCTACAGTCGCTGATCAACAACCTGGATAAAGCATGCGACCTTTTTCACTGTCAATTAATGTTCAGAAGACAGTAATACTAAATCAAGGTGACTTCAAACCTCTATCTATTACTCTAAAAGACTGCCCACTAGAATCAGTACAGAAATTTACATATCTTGGATCCACAGTTACGCAAACCATCTCTCTTGATGAAGAAATAAACTGTCGAATTGGTAAGGCAGCTACGACCTTCGGCAAACTCACAAAAAGGGCATGGAACAACACGAAACTAACTCGAAAAACTAAACTCCTAATATATCAAACATGTGTGCTTAGCACACTACTATATGGATCCGAAACCTGGACAACATACTCAAACCAGGAAAAAAGACTAAATGTCTTCCACATGCGATGTCTCCGCAAAATAATGCACATCAAATGGCAAGACAAAATAACCAACTTAACTGTCCTGCAACGTGCTAAGACCTTAACAATCATGTCGATGCTCAGAAGTCGAAGGCTAAGATGGCTGGGGCATGTCCAACGGATGGAAGAAAAACGCATTCCTAGGCAAATACTATATGGTGAGCTAAAACACGGAAAAAGACAAATCGGCAGACCTAAACTACGATATAGAGATATCTGCAAATCATCTCTGAAAGACTTCTCCATCTGTGAAAACGACTGGCAACATCTGGCAAGTGATCGCACATCATGGAGAGCATGCATAAGGAACGGTATAACAACATTTGAGACTGTGCTAAGACAGGACTTTGAAGAGAAGAGACTCATGAAAAAGGATGGTAAACCCTGTGGATCAGCGAGCCTGAACTGTTCATTATGTGACCGCGTGTGTTTGTCAAACATTGGTAGAATTAGCCACGAGAGAAGCTGTTCGGCAAAAACAATACCTAAAAGAAATACGCAATAGCCTCCACTAGACCGTCTGACAAGACGAAAAGGGCCATATATATATATATATATATACTTTAAAAAAAAAACCGTTAGCTAACCGTTTCAATAATAGATATTTTCCTACTTGCCATCACAGTAGTCTTGAATTACATCTTCCAGTAGATGACCTAACCTACTAGCTGGCTGGAGAAATAACACCTGGGGACTAAAGGGCTTCATTAAGGCTTGCTTGACGGTCTTGACATTTTCAAGCAGCGGGTAACGTCACTGGTCAGTGTCCAATCTTATGGGAAACTTTTGTTGTAGAGGGGGAATCGGGGAAAGGGATCAGAATTTGAATGACGTTGTCCGGGAAACGAGAGATGCCGGTAACCCCATCAATAAGTATATCCAGCTAGAGGCTTAACGAGCCTAATTAAGAATGTTTCAGTGCCCCTCCCTTCCAGGTCGACCGGCTTAGATAAAGTTGCCAGTTTCCTTCCTGAGTTATCAGGGGAGATGTTATTTAAAAAAGAAAATGAGGAAAATGCTGTGCCATCCATTTCTGATATTAGAAACACGAAAAACAAAGTTCTTAAATGTTATGTAGAGGCAGTCTTAACATAGATGTGAATCATGGACAATATGACAACAGACAAGAAAATCACTGGACGCTGTAGTAATGTGGTTTTATAGAAGAGTGTTGAGAATACCATGGGCAGCTAAGAAGAGTAATGAAAACGTTCTGGAAAAGGCCAAAGTTAAAGAGAGCTAATATCCAATATTATGAATTAATTCCAATATTAATCCGTTATTATTTCCAATATTAGGAAGAAACAATCATAATTTTTTTTGGCCATGTACTGAGAAGGGAACAGCTGGAATATATCGTGACAAGTGGCAAAATTGAGGAACCAAGAGATAGAGGGAAGCAATGAGAGAAAAGATTCTAGCCAGCTCAAGAGAATGGCTTGGTAGAAGGTCAACAACAGAAATGATAAATAATTGTCGAGATCGAAATTTGTGGAGAGACATGATCACCTACGCCAGCAGGCATGTACTTGATGATGATGTGGTTGTTCCATTGAAACACGGGTCCGGAGACAAATGTTAATTAGTGACTGGTCAGTTGCGGCAAAAAGGAGTAGCGCTTTGTAGGTGCCCAGTAAACATTGAATCTCCAATCATATTACTCAAATTTGAGTTACGTCATGCAGTGGGCGGTAGAAATATATTTTTGTTACTTCGGCTTGCAAGACGTATTCAATTGCTGTATGGACGTCCATAGTCCAGCTTGTGATAATAAATGTATTTTGTTTTGTTTTGACTTGCCACTATTTTCTGTGTTTTTCATATGTCGGCTGCCGAGTGAGCTAGTTGTTTTCCAATATGTAGACCTGCTTCGATTGTCGATAGTGTAAACGTTTATTTTTTTTTTCACTTTTTCCCCCTGAACATGTAAAATTAATCTGACATGCGCACCACGCAGTGACTTCACTGGAAGTGCGGCCTTTATTCACCTGTGTATGCACCAGGGGTGGATTAATCATTAAGCAGAATAAGCACGTGCTTAGGGCATCAAAGAAATGGCACACTATAAAGGGGTCCCACATTAAATGAAACAAATTATATATATATATATATATATATATATATATATATATATATATATATATATATATATATATATATATATATATATATATATATATATATATGGGTGTCCGGTTAGCGCAATCGATAGGCGGTTGGCTTACCACGGCAACAGCCGGGGTTCGTACCCTGGCGAGGACACCTGGGTTTTACTAATTCCCTAAAAATTAGTGGGAGCCGCGATAGCTCAGTGGTTAGTGAACTGGACTACTACGGACAAGGGGTAGGGTTCGATCCCAACCGACGGCTCCGGGTTCACCCAGCCTTAAATGGGTACCGGATTTTATTCTGGGAAAGTAAAGCAGCACGGGCGTAATACCGACCACATTACCCCAAAAATCATGTGCTGAAGGTCTGTAAAATATAGGGTCACTAACACCATATTTCCCTATACGCCACTTGGCGTGACGGGGGGTACTTTTTTATATATATATATTTATTATACATATAACAATGAGCACACACTTGCGCCAAGGGTCATGAAATTGCACGGGGGAAAAAAACAAATCCCATCCCCCTACATAAATAAATGCAACAAGGCAGGCTGGATGCCTTATCTCTATTAATTATAAAGACAGATGTGTTACATAGATTAGTTTTGAGGATCTCGATCAAAAATTTTGCAATTTAAAAAGATAGTAAACAACTTTTCAAATATAAATAAAGTGGAAGTATTTAAAAAAAACAACCCATTATTTTTCATCTTACTGTAAGCTTTGTTTAATTTCAATAAATACAATGCTATTGTATATTTTATTATTGTTTATGTTTTAAATTACATATATGGGAGTGGGACACCAAAATCTTTATGTGCTTAGGGCCTCTAATGGTCTAAATCCGGCCCTGGTGTATACACACGCGCGCACATACACACTCACTGAAACAGAGGACAGTTAATAAAGGCAGATAATACTAGTTAAAATAAGAAAAAAAACCTACTGAGATGAACTGTGTTAGAAGAATGACAGGAAAAATTCTGAGAGATAAGATCAGAAAAGAACTGAGAAAAAAGCTAGGAATAGCCTCCGCCATAGAATATATAAAGAAACAACAGATAAAATGGTTGGCCATGTGACAAGGCAGAGTAATCAAAAACAACACAACGAGCCTTCAACAAACGTTGTGAGAATACTAGACCCAAGGGTCGACCAAGAAAAAGATGGATCATTGAAATATTAGAAGCACTAGGAAACATAACAGCAGCAGAGACGAACAGAAGAGCAAAGACCACAAATTATATCTCCCCTCGACGCTGAAAGGCAAATGAGGAATGAAAGAAGAAGAAGAAGAAGTAGTCGTTTCCAAGATTATAGCTTACCTTCACCCATGAAACAACGTTGTCTTGTCGCCAGATTTTTAAAAAAAGACAACACCGGCTATTGCTTATTGAACTGTACGGGTCCCGGGTCACGCTGGTACCGCAATGAAATATTCATGTGAACTAGTTAGTTATTCAGCTCTTTCGTGCTCGCGTTCCGTTTTACTTAACCAATTCTAGTTGACGATTCGCTTGATATTCATCTCTCCACGTTAGCATTTTTGTTGTTGTTGCTCACTCCGCAGTGTAACATAAACACGATAACAGTGACACTCATAAACCTCTCTCCACTGTTAAAACTTTCCTAGCCAAATTATTTAACTTCTTTCTTTATTTTATTTCGTTCTTTCTTTCCTTTCGTTCTTTCTTCTTTCTTTATTTCCTGTTTCTTTCTTTCTTTCTTTCTTTCTTTTTCAAATTGACATATGGTTTAAATTAACTTTGAGTCAGATTGTAGGAAAATAATTAAAATTTGTTAAACAGGATATTTCCAAAACCTCAGCTGATGTGATCAAGGCATACTAATGTGAATGAGATATAAGGAGAAATAATTAACATGTAGCCTTTCGTAAACTACATACAGAGACAACATATAAATTGGCTTCTCGCTCGGCGATAATGCCTTGTGGTTCCAGAATAATACAGAACATCAATGAGAAGAGAAGTAGTGAGATGGAGAGGCAACAGGCAGGAAACATTCCGACGACATCAAGTGACAACTGCTGAGAGCTTCCCAGAAAGACGGGAAGCTGCTGAACTATCTACACCCATGAAATGACATGAAGAAGGAGGAGAAGAAGGGCCTGAGAGTGGGTTGCCTGTTAGAGCCTTTCGCCGCCGTCTCAGTAAACTTAATATGAATGCATTAAAGTAGTTTCGGAATGTCCCAATTAGCACTGTTGTAAATGAGTACGCCAGTCACAGAATAATATTGTAAGATAATGGCAAAGAATAATATTGTAAGATAATGGCAAAGAATAATATTGTAAGATAATGGCAAAGAATAATGTTGTAAGATAATGGCAAAGAATAATATTGTAAGATAATGGCAAAGAATAATATTGTAAGATAATGGCAAAGAATAATGTTGTAAGATAATGGCAAAGAATAATGTTGTAAGATAATGGCAAAGAATAATGTTGTAAGATAATGGCAAAGAATAATATTGTAAGATAATGGCAAAGAATAATATTGTAAGATAATGGCAAAGAATAATGTTGTAAGATAATGGCAAAGAATAATGTTGTAAGATAATGACAAAGAATAATATTGTAAGATAATGGCAAAGAATAATATTGTAAGATAATGGCAAAGAATAATGTTGTAAGATAATGGCAAAGAATAATATTGTAAGATAATGGCAAAGATTACATGTTTTCTCCCTTCCTAGTCATAATGTTTTGTTTTCTCCCTTCCTAGTCATAATGTTTTGTTTTCTCCCTTCCTAGTCATAATGTTTTGTTTTCTCCCTTCTTAACCATAATGTTTTGTTTTCTCCCTTCCTATCCATAATGTTTTGTTTTCTCCCTTCCAAGTCATGTTTTGTTTTCTCCCTTCCTATCCATAATGTTTTGTTTTCTCCCTTCCTAGTCATAATGCCATATTTTCTTCCTTCCTAACCATAATGCCATATTTTCTCCCTCCCTAACCATAATGCCTTGTTTTCTCCCTCCCTAACCATAATGCATTGTTTTCTCCCTCCCTAACCATAATGTGTTGTTTTCTCCCTCCCTAACCATAATGCCTTGTTTTCTCCCTCCCTAACCATAATGCCTTGTTTTCTCCCTCCCTAACCATAATGCTTGTGTCTTTGAGGTCTGAAAGCACAAATAAAAGAGCAGATGTAAACGATGGTATTCTATTGATTAACGACATTCATAAGATGTGAACGACCTCCATTGTGATGCCAGCAGCCGTACTGCAAGCAACATAATCAATTTTCCAGCTCCAGGCGCTGGTTGACATACATATAATTATCCTCATAGACGTATAATGATCCTCATAGACGTTCTCTCGACAAATACAGACCACAAGAGCCTTACTATATACAGACAAAGTTAAAGACTCAAATAAACGATGTAATTTTTTCTGTACATTTCAACAATCATGATAAGGAAAAGGCAGAAAACTTGGCATAACTATACAACACAATGAAGTGGACCCAGAATATGAGGTATCTAAAGCAATAATGGTCCATTCATATGTCCAAGTGAAGTAAAACAATTATCCAGCTAATATTAACAATGCCACCGGTCTCAATAACCGAGGCGAGATCAAGTAATAATCTCTCGGCTTCGATGGGGATACGAGTTATTGAGATATCCACTTGGCGCCAACAATGCCGAATTGAAGAAGCATAAATTCACTAATGTAACACAGATCCCGTGACAGAAGAACACCTGTTACTGACATGCTCATGGTAGTGTAGTCAAAGAAGCTGAAACCTATTTCCATAATGGCTTGTTGTTAGGATCATCATCATTGCACACCGGACGAATCCATAGGTGTTTTGATATTCCCTTGGAGAAAACCCCAGGAGAATCCTTACTAATGTACACAAACTTAGTAGCACGGTCTTTGGATTCTTGGTGTAGGCAGGTTTTTGCTGATTATTTTTCCCGGGCACCGCTGCCATATTTATGGCTTACTCTTTTCGATTTTAACTGCCGAGTGATCTTTAACGTGCCTTGGGGGGGGGGGGCGCTCGGTAGCCGAGTTGAGAGAACCACCCGACTGGACTACCGACGTTTGGACAACCCGTGTTCGATCCCCGCTGGGAGCAGTGTGAATTGTACTCGTGGTTTGAAAAAAAAAATACTCCCACGGTCGACCCAGCCTTTGGCAGAAATGGGTACTAGGGTATAACCCTGGAAAGGTGAGGAATGTTGCTTCGCATATGAGTTTCGATGCTTGAGGCAACACTATACAGAAATCTCCGAACATTTCTGGATAGGCGGCCGAGCACATATGGGTGTAAACTCGCGTGCTAAGACGCCCGTTCAAGTCTCGTACTTTACCTTTACCTTACCTTTAACGTGCGCACGTGCACACAAGACCCCCTGTTTATTGCAGTTACCCGAAAAGGCTAAACATAGGATATCATTACCCAGAAGCTCAGGTGAGGGTTACCATCATATCATAAAGAAACCACGGAGTAATCTTTCCAATTGTTTAAGCTCACCACTGCTTCTGGTGGGCTTTTAGTAACTCGAGACCTTCCTATCCTGGGGCCGACATAGCACACCTAGACTCATCATCATCATTAAGTACCAGGCCTGCTGGCGTAGGTGATCATGTCTCTCCACAACTTTCGATCTCGAAAGTTATTTATCATTTCTGTTGTTGACCTTCTGCCAAGCCATTCTCTTAAGCTGTCTGGTATTTTTTCTCTTTGGTTCCCTCTATCTCTTCGTCCCTCAATTTTTCCAGATGTTGCAATATATTCTAGTTCTCTTCTCATTGCTACCTCTAGACTACACAGTCACATAATGGCTACACGGTAGTAAGGAGTAGCTTTGAATCCATTGCTACTTTCCTCACTTTAGACTTTAGATGTTGGAATTTAGAAGATTAAGGGGAAATAGAAGAAGAAACCGCTGATCACTTAAGTAATGCTGCATCCTCTCCAGCGTCAAGTGGATGCTACACGGACACATGACTCAACCAGTTGCTTACTTCTCTTTCTGTGTAATCGGGTATGAGATCGGACTGCTAATAGACATTGTCCGAGTACCGATATAACAGTTCTATCTACACTTAACGATGAGCTCCATCTTTGGGAAGTGTTAGTGGTGTCAAGTTACTAAGTCAGTCTCAGCTTCATGAGACCGTCATCCTCGCTGGCTTTCCTTTGTGGAGAATATCTCTGGTACCTACATAGAGAGGTTGAGTAGATCCATGGCCCTTTTAGGTTAGTTGTTTACCGCAACAGACATTGGAACCTCCAGAGCCTGCGGATTGACATGTACATTAAGGTTGACATAGTAATTTTAGATATAGTTTAGTTTAGTCTGTAGCCCAAGAGGGCTAACCATCGGATCTCACTACCCTTAGACCGGGAGCACATATCGGTGAAAACTCGCGTGCTAAGAAGCCGGTAAAGTCTGGTTGTTTACCTTACCTTACTTATAACAAGTAAAAATAGTGATTTACGTTGTAATTTTAAAATGACCTCTGAATGGAAAAAAATGTGAAGTCTGGCTGTTTACTAATTCTCTAAACACCAACTTGTGTACAAACGTCATTATTAAGAAAGTTTCTCGTTCCAGGTATCGGTTTGAGAACTGTAAGCTTGCTACTGAGTGCAATATCTTCGTTAGCTACATTTTCATAACATGAATGGTGAGATGTTTGACGTATTCTTGCTTCCTAATTGCCGACAAACGAAACTATCACGCATCAATGTTTCTATTTCTCGTGGGAACTTTCGAGAGGTGATTCCAGAGTGGATTATCCTAACATAACGAATTTGCTTCTTTATTTTTTCTTGTCAGTGTATATATATATATGATATGAGATAGAACTGCTTGCACAGAACAGAGACAGATGGCGAGATTTGATAAAATATCTTTAAAAGAAAACTGCTAGAACAAAAATTCATATAGGAGAAGGTGTATCTTGGTCTACGCCCTATGGGCCGGTTACGGCTCGAAAGGTCAATAGATAGATATATATATATATATATATATATATATATATATATATATATATATATATATATATATATATACACACCCATTTTTAAATGTTGATTTTTGATAATTTCATAGTCAACATAAATTTGGCTGTTAGTGCGGAGCTTGTTGTCAGTAATTGTAAACCCAGAGGCTATTTTCTTCGTTTGTGTGGCAAGAATTCGTTTACAATTCTGTTTACATCCCCAGACGTAAATTTGAATCTATTTACATAAAGTAATAGTCATACTGTGACTGTTGAGTAGCCAGCCACCAATGAACCACGTGTCAGAACATACAGTATTCGCTGACTCACTTAATTAGCAGCCATTAATTTTTGCGATGCTTTTATACACAGGATTGTCTGAAGACCCACAACCATTGACAGAAGCTGTGACAAGGAAGGAGATTGAGATAATCATGTCAGCTCTAAGTTGACAATTTTTATTTTCTTCTTTTTCTGACTGTGCACCGACAGTACACGCAATATCTTGTGGCGCCTTGTAGACCAGCAACAAATTCCTAGTTTGTGCCCTTGTAGGTCCATAATCGTCCTTCTCAAGGCGTGTTAAGTATGACGTCACTGTCTTATGCGTTCACTCTACGTCATGTTTTGTTTGACACGCTTCTTCTCTTCTTCCTTCCACATAATGACAGTTATTGCGATATTTAAATTAGTTTATTGAATGGGAGGAGCCGCGATAGCACAGTGGTTAGTGAACTGGACTACAAAGGACAAGGGGTAGGATTCGATCCCAACCGACGGCTTCCGGGTTCAACCAGCCTTAAATTGGTACCGGATTTTTTTCTGGAAAAGTAAATCAGCACGGGCGTAATACCGACCACATTACTCCAAAAATCATGTGCTGAAGGTCTGTAAAATATAGGGTCACTAACACCATATTTCCCTATACGCAACTTGGCGTGACGGGGGTACTTTACTTTTATTGAATGGGGTCCGGGTATTGGAACCGGTGATGTTTCATGACAGATTCCGTAACCCTGGTACTAAAGTATTTGAGGGATACGTGTTCTAATCATAACTTGAACTATTACTTTCTTTGCTGTCTTTTTGTAGATTTTTCAGAGCAGTTTTGTTTTTCGTTCGCCAGCTTTCACCTCTGGTGAAATTCCTTAAAACTAGGAACTGAATTTTGCGTGTTAACCCGTTTTTCCATGGCATCCGTGTACACATGGGTCCCTCGCCGCACAGGCAGTTAACTCCGTCTTTGGGGGTACTCATATTTTTTCCGTCGATGAGTAATTGATGTTTGAAATCAGGCTTCGCTGCTGCGACCGGATGTGGTTGCCACAGAGAGAAATCCCAAATAAAAATCCTAAATGGTGAAGCCGAGATTTGAACTCACAACCTCTCTGTCTCGAGACCGGCGTCTTGCCTCGTGACCAACCAGTCCCCTGAGCACGGTTGAAATACACGCTTCTATATTATGTGTATTTGCATCTGGAATCGGGTATAATTATAGTAACAAATTATCTGTTCGTTATTATTTTTTCTTCGGTGTAAAGCTCACAGCGAAGGCGGGAGTATCTTAGACTTTAGTACGGAATGGCTTCGCTGCAGGCGGGGCTTTCCCTTATCTGCTCACCCCTCGTTCCAGCAACCAACAAAGTGTTCATCCTGATCGTTCATACTGTTCTATTGAACGAGTTTCGTACAGTAAAAACGGCGCGTCTTTACGTTCATACTGTTCTATTGAACGAGTTGCGTACAGTAGAAACGGCGCGTCTTTACGTTCATACTGTTCTATTGAACGAGTTGCGTACAGTAAAAACGGGGCGTCTTTACGTTCATACTGTTCTATTGAACGAGTTGCGTACAGTAAAAACGGCGCGTCTTTACGTTCATACTGTTCTATTGAACGAGTTGCGTACAGTAAAAACGGGGCGTCTTTACGTTCATACTGTTCTATTGAACGAGTTGCGTACAGTAAAAACGGGGCGTCTTTACGTTCATACTGTTCTACTGAACGCGCTTCATTATGTATAAATGACGAGCAGCTCAAAATGGACACCCCTGGGTCGTCTTAACGGCCGTCACGGGCAGCATAATCTCCATGCGCCTCGTGCCAATTCCGGTGTACACTTCTTGATCAGTGAGCGTGCCACAAGAATTTCTGACGAAGTCAGGCCTCCACTTCGGTGAAACACTCGATTCGACCGCAGTTCAGCTGGTGGCAAATTTGCACTCGAACACAGATCACAAATTCCGTTCTAGGACACAGCCGGTACCGTTCCATTCCACTTGCCAGTCGCCTGTCGCGCGTGTTCGATGGAACATGTTTTTTTTTTTTTAAACACATGATTTATTCAACACATATTTCGAAAGGGACACTGATTATTTACCAATTTGCCCGGAGTGTGGTCATTTCAGTTCTTCATCACAATTAAAAAAAAAAAAATGCAAACAAAGAGGAAACTGCAAACGTTTGGTCTTGTCTTATTGTCTTCAGAGGGGACCGGGGAGGGGGAGGGGCGCTGGCTAGTCTAGAGGTGAAATGTTCGCCTCTTGATGTGAAGGTCTCGAGTTCAATTCTACCAATGGGAATATATTTTTGTTTAAATTTGATTCCGTGGTCTCTTCGTGGCTTTCCCACCCCCAGGTCTCTCAGGGTAGTGAGATCCTATGTCTAGCTCTATCGAATAACGACATAAAATATAGGAGTTCCCGTGAGCACTCGCGCACGCTAATGAATTCTTGGCAGTTATCATTATCGAATTGTGTTAAGTAGTTCTTTTATTCATTTTCAGCTGATTCATAACTTTCTTGTTTGTCTTCTTTTTCTTTCACCGAATTCTCCCCATTTTTCTATAGACCCACATTCTAAAGTCTTTAATTTTATACTGTCTTCTTAATTAATGTCCTTGTTTCAGCACCATGCAGGAAGGTAGTGTAAATATAGCATTTTGTTATTCGTAGTTTTAGTTCTGATGTTATCTGCTTTGATGTGAGTATGTTTTTCTTGTTGTTAAAATTGCTTTTTGCAATTCGTATTCCTTTGTTTATTTCTATCTTACATTTCCATCATTTGTTATAATATGTCCAAGATGTTTATATTCATGAACTCTTTCTAGGACCCCTATCGATGGCACCCGTCATACACCAGCAATGGTACTATGTGACGTAAAGATTTTTTTTTTTTCTAGGACCTGTCCATCTACTGCAATATCTCTTTGTATATTTTGTGTCTTTTTTCTTATAATAATCATAGTTGTAGACTTTTAAATATTGATTTCTAATCCATGTTCAATTAATACACTCAACTAATGACGGTAGTAAATGAACAGAGCAAGGTGACCTCAATCTAGTTAAAACGCGGTCTAACCTCCTGTTTCCCGCCCGCAGTTGTGATAGACACAGGTCATAGTAATTATATACGTGCCCAGAAGCCAGCAGATCCTATTCTGCTACAGGCGTGAATTTATTGCCAATAAGATTCTATTCTAAAGGAACGACCGCGCTATTTTATTTTATGTCTCTCTATGTCTTTAATAGAACATGTATTTCCGCAATTTTTTAATGCTTTCATTTCTAATTCCGTCTCTTGTGACGTTAATGGCTTTCTCAATCATCTCAGCTCATGTTTTAACCTTTCCTCCGGTTCATTAGATAACGACCATGTTGAACGTTGATAACAGACAGATAATAGCAAGAATATATTATTTATAATTTGTCGTTCTGTGTTGTTGCCATTTATATGGTTGGTGTTTGAATAATGGCGCCAGTTGAACAATTATTATTTTTAGAACATTTCTCTTCCATTTCCTATTTTAAGTCTTCCATTGTTTGTGAAAATGCAACTGCTCGTATTTGAGCATCTGTCTTTAGTACCATTAACATTAATGTTTTGTGGACGAGGTGTATATACTGATTTTTATTGCTTCTGTCTTGCTTCCTTCTGTCTTGGGTCTTTCTGTCTTGCTTCTGTCTTTCAGCTCCTATTTTGATTTCTCCATTGTTTATGAAAATATAACTAGGTACTCGTATTCTAGTATCTGTCGTTAGCACCATTGACATTTTGTGGACCAAGTGATCTACTTATTTTCACAGCTTCTGTTCCTTCTGTATGGCTTCTGTCTTTCAGTTCCAATCTTGATTTATTCATTATTTGTGAAAATGCAAGCACGATTGACGTTAATGTGTTGTGGATCCGGTGATCTACTTATTTTCACTGCTTCTGTCTTGATTTTGCGTAGCTTCACGTTGTATTTGGTTAGAGGGGATTATGTTTCACGTATATTTTCATGTTATATTCACGTAAGGAATAATCATTCTTCATGTTAAACAAAAATGAGTGTACGTTTGAGTCGTACTGAAAAAAATTATGAAAGAAAATTATATCGGTATAAGAAAACAACGTGAATGTATGTCAAATAGAATTTCGTAGACAAGGCGCCTGACAGCAACAGAGCTGAAAGCAGCCAGCGACCCATAGCTGACAGTTTGCACCTGGATCGTGCTTGAACTATAACCAAAGCAACCCGGTACTCTAAAATACCGTGTTGAAATCGGATACGTTGGGCCGAAAGGCGTAAATAAACTACATCACAACGCATGCACTCTCACTTAACGTCCTTTTAAGGACGAATGTCGAAGTGGACTATCCATTCATTAGAAATCATCCGGTGAAACCCCAGAAATAGAAAGAGAATTTATATGTATCTTGTCCCCCTATCTATCTAATCTCTCTGTCTATCTGTCAGTCTCTCTACTTCTCTCTCTCTCTCTCCATTTGTGTGTCTGTTCTTCCGTTCCTGCATCCATACATCTGTCTACTTTAGAAAACTGTCTACACTCGTATATGAATGTCTGACCCAGAACAAAAGAGAAGCAAAAGAATACATCAAAACAGCATCCAACCCGGAATAGGTTTCTAATGCGAAACCTCCAGACACAGCTCCAGGACGTGAGATAAGCGTGTTGTTATTAATTCTGACATGATTTTCTTTTAAAGGCTTTGATTGGAGGAAAGATATGAGAGTATAATTCTGTAGGCAGATCGTTCCTAGACGCTAAACCCTCATGACTAGATAATGGAAATCATGAGTCGATCTCTAAATACTTCTTCTCTTCTTCTTAGCGTTCATTCTTTAAGTGGGTGTGGATGCGTTGTATCGCTAGTTTGCGACAACGCCACGACATCTACACCTTCTACACATGCGCCTTCAGCTTCTATGAAGAGATTTGCTAAACAATTTTTGCCCGGACAGCGGTCATATTTTTGGCCTACTCTTTTTTTATTGTTAACTGTCAAGTGTTCTTTAACGTGCTGGAGTGCATGACGGACCTCTTGTGTTCCGTCGTTTTCCGAGAGGGCTAGACATCGCATCTCACTACCCAGCGACAAGGGGAGGATAAAGCCACGAAGAAACCACGAGTTCGATTTTTGAAAACATTCCCAATGCCAGTGGTGGTGATCGACCTTCTTGCCTAGAGGCCCCGACGACTATAGCTCGTTTCAAATCACTTGCCCAACTTCAAAACGCTATTGCTCAGTAACCGTTTGTTAAAAACTGTTGAAATTTTCCAAATGTTATTAGAATGCAAAAGACCCTTTAAATGTATATTTAACAAATATCTTGCAGCTGCAGTTTTCTTAAAGCGGCGAATTTCTTTGATGTTTGTCAAAATTGTAAATTGTGAACCCCTAAATAATAGAAATTACCGTAGTTGCTGGTCTATGATTAATTTTCACTAGGTAAAGGCGTGGCCGTAATGGGGAAATAACCTAATAAGACAAAACACCAGGAGAATTATTGTCTTCTCAGTTCGAGGACGGACGATAATATCAAGGTATACCTGTATGTCTAATTTTCATAGTTGTGTGGTCCTGATAAGGACCGTTTGTTGAACTAATTTAAGGTAATATAGGGGCCAACATTGTGGGGGCTATATACTTTCATTCTGAATCAGACGAGTCTAAAAGATTAATAACTGTTTGGGGTTGAACATTCCACAAACCATCATTTTTCCAATATTCCTCTTCCTGTTTTAAGACGTGGTCTTCACATTTAGCCCAATAATCTTTGTCTATATTTAATAAAGCGAGATTAGCAAGAGTCTTTACATCGCATATTTTGAATGTTGTATTTTCATCTGCCACTTGTCCTTTTAATTTTGCCCAGATTAGTTCTATTGGATTTAAATGAGCATGGTAAGGTAGCAGCCTCAAACTTATATGACCGTGCTCTTGGATAATCTTATCTATTTGAAAAATCTTTGTCCTTTGTTTTTGCTTTACTAGAGATAGTAATTCAGGTTTTAAGTACATGTTATTAAATTGTATGTGCTCCTTTGTGAGCCATATCTTAATAGCATCTTTTGTACTGGATGACGTCGGGACTTTATCTTCAAGTGCAACAATGTTGTGGTACGCTGCATTGTCCATTATTAGGCAAGATGGTCGATCTAGTGATGGGAGAACAGAATTTTCAATCCAATGTCTAAATATGTGACCATTCATCTCAGAGTGATAATCCCGATTGTCTATGGATTTTGAAAGAAAAATGAGCACTGCATTCTGTATTAGTCCATGTTGTCGACTACCTGCATGAGCAATTATCAAGCGCTGTCCTTTGCTGCTAGGTATTAATCTCTTAATCTTTCCATCTGATGACTGCCATTCCCTTTGGTTAGTGTGGTGAGCATTGATCCATGTTTCATCCAAGTACACAATATCATAACCTTGCTTGCGCACCTCTTTTACTTCACGTAAGTACTTGCTTCTCATGACTACTATATGTGGCTTCTCACAGCTGATGTTTCGTCCATTGGAATACTTTCTGAATGTAAAGCCTGCAGCTCTCACATTCCTCCATAATGTAGACTTTGATATTTCAATACTGTTGTTCTTTTTCAGCGAAATTTTTAATTTTCTTATTGTAACAGTTTCAGTCATACCCAACATTTTGCGAATTTCACTTCTAATAAGTTCACTGTCGAAATTATCCAACATTTTTGGTCTTCCTTGTGATTTTGTATATTTTGAACATTGACGGTCACGTGCTTGAATCCAGCGATTAAATGACCGTTTAGATAAATCCAAAATGTGTCTTGTCCTATTCTCAGGGTTTTCTAAAGAATGAAATAATCTTCCTCGTTTAGCCTCTTTGCAAAAATAGTCATACATTTTTATTGCGATGTTTTGTAAACTGCAGAATTTCATTTTAAGACTCATGATAAATGTTATCGTTCCACGTCTACACCTATGAATGAACGGAAATGGAACACACACAATTTCTCAAGTGTCTAATTGTGTCAAAAAAACCACGGCGAAAGCGTGCAAACACGTAAATTTTACCGTGTATGGATTTTTACTCGCTATTTTTAACTTAAAATACTGTAAACATTAAGTTTTGACTACATCAATGGATCGTTATAAATTTATATAAATCAAGTAAGCAACAATAATAACCAATTTAAAAAAAAAATGAAATTAATTCCCTGTTGGGTTCTAATCATTATAACTTTACATGCACATTTTGAACAACTTACTACAAGCGGTTAAAAAGCTATCGATTTTAAAAGTTGGGCACGAGTTATGAAACAAGCTATAGACTCTACACAGTCCCCCAATTTGTAGATACAGTTGTCCAAAGGCGTTCCTGTAAAACATAGACGGAGACATTGGTGATGCTAATACTTAGTAAGTAACGCTAGCTGCACCACGAGTAGTAGCAGTTTTCCCATTGTTTAGGCTGAACAGACTATTATAAATAAAGAAATATTTTTTCAAGTCGACGTTGAATAAAAACTCTGAACAATTTCATGTGCTCCTTCCTTCCTTTCTTCCGTCCCTCCCTCCTTCCGTCCGTCCCTCCCTCCCCCCTCCCTCCCCCCTCCCTCCTTCCTTCCTTCCTTCCTTCCTTCCCCTCCTTCCCCTACCTTCAAAGGACGTTAATGGCCGTTGATGCATCCATGTCGCTATTTTGCAACAAGCAGCGATTTACGCCCCTTTCACCCTATACACCTGTCCTGGCATAGCATTCTTTTTCTTCATCCTTTTCTACTTCTTCTTCCTTATCTATTCCTTCTTCTAGATGAGACATGCACTAATGATAAGGATCACTAATATTGAGCAAGACGTGTAAACACACAATTGTCTTTAAATAGAATATAGCCTGATAGCATTTTTTTCTTCCCTACAATATCGCCTTTAACTTGATAATTAACGTCAAAGGTAATACTTCTCTTGCTCTTAAAATACGTTTTGCACCTCTTGTACTCTAGTACGAGTAAAGGATGTTTGTGCTTGAAACTGAGACACTGGTGCTTAATTGCGGTTAAAGAAGTGGCAGACAGCACGAACGAGAGCAGCGTGTTGTGAACATTTGTTGTGACATCTTTCAGGTGCTGGGAATTGATTGTCGTTGTTGGAATGATTACACATTATGTTGTGGACTTGTGAGAACGACCTAGTTGGAATGATTACACATTATGTTGTGGACTTATGAGAACGACCTAGTTGGAATGATTACACATTATGTTGTGGACTTGTGAGAACGACCTAGTTGGAATGATTACACATTATGTTGTGGACTTGTGAGAACGCCCTAGTTGGAATGATTACACATTATGTTGTGGACTTGTGAGAACGACCTAGTTGGAATGATTACACATTATGTTGTGGACTTGTGAGAACGACCTAGTTGGAATAATTACACATTATGTTGTGGACTTGTGAGAACGACCTAGTTGGAATGATTACACATTATGTTGTGGACTTGTGAGAACGACCTAGCTAACAGTTGATAGTTCAGTTTACGTGTAGTTATGTTAGTAGTTACTAAAATCTATGTACAGATAAATACATTCCTGCCTATATTTGTATTTGTCTATTATTACTGGGTGGTCTAGATGTAAGACGTTGGTCTCTGGACAGGAAGGTCCTGGTTTCGATTCCCACATGGCGGTCTTTTTTTTTCTTCTTTAAAAAATCAACCCCGTTGTTTCTTCGTGACTTTACCTTTCCCCGTCTGTGGGTAGTGAAATCGCCCCTTCGGAAAACGGCGAAAAACAGGAAGTCCCGTGTGCAGGCCAAAATGGCCGCTCTGTGGGCAACAATTGTTATGCAAATCTATCTATCCATCCATCTCAAAGACGGATGTGTCGGGCCAAAAAGCGCAGATATTGCTGCCTTACCGTAAGCTGGCAAGATAACGCGTCCACGCCTACTTAATTGATAAACGTTAAGAAGAGAGAATATTTGTCTATTTATATATATTACGAAACAAGACGTAACTAAGGTAGACGAGCACAAATCTGCACAACCGAAAATTAAAGATAAAGAAGAAAAAAAAGAAGTAGAAGAAGAAGGAGGAGGAGGAGATTCTCCTCCTCCTCCTTCTTCTTCTTTTTTTCTCTTCTACTTTTTCTTCTTCTTCTTCGTCTTCTCTTCTTCTTGCTTCTTCTCCTCTTCCTCAACAAACACTTTCAACTCCATATAGAGCATAGGTCTTCAGCAAACAGTTTCAGCTCCATGTCGAGCATAGGTCTTCAACAAACACTTTAAACTCCCTGTGGAGCATAGATCTTCAACAAACACTTTCAGCTCCCTGTGGAGCATAGGTCTTCAACAAACACTTTCCAAGCTTTTTTCTTGCTATTCTCTTTGAAAACATCGTTCCATGTCGTCTCCATTCTCTTTTTCTCTGCTTCCTTCGGTCTTCTCCAAGTGACAAGACCTTGCAGTGACACTAAATCATTTATTCCTCTCAGACTTACAGGTCCCTACTACCATCTATAGGCACAGCAAACTCGCCTGTTCATGTATCATCCAATCATACATTGATGATCCACCAATCATCTATGCACTGCCCGTACATGTACTGCCTGAATATTTATTAATAGAATCACTCATCCATACACTCATCCATACACTCATCAATACATTCATTCATCAATTTATCCATCCATTCGTTTATCGATTTATCCATCCATTCGTTTATCGATTTATCCATCCGTTCGTTTATCGATTTATCCCGCTTTTTACTCACCCATTTAATCGATTGATCCATCCGTCTGTTCATTTATTCTTGTATTCTCTCACCTTCCATTTCACCTGTACATCAATCCAACTATTTATTCATTCACCGTCCGATCCAACCATTCATAAGTCAATCCATTCAATTATCCGCCCTCTTCTTTATTTATACATTCACCAGTCTGTCATAACCTGACACATCCAATTCTCGATCAGTCCATCCTAAAAACTACTAACTCATCTAATGTTATAATTTGTTGGCATGCTGTCTTACATTTTCCTTTACCTTAAGAATGTGTAAAGGTTAAGTCCAAAGACAAGGTGGATTTTGCAAATATGAGTATTTCTTATATAAATTGTGTACAAAAACAAATAATGTGTAAGAAACATTCGATTTTATAGTACTACACATCACATCACATATTACTGTCACGGTGATTGGCTGTACTTTATATTCTAGTAAGGTCAATCCTGTCTTCGGTCCGGTGACACTTTAGGTGATTGTTTTTTTGTGTGTTAATTCAAGATTTGAAGGTGTGCAAATTATTGAAGGGGTGAGAAGACTGACCGTAAAACCTTTAATTATTTGTCATTAAAGCTTCTCGTATTTTGTTTATAACATAAGCTATATAAGCAAAATCATACATTAGATCACTTTATTATAGTAAAAATATGTATTTAGGTAAAGAAAAATATAAGACTGCAACCAAAATTTCACAGCAATCCTCAAAATAGTTTCCGAGAAAATTGATTTTGAGTTTGAGCATCAATTTCTGAACGGGCTATGGAAGTTAAACACTGTTTCCTGTGTCCGGACGGTGACATCACGAGTCCACTAAATTTCACAGTAGAAAGCACTGAAACGTATCTAAGTCATCCCAAAGTCCCGTTTTAAAATATTCAAATCATTGTCACTATCGGTTGGCTTACCACGGCAACAGCCGGGGTTCGTAATCCTGGCGAGGACACCTGGGTTTTACTAATTCCCTAAAAATTAGTAGGAGCCGTGATAGCTCAGTGGTTAGTGAACTGGACTACTACGGACAAGGGGTAGGGTTCGATCCCAACCGACGGCTCCGGGTTCACCCAGCCTTAAATGGGTACCGGATTTTTTCTGGAAAGTAAAAGCAGCACGGGCGTAATACTGACCACATTACCCCAAAAAATCATGTGCTGAAGGTCTGTAAAATATAAGGTCACTAACACCATATTTCCCTATACGCCACTTGGCGTGACGGGGGGTACTTTTTTTTTTATTGTCACTATAATAATTTACATGATCATTTGAGGCAGACAGACAAGCCACAACCAACTGTAGACTTACTCAGAGTAAATTTATAGTTGTGTGTAGACAAACCAAAGCCTCATTTAGATAGGCGGGAACGCATAAAGTGAAACCCCTCACTAGCGTGACGTATTCAGCTCTGCGAGTTATAGGCGGCTGACGTCATTCTAAGTTAGCTCAGTGGCATTGTTCCCTAGCGTTCGGCTTCTCGTTGCAAGGCGCAGTGCCAAGGAGTACGGTTCGATCCTGCTACGGACGATATTTTGTTCTTTGTTTTTGTTGTTGTTGTTGTTTATTTGCCATTTTTTTTCTGAGTGCTGTAAAACATACCTCTTCCTTCAATGATTCGCTGAATTATCACCTCGGAAGTTTCCCTCTATAATAATATTCATTTATTATTATTTGTCTGACGTTATTCTAGCCACAACCGCCCCTTTATCAGGGGTATCCCTTTCAGCGCTCAGGCGTATCTGATGTAGGCTATGGACAAGCCACAGCCAACTATAGATTTACTTATGCCTGCGGGCTGAGAGGAAATTCCTGGAAAGCCTCCAACTAGCGTGACGTTTACAGCTTTGCGTGCAGGGGCGGCTGTGGGTAGAGAGTAACGTCAGCCACCTATTGCTGAAAACGTCACGCAAGTTGGAGGGTTTTCCGGTTTCATTTTCTTCCCGTGGATCTTAGTAACTTCATAGTTGGCCGTGGGCCAAGCACTCATGTAGAAGGTCATCGTGTTCGTCTGTGTTTTAAACTATCCAATTCAAATCCTTCATTTTCTGCGTTCGTCTCAACTAATACTCCTCCGCAACGTCCGCCCACTGGATGCCAATATGGAACAAAAAAACGACGTCGATAACGAAACAAGTACACGTGGACGAAATCAGCGACCGCAGATTATAAAAAAAAAAAAATTACCAAATGTAAAAATCATTTTTAAAAAATCAACAATTATTTCGATGTAATCTCACTAAATACAAGAAAAAAATTCCGTTTATCGAACTACTGCATTATAATATTTGTGGAGACAAAGAAAAAACAAAAAATTAAGAAATGCTATCGAATGAAGCAAGTGCAACGGCTCCGCTTTTTCCAGAATATAACTTTTAAAAATAAAAACTAATCGAAGTTTTAAAAAAAAATCTTTACAGAAAAATCAATAAAAATCATCTTATCGCGATAAAAAAATAAAGCTTGCTATTTGCAATATGTATGATACGTTTTTAAAATCGGAAATAATTCTTCTTCTTTATCTTCCTCTTGTTCCCCGTCTTCTTTTTCTCCTTCCTCTCCTCCTCCTCTTCTACATCCCCCCTCTTCCTACTTCTTCTTCTTCCATTCAAGTCTTGTGATCATCCGAACTGGACTCTTTGTCATGTTTCATGATGAATGCGTAAGGACAACAGAATGCCACACGATGAACTGGTCGCACAATCATAACTCGTATATGCGTGTGTGTTCCCAGATTTCTGCACCTAAATCTGCGTCGTGACTGACACATTCCGCCTTCGGCAGGCTGGGTCTTGGTTTGCCATAGGAGTTTTCCTTTCCGTAGGCTTGATGCCGGCCAGGGCGGATGGGCCTCACCCTGTCCCTATCGAAAATTCAAGGGGAAATTCGGAATTTCTTTTTATAACTATATATATATATATATATATATATATATATATATATATATATATATATATATATATATATATATATATATAGAGAGAGAGAGAGAGAGAGAGAGAGATCGCATTACGGCGCTCTAGGAGTCACCTGGTTTAAAAAAAAATAAGTCAAACTGGTGTAGGCGCCCTGTAGTGCTATTTACGGGAGGCTGCCATTTATGCGCCTGTCGGCCAAATACATCCAATTTCAGCGCGTCATTTTTGTGTACTGTGTTGCATTCTTTCTTTGAACCCATCTCGCTTGGCCACGCCGTTTAGACCACTTCAAGACACGTCACGGGAAGATAGATTTGGATCTTGATCAGTTTTAATTCACCTACCTTGGTGCAAACAATCAGTTTTGTGTCGCTGACCACTTTCAGCCCAAATGCTTTTGAACGTCTCGAGACCAGGTTTAAATCCCAGGTAGAGCTATGATTCTTAAAAATCTTTCTGTTATTGTTTACAGTAGATGATATTTGGTACCTAGCTCTATTAGAAGTAGGAGATACAACGTTGGTTTCATATCCACGGTGATTACATAAAAGTACTCTTTGCAGTTAACAATGAAGGAGGTTTGCCACTGCCCGGGTAAATACGTTAACAATGAAAGAAGTTTGCCCGAAAATATATAAAGTACCATTTTTATGTCTTTAAAATTATATATAAAGATCTTCCTTAAATTGCTGTAGAAAGCATCGCTGGTAGCACAGAGTCTGTTCCGAGCGTGTGTGCAGAGATTCTTGGATGAAAAGTCAGGTATCTGACTGCTCAAGGGGCCCTGTCGAGCGCATTTATGATAGTTCTAAATAAAAGAATACACATAGGGAATGAGAGGGGATAGAACAAGAGAAATATAGAAAGGGTAATGGTGACTCCGTCTATTCCCTCCACTAGAAGCGCAGCTAATATTTCCGTCACGACATTTCCATTTCATTATCTCAGCTCAAGTTCCAGGCTTCTGGTTTCCCCCTAAGGTTTTGGTCTTCCAGAAATACCGCGTGCCCGTTATACGAGAAATCGAAAAAAAAAAATGGCCAGTTTCACCATTCTGGGCCAAGATTAGAAATCTCATGACGTCACATTGGATGTTTGACGTGCACACAATAATGTTTTAATAATAACACCGTTCGTTTAATTCTTCTTTTCAAGATAAACGACATAATTTGTCCCACTCACTTTGCCTGATCTATCTCTTTCTCGTGCTCTCATTGCCGGGTACAGCAAACAGACCTGACCAAGATCGACTTCACCTCCACGTTACGATCCCATTGATAACTATAGTCCGTTCAGATTCGTTTGCCGAGATGTTATGATTTATAATTCAAAAAGTTCTTGATGATTTCACATGATTTTTGGCATACGGTGTTAAAATGTCCATGTCACGAGAACATATGTGTTACTCGATGTCTAGCTATAACGGTTTTCTTAAAGCGGCGAATTCCTTTGATCTTTGCCCATTTAACTATTATTTTGACCCTAATCAAAATGTTTTACAGTAATCTAGTGCAACGATGACCCATAGGCGTGTCCATAAAATTTTACTGGGTGGCAAGTATACAAATTTTAAATTATATATAGAACTTTTGTTCGTAGAGTCAATTTGATATAGTTCCATGCTCTTGGTGTGAGTTTCCCAAATGTTGTCGCTGCCTTTCAAATACGTACATTTAGTTCCTCATCTAAGGAAAGTGTGGCTGTAATAGTGGATCCAAGATAGCTGAACTTCTGTACTGACTCAAGCAGGCTTCCATTCAAAGTAATGGTTGTTGGTTTGCTTATAACATATTTTTGATTGCTTGGGTGGTCTTGAACAATAAACTGTTTAACAAATCAACTAGGAAATTTTGCAAATCAAACTATTTATCTGTAGACTTAATCAGAGTAATGATCATTCAGAATCAGACGAGTCAAATAGGTCGATTACTGCTTTCGGCTGAACAAACAACAAACCATCCTTTTTCCAATATTCCTCTTCTTGTCGTAACACATGATCCTCACATTTTACCCAGTAGTCTTTATTTATATTTGATAGAGCCTGATTTGTAAGTGTCTCAACATCGCATAATTTGAAAGTTTTATTTGTATATGCTACGTGTCCTTTAACTTTTGCCCAAACTAGTTCTATAGGATTTAAGTGTGCATGATATGGAGGTAGTCTCAAACATCTATGGCCATGTTCTTGAATTAACTTGTCTATTTTAAATATCTTTGTACGTTGTGTCTGTTTTACAAGGCTAAGCAATTCGGGTTTCAAGTAGCTGTCGTTAACTTGTATGTGTTCTTTTATGAGCCACGTTTTGATTGCATCTTTTGTACTTGATGATGTTGGGATTCTATCTTCTACGTTAACTACGTTATGGTATGAAGCATTGTCCATTATCAGACAAGAAGGTCGATCTAATATTGGAAGGATACTTTTCTCGATCCAGTCTTTAAATATGTGCCCATTCATTTCGGAGTGGTAGTCTCTATTGTCTATGGATTTTGAAATGAAAACGAGATGAGCATTCTGCAACAACCCATTATGTCTGCTACCTGCATGTGCAACTATCAAACGTTGCCCTTTACTGCTTGGTACTGATCTTTTAATACTTCCATCTGCTAACTGCCATTCCTTTTCATTTGTATGATGAGCGTTGATCCAAGTTTCATCTAAATAAACAATATCATAATCATTTTCGCGCATTTCCTTCACTTCACGTAAATATTTGCTTCTAAGAGCTACTAGATGTGGCTTCTCACAAATAATGTTCTTTTCCACCAGCATACTTTCTAAAGGTGAAGCCTGCACTTCTTAATATTTTCCATAATGAAGTTTTTGATATTTCAATGTCGTTGTTAGTTTTCAGCCAAAGCTTCAACTTTCTAAGTGTCACTTCTTCGTTTATATCAAACATTCGACAGATTTATCTTTTTACTAGGTCCTTATCAAAACTGTCTAACGTTTCTTTCCTTCCTTGCTTTCTTGCATTTGTTGGCAATAAATATCCGCTTCCTTTAACTATTCGATCAAATGAACGTTTACACAAACCTAAAATATGCATTGTTCTCTTCTCAGGGTTTGATAAAGAACAATAAAGATGTCCCTTTTTACGCTCTATGCAGAAGTATTGATAAATCTTTATAGCAATGTTATGCTCAGTAAAATATTTTGCCTTTATAATCATTCTCACATAGACTTGCAGAAGATAATATGGATAGTGCCGCCTCCTTTCTGTAAATATTGAGATTTGCCTCTGAATTATGACTCGAACTCGAGTCTACGGCCGTGATTTTGACGTCACATAATTTCCGGTTTCGGCTAAAATGTCATTTTGTGCTAAACGGGAAATTTCATATGTAACATTTCTTTATAAAAATTTATAGTGGAAACATAACTATTTTAGGACGGTGCGCATTCAGCCGTGAAGGTCATGCCTATATGTTAAAGAATCAGCTGTGAGATGTAAGCATCTACATAATCCCGCCGGTGTTTATAATATCGATTAACTTTTTTTAAATATAGGTTAAATAAGGCATCTTTGAAACTGGATCACATTTCTTTGATAAAAAATATTTTTATAGCGACATTAGTATTCTAAACCTAACTTCAAAAGATCAATGCAAATGAACAATAAGTTTTTGAAAAAAATAAATTAATGTCTAGGCAAACGAATCTGAACGGACTATAGAAGCGTATCTACATAGTGCTTAATTGTGGGTGTTGTTCGTTATGTGTATTTGCAAACATGAATTCAATTGGTTACAATTAGTGTGGCCGTATTTCTCAATGATTTTGTCAACATGGTACACCTTTTTCTTATTCGTATTCTTCACAAGTTGTAACAATTCGGGTTTTAAATATGTGTCGTCAAATTTGACATTTTCATTCGCAAGCCATGTCCTAATTTGCTCTTTTGTATTTGATGCAGTAGGCACTTTGTCCCATCTTGAATTCCCTAAGGAAGTGCTGATATAGTAAAACAGTAACCTTTTGCATAGTTATAAATTTGCATTTCAAACTCATTGTAATTTAGATATAAATGTTGGTATTTAAAGTCAACAAATTGTCTACTGAGTCTTCACAAAATTAATAAAGATACGCCTTCCCTTCGGTAATTAATGCCCAGGCCGTGGTGCGTCATGTCGTTCAATAACAATTCAGTTTTGTGCACGGGATTTTCCTGAACTTAGTGTTTCTGCAATAGCCAAACTATTTTACGTGAACGACCGCACCAAATTAATGTATATATCCTAAAATGGTGTCAAATTCGAACAGGGTGAATTTAATATAGCCTAAAGAAGAAAACTTTTAAACTAGATCAAATTTCTCAGAGCAAAAAATATTTCTATAACGACATCAATATTATAAGATTACATGCAAAAGTTGAAAGCAAAATAACAAACGGTTATCACGTAAAGCTAATTCAAGTGTGGTTATGAATTTCTGAACGGACTATAATCTTTCTGGCCAAGAGAGTAGTTATCGAAGGGTGACACTGACCCGATTCCGAAAATAATCCGCGAAAGTAAAGTGTAAACGATATGGAATTGTAAAGCGTCAATATCGAAGCTTCCACGTGCATTGACCAATGAAAGCAGCCGTCACAAAGTAGCCAGTACTTCCGCCTACTTAACCAGATGGGTATTTGTTGTTTTTTTTTCCCTCAGAGGTGACGATTTTTTATTGTTATTTTACTGTCACGGTTTCTTCGTCCGCAACTTTTCAACATCCCCATCCTTATCTTCTTCTGCTTCTCCCTCCTCATCATCTTCTTCTTTTCCTTCACCTTCGGTTTTCCTCTTGCTCCTCTCCTTTATCGTCTTCCTCTTCTGTATTCACCCAACAACTATTTTCTTAACCCTCCCCCCTTTCCTTTTTCCAACCATTAAAAGGTTAGTGGGCGTAGATGCCCTCTATTAAACAACTGAGAAATACAAGTCCACCCTCCCCTTGTTACCGCTGTAGCTCTCCTGAATTTAGACACCATCTCTCTTTACTCGATGATCCAGCAGTCGCACCTAGGCTGTAGAATAATCACAAATATTGTCGCGATCTTCATCGCGTCAAAACTCCTTATTTTAGAGCGTCCATCGATAAACGATATGTCCATCGCAAGGCCACATTTTCTGCCATAACCTAGTGCGCACAGTGTGTCATCGGTGGATGTACACACAACGCTTGATTCCATGAGAAGACCGCAGCCAGGTGCATGACCACAGTAGCGCAGGCGTAGAATCTTTAAAGTGGAATCTTGAGTTGACTTGACGCGACGATCACCATTTGAGAGCCGGCACTATAAATTAGCCGCTGAACAACAGGTCTTATGGCGGTTATAGAACACAGCCATGATGTAGTACGCACCATAGACGTGACAACAAGGGACGTCGCATTCATACCGCCTTATCCAATGAAAAGGCTGTAGTCAGGAGCACGAACCCCTTATCACCGGCGCGAATCCGTAAAGTGAAACCACACGTTGAATTCAACACAGCGATCTACATTATAGATCTGGAATTAATCAGTCTCCAAACGCAAATGCTACAGCGGTCGATGGAACACAAACTCCATTCCACCATCTTGGAACCGGAAGTCCTATTATAGCTATATTATCCTCGCTCAACCAAGTGCATACAATTTGTATACAATAAGTAATCAGTCTTAGTGGAAGTATCAAGCTGTCTGGGGAGTGGGCGCAGCCAGGATAATCCTTGCTCAAGGCACAGCATGAATGATTGCAGGCAGTAAACGTTGACAAAAGACATCTTGCAGGGAACTGTGTGTAATTGAAAGACACCAGGAGTGCGGAAGAAAAGATAGGAAGATATCGTTGAAGAATGCAGAGGTCTTGAGTTTGTCGTGAGCTTACATCATGTAGCCCAGCAGACGGAGAACAAAGGGAACTCTTTGAGCCATCATTTTTGCTCCAGCAACGATTGCAGTTAAAGGTAAGCAGTATAGAGAAAGAACTCCAGTACTCTACAAACTATATACTTTCAAAAGCGATATGTTAAGTCAGTGAAAACTTTCGGTTTAGTTGTGTTTTTTCTCTCCATTCTCTCTCTCTCTCTCTCTCTCTCTCTCTCTCTCTCTCTTTCACCCCCTCCCCTATATTGGTAACACGTTTAGAATTACGTATTTGTTCGAATTGTGCAATGAAGATGATGCGCCAATTAGATTAGAATTACATCAAGTCACCATGAATCTCAGAGGTTGGTTATATTTCGATGCCCAGATCACTAGTGTATTTGAAACACACCTTTAGAGAGTAGCAACTTTCTCAATCTTCATTTTTATACTAGAGATTGTTGTAGAGTACACGACATAAAATTAAATAGTTGACGATTGGAAAGATTATGTTGTTTAATACACTGACTGGCCTGTGATGGCAAGGAATCTGGTTGCGGTGTTGGGTCTAGGCAGCATCATTACCCCACTGTACCCACTTAGTTAATGAGATGGTAACACATTTACGTATAATCGAAGAATATGCGACGCTTGAACAACAAAGGTATATAGATTGAGGTTTGTTGTTGTAGTCGCTGTATAAACGCGAACCTCTCATTAATTATTAAATGAACAGAAACAAGTGCACACGTCATTATTTGTGTTTTTAAACAAGCAACAAATGAACTGTATAGTTGGCGACCACACTTTTGATTACGACAAATGTTTCTCTCTTAACAAAAAAATAAATAAATAAATAAACTTGATCCCGTTTGTAATTTAGAACTGTCGTGCAATTCTTTACAAAAGGAAGGGAGACGCTCTCCTTTGTTCCAGGAAATGGACACTACGTTAGGAAAAGGGTGATAGAGGAGTGGTTATCGTTCTTTTTAAAACCTCATCTTTAACATCCTGGTATTTATACTTCGAGGTTTCCAATCGGACGCGCAGGAAGCTGGGCTGAGATTGAGAGAGAATAGAGAGTGAGAGAGATATATCGTTGTTGCCAATAAATATGATAAATGTAAGCCAAACGTTTGAATATAAGACACTCTTAGACAACATATGAAATGTGCCATTTAATGTCTCCTATGAATCAAACACTTCTCATTTCGCCATATACTTGGAGATATGAAGCCATCGGTATCGAACGATTCTGTTTGATAAATTCAGTATCAGCTATTACCGTCCGAAATCCCGTCAGAAAGTCTACACAAGCACGCAAGGGTGAGGTTTAAGCGCCTCTTTTGAGCCCACTCTACACACATGCACGCGCAATATTTAGACCAGTGCTTCTTAAAAGGGCCGTTAGCGCCACTTCAGGGGACTATTGTATCAACAGTTATTGCATACGCCTCAACGTACACTTTGCATGCTCACAATATCAAAACAGTGATAACTAGCAAAGTTAGACTTGTTTCTAGACTCGACAACATAAATTAGCCTTTGAAACGTTGATCTAAGGGAAAATGTGGAAGAATTGGGTGGAAGGAAGAGAAGGCAAACAAGGACATTTTGAATCCGCTGAAAATGACACAAATAACTACTTAACGCAATTCGAAAGAGACAACTGAAATTGTGTGGACATGTGAATAGAGACATAATGCCATTCTAAAGGTCATCTTGGACGGGAAGGTACAAGGCAGAGGTAGACGAAGACTAAAGTGGACTAATAATATTAAACGATAGACATGTGAACCTATAACAACGTGTCGCATCAAGACAAGAGAAAGAGTAAAACGACGCTCCACGGTAGCCAACCTTCAATGTGGAGACCGCACCCAATAAATGCATGATGGTAGCCAACCTTCTATGTGGAGACTACACCCAATAAATGCATGATGGTAGCCAACCTTCTATGTGGAGACGACACCCAATAAATGCATGATGGTAGCCAACCTTCTATGTGGAGACGACACCCAATAAATGCATGATGGTAGCCAACCTTCTATGTGGAGACGACACCCAATAAATGCATGATGGTAGCCAACCTTCTATGTGGAGACGACACCCAATAAATGCATGATGGTAGCCAACCTTCTATGTGGAGACGACACCCAATAAATGCATGATGGTAGCCAACCTTCTATGTGGAGACGACACCCAATAAATGCATGATGGTAGCCAACCTTCTATGTGGAGACGACACCCAATAAATGCATGATGGTAGCCAACCTTCTATGTGGAGACTACACCCAATAAATGCATGATGGTAGCCAACCTTCTATGTGGAGACGACACCCAATAAATGCATGATGGTAGCCAACCTTCTATGTGGAGACGACACCCAATAAATGCATGATGGTAGCCAACCTTCTATGTGGAGACGACACCCAATGAATGACATCAAGAACAAAAAATTCGGAATTGATAACAACTTGCGTGACAATGAATATGAAGTTTAAGCAGAAAAAAAGAAATGAAACAACAACATCGCACACATACACACACCTATCCAAAGTAAATGCTCTATGGTTGATTGATCTCATTGTTACAATCCACTGTTGTGAAAATAGAGTGAAGTAGTTCAGTCCTCCGTTACCGAGTCTCTATTCCGAGGGAGAACACGCCATCCAGATCGTATAAACAACCTATAAACGCATTCAATGTCCCAAACACCGATTGTCTTTAGTGGGATAAAGCACATATTTCAGAACATACACAGTTAATACTTCACAGTCTACAGTAATATACGACTTCAGATGATGTTGACAAAAGTAGTGATGGTGGCTGTGAACTCAACAGAAAAGTGGAATAACATGCACCGAAATACAATAGATTTGGCACCGACTTTGCACCGACTTTGCACCAAAACGGTGCCAAAAAAAAAATTATTTTTTCGAATTCGCGATTTTTTCGAACTTCATAATTTTTTTGGGGGAAAAATTTTGGGAAAAATTTTTTGGTGTTCGTCAGTTTGTCGAATCACTGAGAGCTTAACTCAGGTAAATTCAAAAGATCGTGTGCTAATCCGGTGATCGCGCTCCGGTGATCGCCTCTCGCTGTGTGTTATTTGTGAAAGAGTATATTTGTGTCGCCTCGCTCGTGTTAGATGAAAATGAAAGAGTATTTTAAAAGAGTATGTGAAAGTAAACAGAATTATTTAAAAAATATGTATTTGTGAAAGTAAACTCTTGTGAAACTAAGAATTATTAAAAATAAAAAAATAAAAAAAAAACAGTCTCCCTTCAGGATTCGAACACGGGTCTACTACGTGACAGGGCAGGGGGCGGGTACTTGAGGAATGCTATTGTTAGAATCGCTTACAAGGAATCGTGGTCATTGTTAGGAAAATATGCTGACGGTCATTGTTAGGCTCCGTGTTTAGAGTTAGGTAGAGGCATGTGACTAGGGGTGGTATTGTTGTTATTTAAAATACTGGTAATTGGGACTGCGTGACAGGAGGCGACAAGCAATGACGTTGAAAGGTTAGTTTTGTCGAACGGTCTCCTGTGTTTCTGAGAGCTTAACCGCAGGTAAATTCAATAGAGACTCGGTGCTAATCCGGTGATCGCCGCTCGCTGTGTGTTATTTGTGAAAGAGTATTTTAAAAGAGTATGTGATAAATAAAAAATACGAAATGTTTCAAAACGTTAAGAAATATAGTTAAATGTGATAAAATTGATTTTTAAAAAAAGGCGAAATAATAAAAACTATGAAAAAAATAAGTTAACATACTGACGGAAAACTAGTCAAGAAACTGGAATGACATTTTTGTTGACTGGGCTAGTGGTACTTGAGGAATGCTATTGTTAGGGTCGCTTACAAGGAATCGTGGTCATTGTTAGGAGCTGCATTGTTAGGCTCCGTGTTTAGAGTTAGGTAGAGGCATGTCGGGGACAGCGGTTCTAAAAGGGGGTATCTCGCGGGTCGGATGGCGGGTCGTCGTGCGGGTGGGGAAAGGTGCCTTTATTGGTTATCATCATGTGTGGGGCAACAGGAGGCGACATGTAAAAAAAAATGCTGACAAGCAATTATTAGTATCGTTAGCATCATGTATTCTGACCTTCCCTCCTTGTTTTCTAACACAACTTCCTAGATTTCTGACCATGCCCCTCAACATCCCCCTTCCTACTATCATCATGTGCCTCAACACTATCACCATGTCCCTCAACACTATCATGTGCCACCCTCAACATCCCCCTTCCTACTATCAGCATGTGCCTCAACACTATCATCATCATGTGCCTCAACATCCCCCTTCCTACTATCAGCATGTGCCTCAACACTATCATCATCATGTGCCACCCTCAACACTATCATCATCATCATCAAGCCACACAAAGTATCAATCATCTCTCTCACACATTCATGGTAAACCAAAACAAAACTCGTTCTATATTTTCACAACTTTATTAATACATCAAATATACGACACATATATATTACTGTCCGGTTGTTGATAATTTTAAGCGTCTGGGCGGGCCCCTCGAAGCCGAAGTATCCACGGGGCGAGCAAACGATAAATGATACGGTCGTTTACGTGCTGTCTCGATGAAAAAGGCATGAGAATTCTGTTAAGTTTCGCGCCACGACACTTAAGAAGTATATAATAAACACAATATAGACCGCACGTGTTGCTAAACAAATCTTGCAACACCCGCGGGTTGTAGACGAATGGAACGTGTGAGTTTTGCTCTATAAAGTTTAAAATATCCACGTGTCTGGGAGGCAAACCGTAGGAATCGAAATACTCACATTCGCCGAGACCGTTGTAAAATAGGGCCACCCAATGCTCACCGGGTTCGTGGGCAGGGTCGGTGTTTATGACAAAGGCCGCGGTCGCCGTTGGGTCGATGCTCGGCGGTAAGTGGTTTCGTGGAATGACACTAACAAGGGAACAACGTCGAACGAAAATATCCGACATCAAAAGGTTGTAAATCTCCCTCGTGTTCATATTCGACTCTCTCTCTCTCTCTCAAACGGCGAAGTCTGTTAGAATCTGCATTGTCTTGGACACCTCGAGCACCGAGTCCAACTCTGCGTAGACGATAACTTGTAGGGGAGTAGTGGTGGGAGCGGCAAACTTGAGTTCTATCGACAAGGGTCCGCTTGTGGCTAGCTCAAAATGGGAGCCGTCCAGTAGGCTGGACGAGAGGTCAAAACCAAATAGGCAGTATCCGTCCTTGAATTCTCTATAATCAACGTTATTCCCAGCGTCTTTACCAATCAGACCCATGGCCAGATTTGTGCCGAAGAAAGCTCTCGCGTATTGATTTCGTTCAAAGTCCATAGTTAGAGGCTTTCCCGAAATACATTTCCCGTCGACCGTCAGGTTCATATAAATCAGACCAAAGTGTTGAAAATTGAACGGGTTAGCTGTGTAAACACCATTAAAAGCACTGGCCGTAATCAGACCTATCACTATACGGGTCGGTGTTTGAGACAAAAATAAATTGTCTTGACTGTGGGAAAGCATCCCGCTAGCGATGGAAAAGGTCTTGATGGTAACCCTCTTGATCGGGTACCGCGCATTCCCGCTCAAGAGAGCCTTTTCGTGGGCCAGAGAAATCGCGGGGTTTAGCTTAGCTTTCCTTACCACGAGCGCGGCGTAGGTGATAACACTCTTATAACCCACAGAGCTATCGTGAGTCGCGAGGCTGAACACATCCTTCGAGGGGGTGAGTTTTATCTTTACATCGACTCTGTTTAACATGTAACGATCCTGCACAAAGACATCAGAGTGCAAACGACCCATCATTTCAACCTCTTTACTACCCGAAGTCAAATCGCGCCGTGTTTTAAAACCCTCATTTTCTTTCAAATCGTCATGGTGGCCAGCTGTGTCTTTGTAGAACAGAGCGGCCGTCAAGTATCCCGTTTTCGCATCCTCCCCGTAATTTAGCGTGGCCTCAAACACCGCTCTAAAAGGATAGGTATTCTCCGACGGTGTAACCAACGTGTCGTTTAGCGATACGTCGACTTGTGAAAATAGACTGTGAAGATAATTGTTGACCGGTCCTACCTCAGCATCGACAGGTACACTATCACCATTCGGGAGGGTGATCTTGACCCGCAGATGTAAAAGCGTGTTGAAAAGATCTAGATACTCCTCGCTGTTTCCAGAAATGAAAAACTCTATCGGTGCGCTATGCGACAAAGCTGCGATCGGCCGAATTTCAATAAACTGGCCAGAGTCGAGAGATGTCTGCGTTGGTGGAACGCTAAATAAATCCAAACCAGAGTGAAGACATTCGCACGATTTGGGGTGAATGAGGGACATTATTAGTCGAAAATATCCTTTGTCACCCTCGTCTTCTTCCCTCTGTTGTGCACCGAATGAAGGGGGAACCGTCCAGCTGTCGGTTTTATCCTCTTCGTAACGGGTTCTCCTGGTGGAGGTAGCTTCATAACTCGCTTTCTGCTTTGACGTAAACCACTTCCTGATTGGTTGTTATCACGCAGGTGGTCTACGGCCCCGTGTAGCAACCGCTGACCGGCCTCCTTAGCTCGTTCTTTGAAAGCTTCACCGACATTTTTCCCGGCCAATGCGTCCTGTGCGACCTGCAGACCGGTCCCCAAGCCTTCTCTGAGCAAGGCCTTACCGCCGGTTTTTAACCAGGGTAAAATAGCCCTCCCGATTCCACCGAAGAAACTACCGATTCCTCGACCGCTCTGACTTCGACCTCCTATAAACACGGGCATCCCATCGCCCGCCTGACAACAGTAAAAGTCTTCGTATAACTCAACATCTCTATGAAGGGGAGTGTGTTTCACCATTATACCAGCTCGAGATGCTTCTTGACTCGAAAGTGTACCGTTAGCACCGACGTCCCGCTGGTGAATGGAATGGTTTTTCCGTGTTCGTTGGCTAAAAGGATCTCGACGGTATCGAAGGAAAATCTACTCAGGGGTAGGTAGTGAGGCTTATCGTAGATCTGAAACACCGAGGTGTGATTTCTATTGAGAACAGGCACGCTCCTGAGGAGAGGCACCATCACATCCCCGACCGGTCTGGGGGAAACGAGATCGCAGTAGACGTAGACATTCTTCGCAACACTTTCCAAGTCCATTACACCCACGCTGAAGATATCGGGAGCCGTGTCTGATATTGTGGTCGTGGGGAAGGCTAACATGTTTTTCAAAGTATCGCTTATGGTAACACTGACTCCTTTCTCGTAAAGTTTCAAGATGGCTTTATTCACCTCTTTTGCGTAAATGAATCTCATTTTTTCCCTTTCTCTCCCCTGTACGACTCATCCTCCGCTTTTACGATCGACGCGTTCAACGCGCCGATGAACGCATCGGGTTTCGTGTATAACCCAGGTTCCAATGTCACGTTGAAATAAAATCTGGCGTCGCAAATATCGTCGTTATCGAGAGATTCATAGCGAATCCAGACATCACCCTCTATTACATTGAAATAATTTAGCGGAAACTGTATCTCCACCAGTGCGATCTCATACTGCGTCGAAATGTCAATGGTCTGAGGGAGTTTAACGAAAAAGTGGCCTGGGTTATTATCCTTAAAAAGTTCCATAGATGCATTGCTGGGAAGGGTGACATAAAAACTCATTTTTTTTTTCACTCGTTTCACCGTCGCCTCTCCAAGTTTGGATTCGGTAGCATGTAACCCAAACAGCTGCTCAGTAGGGCTATCCACAGTTTTCCCTCCTTCGCGTCTGCCTTTTCGGTGGTCAGATTGAACAGCGAGACCGCTACAACTGTATATATAACTACCACTTGACAAATAAAGACAAGTTCTAAGTAGGGGGATAGTTTCCCAAACATCGACCCCCACCAGCGCGGTTCGCCGTCTCTCCCGACTCCCGAGTTTACGGCTCCCAAATCGGGCTCTCCACCAAAAGTTACCACTTCTTCTTCTTCTTCTTCTCGCATCTCTAGTTTTTGTATCTGACAATGTCCTTGGACGGTATCCAACTGTTAAATGACGAACCGTAACCAAACCATTTGACTAAACTCTCCTTTCGCCCAAAGGATGTGCGACGCTCGGTTATGACACTCTCGATTCTGTACTCGTGTTTGTCTCCAACTTTTTGAATTTCCGGTGTGTAGAATGACCCCTCTATCTCATCGTCCTTATCATCCTTCAACACATATGTAACGGGGTTTGTTTCATTTACTCGACTGATGGAAAACAGTTCCTCCGTCCAAGCCGGGGCATAACCCTTTTTAAAATTGGCTCTGCCCAGGACCAGTCTAACTCGATCACCGGGCTTGTACAGGGGTCTTTCAAATTTAAAGTTACGTTTGCTATTATACAACGTGTTCCATACCTGTTCTTGATTGTCTGCGTTGACGTCGACCGGTGCCATTTTTATACTTCTGTGATACGAATGGTTATAACTTCGAAGTAGGGCGGGGAGGACTCGGACATAAGACAACTTATTGGATTTCGTGAAATATCGCCACATCCGTTGTTTCAGAGTCCTATTAAAGCGTTCCACCACGGCGGCCTTGATATCTTCGTTCTGCGTAGTGAAAAGTGAACGTTGTTGTCAGCGAGGAATTTCTGAAATGTTCTGTTCAGAAACTCTGACCCCTTATCGGTTTGAAAACTCGCGGGTTTCCCATCGAGAAATATCTTACCGACGGCTTCCACTAAGGATTTCCCCGTTTTGGTTCGTATCGGTACAGACCACGCGAATTTACCGAAAACGTCCACGCAAGAAACCAAATAGGAATATCCATCGTTGTGTTTTTTCAAATGTTTCAAATCGATTAGGTCTGCCTGATATTGCTGTTGGGGGCCACTCGTTATAATGGGACGCCTTTCAAATCTGCGACGAATTGGTTTATGAAGGGTATAGGTATCCTGATGACTCAGCCATTGTTTGATCTTTGCGAGTCCAGTTTGGTGTTACGTTGCAGGGCCGTTGCACCACTATACGCCCCTGGTCGACTAGGGTCAAAGTAACGACGTCTCAATATTTTCTCCACCGTTCCCATTTTGGTGTTGGGATTCCGCTCTTTCTTTTTTTAGGTCTCAGTTTATACGTGGCTACGGGCGGAGTGGTTTCATTACCTACCTTTGGGGTTTCCGCTGGTGGTGGTGGTGGTGTCTTGGTCTGCTCTGGTGATACCTCGAATGATGGTGTTGGTGGGGAAGGTGTTTTTTCTGTTGCCGTGTTGTGTTGAATGAGATCGACCGAGCCCAATGAGCGTCGTTTATACTGCTCCAATCTAGTTAAATATTGATGCAGGGCACGTTGGTACACTCTGGCCTTATCGGCGGGTGCTAAATCATCGCGGAATAGGATGCGTTGCATTTCATCATCTAAATCTCTCAAGTTGTCACCGATCGCCTCGGGTGGGCTATAGGACGTGGTAGTAGTCTGTTTAAGACCCTCGAGGAATCGAGGATCCACCAAAATCATTTTTTTGGCCATTGTTACGCACCTAGTACTCCACCGAGAATACTTAATATAGGACGGAGCAAAGCACCTATGAACCCACCGGTTTGTAGAATCTCTTTCCGCCGCTTAAGACTCGGTTTCTTTTTAGTGAGAAGTCTCAACTTGTTCTTGTGTCGACGTAGCTCGCACTTCTGTCGCTGAGTGAGTCTAACATTACCTTTTAATATGTTATGACAACACTCGCACAAAAAGTTAATGAGTTTGGGAGAGGCTGTTTTTAATATGGCTCTTAAACCGGTCGGCGAGGCGGCGCGCATACATTTCAACATTTCACCGTGCCGTCTAAGTGCTTGATCACACATGATTCTCTACTTTGGCACGTAGACGATTTGTCTCTCCCCTGGGAATATTTTTGTTCTCAACCTAAGATTATCAGGTGTGTCCTGACGAAGATCGACCAACAAATAACCGTGAGGAGTCGCTGTCGCGTCCTTAAAACTATCTTGGAGGTACCCCACCCGACCCGGGTACATTTGTTTACCCAGATTCATAATTTGACTCCCGTCTCTCGGGTTCTTGAAAAGGACTAAATAGTGCGTATTGAGACTTATGGTTCGATGTTCTTTATTTTTTCCGAATAGATTTTGAACAATGTACATCACACTAATATCTCTGTGATGACTACCTTTGGTGAATAATTTTGTTACCCGCTCGTCCGTCTCAGACATCAAGTCATCGATGACGATCAGTCTTCTCTTCTTACCACCTTCCAATTTATCGACGTCTGGTAGACCCTCGATAAATCTCACTGACCCCATAGTCTCGTATATCGGCTGCCATTCCCCATAACACCATATAACTTCCTCCGGTACGGGGACAGCTAGCTCGTGAAGGTTCTGTATAAACTTTTGCACAAATACCGTTTTCCCACACCCGGTAGGACCGGCTATCAGAGCTGTGAAGGGATGATTCCATCGGGGATCCATCCTCGCAAGTGCTACTAACTTTAGTGATTACGCCCCCGACGAAAATAACAACGAGTGATTTTAGGTCAGCGCGCGAGGTTTCCCCTCTTCAACTAACACCTATTTTTAAAATCCACAACCTATATAAACACGACAGGGGGAGGAGGAGTTTCCTAGTCTCAAGCCGCGTTACCTGAGACCGAATTGTTACACGCATCATATTTCCCCACACATCACCCCCTATTGGGTCAGTTCCAGAGGTCACTGAACATGTCGCAACACGACTGATTACCACGCCTGATAACGTATTGCGTTAGCTGCTATAAATAGACGGTCCTCGACCCGATAAACGGGTATAAAAACCCCCCAGTCGAGCAGTGTACACGCACACACATAACCAACGTCTGTTGCCAGGTGGTTTGTTTTTTCTTTGAATATGGAGTCGTGTAGCTTGAATACGCCAATTTCGTTTGATCTCAGTGATCAGCGCATATTTATGTCACGTGGAAATGAGACTGTAGTTCCATTGTCTAAAGATGGCGTTAAGGCAGTCTCGGTTTGTGTTTTTCGTAACAGACCATTGATAAATATAAGGACATATAGCGGTGATAGTTTTTTTAAGTTTCCTACCAGAACTGGGATAACACTATCGAGAGAGGAATTTATCACGTTAGTCGAGATGCGAGAGGAAATTTTAACCGCTTATGCTAACCTCAGCTACACGCCACCTCTCGTTAACCAGATCAGCTACACGCCACCTGTTGTTAACCAGATCAGCTACACGCCACCTCTCGTTAATCAGATCAACTACACGCCGCCTGTCGTTAACCACCAAAACTACATACCATCTCTTGTTAACACGAATCTCATCGACTACACGCCCCCCTTTGTTAATCAAGGGAACCTCGCTCTTGTTAATCAGACGACAGATCCGGCACCCAATATGAATGCCGCGGGTGTTTCAGCAGAGTCACCGATTACCTATTCCAGCTTTGATCAAGGTTTTGTCAAAATGGAGGGCGGTTGTGTTTTGAAGGCTAATGACACTTCCTATGCACCCGTGTTTGATAGACATTTAACAAACAGTACCACCAAAACAGGAGGGAGGAAACCCAGACGCTTAAAATTATCAACAACCGGACAGTAATATATATGTGTCGTATATTTGATGTATTAATAAAGTTGTGAAAATATAGAACGAGTTTTGTTTTGGTTTACCATGAATGTGTGAGAGAGATGATTGATACTTTGTGTGGCTTGATGATGATGATGATAGTGTTGAGGGTGGCACATGATGATGATAGTGTTGAGGCACATGCTGATAGTAGGAAGGGGGATGTTGAGGCACATGATGATGATAGTGTTGAGGCACATGCTGATAGTAGGAAGGGGGATGTTGAGGGTGGCACATGATAGTGTTGAGGGACATGGTGATAGTGTTGAGGCACATGATGATAGTAGGAAGGGGGATGTTGAGGGGCATGGTCAGAAATCTAGGAAGTTGTGTTAGAAAACAAGGAGGGAAGGTCAGAATACATGATGCTAACGATACTAATAATTGCTTGTCAGCATTTTTTTTTACATGTCGCCTCCTGTTGCCCCACACATGATGATAACCAATAAAGGCACCTTTCCCCACCCGCACGACGACCCGCCATCCGACCCGCGAGATACCCCTTTTAGAACCGCTGTCCCCGACATGCCTCTACCTAACTCTAAACACGGAGCCTAACAATGCAGCTCCTAACAATGACCACGATTCCTTGTAAGCGACCCTAACAATAGCATTCCTCAAGTACCACTAGCCCAGTCAACAAAAATGTCATTCCAGTTTCTTGACTAGTTTTCCGTCAGTATGTTAACTTATTTTTTCATAGTTTTTATTATTTCGCCTTTTTTAAAAATCAATTTTATCACATTTAACTATATTTCTTAACGTTTTGAAACATTTCGTATTTTTTATTTATCACATACTCTTTTAAAATACTCTTTCACAAATAACACACAGCGAGCGGCGATCACCGGATTAGCACCGAGTCTCTATTGAATTTACCTGCGGTTAAGCTCTCAGAAACACAGGAGACCGTTCGACAAAACTAACCTTTCAACGTCATTGCTTGTCGCCTCCTGTCACGCAGTCCCAATTACCAGTATTTTAAATAACAACAATACCACCCCTAGTCACATGCCTCTACCTAACTCTAAACACGGAGCCTAACAATGACCGTCAGCATATTTTCCTAACAATGACCACGATTCCTTGTAAGCGATTCTAACAATAGCATTCCTCAAGTACCCGCCCCCTGCCCTGTCACGTAGTAGACCCGTGTTCGAATCCTGAAGGGAGACTGTTTTTTTTTATTTTTTTATTTTTAATAATTCTGAGTTTACTTTCACAAATACATATTTTTTAAATAATTCTGTTTACTTTCACATACTCTTTTAAAATACTCTTTCATTTTCATCTAACACGAGCGAGGCGACACAAATATACTCTTTCACAAATAACACACAGCGAGAGGCGATCACCGGAGCGCGATCACCGGATTAGCACACGATCTTTTGAATTTACCTGAGTTAAGCTCTCAGTGATTCGACAAACTGACGAACACCAAAAAATTTTTCCCAAAATTTTTCCCCCAAAAAAATTATGAAGTTCGAAAAAATCGCGAATTCGAAAAAATAATTTTTTTTTTTGGCACCGTTTTGGTGCAAAGTCGGTGCAAAGTCGGTGCCAAATCTATTGTATTTCGGTGCATGTTATTCCACTTTTCTGTTGAGTTCACAGCCACCATCACTACTGACAAATAAACAACCAACTATAAATATGTCCCTTGCTGGCAGAAAATAAAATCGGAAAACACCCACAACAGCCCCTGCTCGTAAGCTGAAAACGTCACGCTAGTTGGGGTGATTTCCGGTTTTATTTTATGCTCGCGGATCATATCTCTCTCTCTCTCTCTCTCTCTCTCTCTCTCTATATATATATATATATATATATATATATATATATATATATATATATATATATATATATATATATATATAAAGTTGTCTGGGGTTGAGATAAGTCTAAAATGAGAGGAATGACGTGATTGCTGTCTGGATCATAAAAGATCACAAGTTGCTCAAAGTGGTAGTAGGAAGAAGAGGTGGGAGATAATGTCGAGGAAGGCTCGAAGTAGGAAACTAATGATACTGGTATGTTAGCAGTGTCTCTTGTATTTCTTTGGAATCGTTAACTATTAACTGGAATCTTGTTTTTTTTTTTTTGTTTTTTGTTTTTTTTTTGTCAACCCTACAAAGTGGTCTGTGGCTAATTTTCTGATTATTCTTGTCTCTGGCCGCTGAACGTCGTCATCACAGTCATTGACCATCACATCTTGTGACTTCATGTAAGGCAGCAGCATAGTCTTTCCAGTTTGCTGCTCTTAATAGAATGCCCCAAGTCTGGCTCACACAATATCTTAGCCTTCTATGAGGTTATCATTGAAGTGCTTCTCGTTACATTTCCCCTTGTTTACAGTGCCTGATTATTTTTTTTTTGTCGTCAGTAATTTTGTTGCATAAAATAGTGGCATGTGATCATAAGAAACTTGTTAATTATCAATTATGTTTATTTTTCCTTCTTTCCAATATTCACGATTTCTCACATACATTGTTTAGGAGTGAGGCCGTGTGACAGGGATAGGCTTACCTATAATAGTTTTCATATTACAAGCATTCTACTAAATTCCTGTGTAACTAAATAGGGCAGATGAGCAGTAATTCCTGATAGTGGAAATAATGAATGATCTTATATGGCCACAGACGTTGGTGAGGAAGCACAACTTTTTGTGTGGGTGGAGGTCAAGTTGGCCAAGTTTTGGAGTCACTGGTTATAATAATGTTTGCGTGATGTCACCGCTTGTCGTAGTGCCTTTTAGACTTGCTGGTCATTGGCAGAGATCGCTAATCTCAGCTCATTACGGTCGATGGACTCGACATAAGTACTGTCAAACCTTTGACAGTTGATTTAGGAATTCTCTTGGCTGTCGCTTCCTACATTAATTTTGTGTGATATCAAACCTCATCATTCATTTGTACAAACAACATGCATGCATGAGCGCGAACACTGTGTTTTTTTTTTTAAAACATAAATATTTTGTTGTAACCCCTGACGTAGATCAACATTTTAAGTACTCTCCCTGTCTGCAGTGATGGAAAAAAAGAACAACCCCCCCCCCCAAAAAAAAAAAAAAATAAATAAATAAATAAATATATATATATATAAATAAAGCATCGTCATCATCGAGTGCCGTCTCCGCAACGAAGGTTGGCTACCGTGGAACGCCATTCTGCTCCGTCTCTTGCTTTGATAGTGCAGGTTGTCATAGGCTGATTTGTCCATCTTTTGCGATGTTACTCGTCCATGTTAGTTTTGGTCTGCCTCTGCCTCTTTTACCTTGTATTTTCCCCTCCAGGATTACTTTTAGTAGGCTGTTGTGTCTTTTAACATGGCCCGAAAATCGCAATTGTCTTGTTTGAATTGTGTTTAGTAGTTCTCTTTTCATTTTTAGTTGTTTTAAGACTTCGTCGTTTGTTTTCTTTTCCTTCTATCCAATTCTACCTATTCTTCTATATATCCACATTTCAAAGGCTTCAATTCTCTGTTCTGTTTTCTGGTCTAATTTCCATGTTTCTGCACCATATAGGAATATTGAAAAGATGTAACATTTTGCTATTTTTAGTTTTAGCCCTGGTGTTATTTGTTTTGATGTTAGTATGTTCTTCATGGCATTTAAAATACTTTTTGCCATTCCTATTCTATTGTTTATTTCAGTTGTAAATTTTCCATCACTGGTTATAGTATGTCCAAGGTAGTTGTAGTTCTGAACTGTCTCCAGGTCTATTCCTTCAATTTTGATATCTATTTGTGGGTTTTGAGTATTTTCTTTGTTTATGATCATAGTTTTAGTCTTTTTGATATTCATATCTAGTCCATATTTTTTGCTTATCGTGTTTATTTCATTAAGTACTTGTTGTTTGCTTATCAAATAAATAAATACATAAATAAAAATGTTAAAAAATAAAAATAAAAATACCTCCTCCAGCTAGAGATCTCAATCAATATCATTACTAGAGGCCATCAGAACATTTCAACAAGAAAACATGGGGTCGCTATATTGAACAGTCTTCTTTACTGATAAATGCAAGTCACTCCTAGAATTCTTGAAATAATATTAAAAGAAAATTGCAACGCCAATACACACGGCTTGTTTCCATAATTAATCTATCTGCTACTGTGCACAAAAGTCAGAATACGGCGGATACCCTCCCACTGTGGGGTCGCTAGAATTGGGGCAGCTAATAACCTCCCACTGTGAAATCGCTAGAATTGGGGCAGCTAATAACCTCCCACTGTGAAATCGCTAGAATTGGGGCAGCTAATAATCTCCCACTGTGAGATCGCTAGAATTGGGGCAGCTAATAACCTCCCACTGTGAAATCGCTAGAATTGGGGCAGCTAATAACCTCCCACTGTGAAATCGCTAGAATTGGGGCAGCTAATAACCTCCCACTGTGAAATCACTAGAATTGGGGCAGCTAATAACCTCCCACTGTGAAATCACTAGAATTGGGGCAGCTAATAACCTCCCACTGTGAAATCGCTAGAATTGGGGCAGCTAATAACCTCCCACTGTGAAATCGCTAGAATTGGGGCAGCTAATAACCTCCCACTGTGAAATCGCTAGAATTGGGGCAGCTAATAATCTCCCACTGTGAGATCGCTAGAATTGGGGCAGCTAATAACCTCCCACTGTGAAATCGCTAGAATTGGGGCAGCTAATAACTTTCCACTGTGAAATCGCTAGAATTGGGGCAGCTAATAGCCTCCCACTGTGAAATCACTAGAATTGGGGCAGCTAATAGCCTCCACTGTGGAATCGCTAGAATTGGGGCAACTAATAGCCTCCCACTGTGAAATCGGTAGAATTGGGGCTGCTGATAGCCTCCCACTGTGGAATCGCTAGAATTGGGACAGCTAATAACTTCCCACTGTGAAATCGCTAGAATTGTGGCAGCTAATAACTTCCCACTGTGAAATCGCTAGAATTGGGGCAGCTAATAACCTCCCACTGTGAAATCACTAGAATTGGGGCAGCTAATAACCTCCCACTGTGAAATCGCTAGAATTGGGGCAGCTAATAACCTCCCACTGTGAAATCACTAGAATTGGGGCAGCTAATAACCTCCCACTGTGAAATCACTAGAATTGGGGCAGCTAATAACCTCCCACTGTGAAATCGCTAGAATTGGGACAACTAATAGTCTCCCGCTGTGGAATCCCTAGAATTGGGGCAACTAATAGCCTCCCACTGTGGAATCCCTAGAATTGGGGCAACTAATAGCCTCCCACTGTGAAGTCTCTAGAATTGGGGCAACTAATAGCCTCCCATTATGAAGTCGCTAGAATTGGGACAACTATACCCTCCCATTGTGAAATCGCTAGAATTGGGACAACCAATAGTCCCCCACTGTGGAATCGCTAGAATTTGGGCAACTAATAGCCTCCCACTGTGAAATCACTAGAATTGGGGCAACTAATAGCCTCCCATTTTGGAATCGCTAGAATTGGGGCAACTAATAGCCTCCCATTGTGAAATCGCTAGAATTGGGACAACTAATAGCCTCCCACTGTGGAATCGCTAGAATTGGGGCAACTAATAGCCTCCCACTGTGAAATCGGTAGAATTGGGGCAGCTAATAGCCTCCCATTGTGGAATCGCTAGAATTGGGGCAGCTAATAGCCTCCCACTGTGAAATCACTATAATTAGGGCAGGTGATAGTCTCCTACCGTGGAATAGTTGGAACTGGGACAGCTGATACCTTCTCCAAAACCAGCAGCAGAAACGCATAATTCCCCCATCCAGTGGGCTAGAGCGTGGCCAAGAAATGTAGAATAAGTTGGAAGCACAGGTTAGATCGACCAGCTGCCAAGGCACGCCTAGACTATCATCTTCAGCCTCTTTATAGACCACTGCAGACGTCTGAGCCACCTTCTTCATATAACCTGCACATATAATACCACTGCTGACGATAAAGCACACTCCGCGCGAAGCACGTAACACCAATGCTGAACTTTCACGTCAAACTTGACCTAACGACAAGGACATACAACCAAGTCTTTGCGGACATTATCACGACCAGGATAACACTTCACGCTTCCTCCTGGTACTGGAGAACACACGTATCATGACTTAACCGAACGCGGAGAGAGGGGAAGAGAGAGAATCTGTCTCTGGTTTTCTTGTTTCTCTTGTCTTATTTTTACTCTTATATTTGCTTTAGTCAATCCGTTTCCAAAAAAAAATACAAACGAAGGAGATAAAAAAATTAATAATAGTAATAAATAATAACAAAACAAAATAAATTGATGATATTAGAGATTGGACAGGTAAAACGCTCGAAAAAAAAACCCAGATATTGCAAGACAGGTGGGAGGAATTGAGAAAGAAAGCGAGCAACACGTTGTCCCCCTCTCACAAACGCAACAAGAAACCAAGGCGATAAGACAAGACTTATCATCGATATTTATCAAGCTTTAAAACGTTTCTCTTTTCCTTTAGGTTGCGAATCAATTCAGAGGAAGAGGTATGTTTACAACACTCGGAAAAAATGACAATCAACAACAGAAAAATAAACAACAAAGTACAATATATGGTCCTAAGCAGGATCCAACATGTACTCCGTGGCACAGCGCCTTGCCACGAAAAGCCAAACGCTATGAAACACTGCCAAATCGGCAGTGTACGGGTTCGATCCTGCTCAGGACATATATTGTACTTTTTTTTTCTGTTGATTATTTGTCATTTTTTCCTAGTGCTGTAAACATATCTCTTCCTCTGAATTGATTCGCTGATTATCGCTCGGAAGTTTCCCTCTAGAGTAATATTTATTTATTATTATTTGTCTCCTTCCTTCAGGTTCTAGGCTCACCTCGTCTTGCTTTACTTACTCTAATTTTGGAAGTCATGTACCAATTTTGACAGTTAGGTCCACCTGTATAATTCCAGCGAAATGAAGGGGCGTTCTAAGTCAACATAACAGTTTTACTATTTCTATTCTATACCGCCAGGGAACTAAATAACGTAATTACTGGAACTCACAAGGAGAGTTAACTGTTAATTATAACGAGAACTAGAAAAGAGCAACATAAAAAGTGAAAATTCATTAGCAGTGCCCAAAAATGCGTTATAAATGAGACGGTCTTAGAAGGTGACCTGTATCTATCATCGTTGTCGTCGCCGCCGCCGCCGCCGCCATCATCAAATTAGTACCATGTCTGCTGACGTAGGTGATCATGTTTCTCCACAACTTTCGATCACAACAGTTAGTTATCATTTCTGTTGTTGACCTTCTGCAAAGCCATTCTCTTAATAAGCTGTCTAGTATTTTTTCACTTTGTTTCCCTCTATCTCTTCGTCCCTCAATTTTTCCAGTTGTCACAATATATTCCAGTTGTTCCCTTCTCATTGTATGGCCAAAAAATGATGATTGTTTTTTCCTAATTGTGGAAATTAGCTCTCTATTTTGCTTTGGCCACTTTCAGAACGTTTTTATTACTCTTCTTAGCTGTCCATGGTATTCTCAAGATTCTTCTGTAAAACCACATTTCTAGAGCCTCCAGTGGTTTTCTTGTCTGTTGTCCTATTATCCATGATTCACATCCATATGTTAAGACTGGCTCTACATAACACTTAAGAAATCTTTTTTCTTATTTCTATTGTGTAAAATGGATTGTACAGTATCTTCCCTATGTTTTGGAAAGCTGCCCTCTGTCTATATTTGCTACAATAAGAGAAACAATTATTGCTTCTGGTAGTGGACTTTGATTTACATAGCAGTTAGTTGTCACGTTGCAATATCTAAGCTTCAATGATCGTTATTAAGGAAGTAGCATGATTCTGGCGACACATATTTACCGAAGATCAGATTGTTTACATAGTTCAGAGAATACAAGATGCATACAAAGATTGCAGAGGAAAAACCTAATAATTTTCTCTTAGAACCATCATAAGTATAGTCGGACAATGCCGTGCCCATCAGCAGTCTGGTAATTTTTTTTTACCTGTTAAGTGGGCGTGGATGCGTTCTGTCGCTGGTTTACACCAGAGCCGCGATGTTTACACATTTCGGCCCGTCGCATCCGTCTTCGAACATGGATAGAGTTATTTAACAATTTTGCTCGTGCAGCTGTCATATTCGACTCACTTTTTCTAACTTTGAGCTGCCTAGGGATTTATAAAATGCCCAGAGTGCTCACTGGACCTACAGCTTATCACCGTTATCGTAGAGGTAAAAAAAAAAATAAAGAGCCCCCGTCACGCCAAGGTATAGGGAATATGGTGTTAGTGACCATAATTTTTACAGACCTTCGGCACATGATTTTTGGGGTAATGTGGTCGGTATTACGCCTGTGCCGCTTAACTTTCGCCCCCAAAAAATCCGGTACCCATTAAGGCTAGGTGAACCTGGAAGCCGTCGATCAGGATCAAACCCAACCTCTTGTCCTTAGTAGTCCAGTTCATTTAACCACTGAGCTATCGCGGCTCCCCGCTATCGGAGAGGGCTAGATATCAACGCTCATTACACAGAGACCATCATCATCATCAAGTACGGGGCCTGTTGACGTAGTTGATCATGTCTCTCCACAACTTTCGATCTCGACTGTTATTTCTCATTTCTGTTGTTGACCTTCTGCCAAGGCATTCTCTTAAGCTGTCTGGTATTGTTTTCTCTTTGCTTCCCTCTATCTCTTCATCCCTCAATTTTCCCAGTTGTTAACAATATATTCCAGTTGTTCTCTTCTCATTACATAGCCAAAAAATGCTGATTGTTGCGATTCATGATTGTACAAAGAAGTTACGACGGTGGTTTTATGTTGCCTTCCGTCGGTTTGATTACGGTTGGCTCCGCTAGCCTTTGACTAAAAAGTCTCACCCACAAGGCAGTGGGGTTGTTTTACTTCGGGGTACCCTCACTTAGCCTTTTGCTCTCCCGAACTTACCTGCAAGGCAGCAGGGCAGCCACAGGTCGCACTGTTTACTGCATACAGTAGCAGGTAAAATTACCCGACCTGTCTCACCCAGAGTCCAGCGGAGAGTAAAGCCACGAAAAAAACCAGTGGTTTAACATGCAAAGATTCCCACTGGTTGTGGCGGGACTCGAATTTCCCCCTCCAGAGGTAGACCTGCTCATCATCCAGTCCCACGATCTTTCTTCAATTTATTGGTAAAAGGAAATGGGACCAGCCGCGCCTGTGCTACGGTTCTCGTGCGCGCGCTGAGATTATTCTGTTATCTGTGTTCTGTTATCTGGAGGAAGACAAACACAAATGAATTCTTAGAGTGATGCAATAAATCTGTAGCACAGACGAGAGGCATCCTGTTTCCTTTTTCCAAAATAGAAATTTTGAATTTTTGTGAAAATGATAAGAACTTTTCTCTCTGAAATTGTGCCTTGGCAGCAGTATACAACATACTCTTATATATTTTTCACCGTTTACATGTGTACACAGAACAAAACGATGACCATTCATTGCTTTATAGATGGCCTACATAATAGTCTTACTTCTCATTCACTTAGGGTTCAAGTGACATTCGTGACAGTCTTAATTTTGATTTACTTAGGGTTTACACGGCATTCATGAAAGTATTAATTTTGATTAACTTAGGGTTTACACGGCATTCATGAAAGTAGTAATTTTGATTAACTTAGGGTGCACATGGCATTCATGACAGTCTTAATTTTGATTCACTTAGGGTTCACATGACATTTATGACAGTCTTAATTTTGATTCACTTAGGATTCACATGGCATTCATGATATTTCAATTTGGTTCAATCGATAATTTTATTGTTGTTACGTTACATGACAGTTGTAAAATTGATTCGTTTGACATCTGTTTTTGTGGATCACCTTTTATTTTTAATATTAATTGAAATAACGGTGTTGATTGACGTTAACGTTCATGATCTTGATTGCAAATGTGTTAGACGAATGGCAGGAAACAGCCTGAGTGATAAAATCATAAATGAAGAACTGAAGGAGGAAAAACTAGAAACAATTCCAGTCATAGGAAATACATGAAAGAAATGATAGATAAAATAGTTTGGCCACGTGATCATGCAATAATGCAGAAAGACAAAAAATATAGCACAACGAGCCTTTCATAAACGTTGCGAGAACACATGACTCAAAGTTCGACCACGAAAAAGAAGGATTGATGAAATATTAGAAACGTTGAAACATAACAGCAACAGAAGCCGACAGCGTAAGAACAAAAGACCACAAACTGTATCTCCCCTCGTCGCTGGAAGGCAAACAAAGAAGGAAAGAAGAAGAAGATTGGTTTACTCTTCTGTTGTCGAATTACATGTCATTCATAACGTTAATTTACAGGAGAATGTTGTTGTTGTTTCACATGACATTTGTTAAATCGTTTTACTTGACAGTATTACTGATTTACGTCATGTGTAATATCCATAGACACATTTGTTGTTTCAAATAGCATTTGTAATGCCGATTTACTTAATACTATTGTTGATTAGCGTAACATTTGTAATGCCGATTAATTGTATACATTTTTGGGTCACATATCGAAGATGCTATTATTCGCACGGGAGATCAAAATACATTTCATTTGAATAACACGAGCTTTATTGTTGTTAATTGGCCTGCCTCAGGCTATATTCGATTATCGCTGTTAATGTTGATTGAAACTACTCTGGCTATTCGTTGCGACTAGTTTACTTCTGACACCAGTACAGATGTGGTCATCCGGTTATGGGTGGTGGAGATCGCTGTGTCCTAGTCTGGATGGATGGATGGATGCGGTCGCCCGATGATTTGAGGTATTCTAGCGGATACGAACCGTAGACTTCCTCCTCGTCATCCGCCCTTAAAAGGACGTTAAGTGGACGTAGTTACGTTGTGTTGAAGTTTGCAGTGTAACACTGTGATATCTGCGCCTTTCGGCCCAACACATCCGACTTCAGCCGACATTTTTGAGTACCGGGTTTGTCTTCCCTCTTCGATCCCTGCTCGCTTGGCCAGACTAGACAGGTTAGTCTGTTTCTGGAGGCACCGCGGAGAGGTGTAGCAGGGTCTGGATGGTTTTGGTTCACCGATCCTGGCGCAAGCCATCAGCTATGATTCGCTGACAACTTCCAGCTCTGGTGCTGGGGGAGGGCGCCTTCGCCTCCGTGTCCTAGTCTAATTTAGAATCTTCAGTATAGATAGTTGTTACTTAAGAATCATGAACTGATTCTGAAGGCTGATGAACGATAAATTGAGCTAACCATATGTATAATTGTATTAACCGTGCATCTATGAACTCTAAGAGTAGGTCAAGTCTGAGCACTAAAGATATTTGCTTATAGTTCACTTCGGAAGGGATGCAGAAAACCTCAGCACAATTTGAACCATATGGGACTAAGACCCCGGGTAGCTCATGGTGTGGAAGTGTTCAGCGACTCAAAGCTGGTTGCTTGCGCAAGGACAACAGCGATAAAGATCTTACCCCACCTCCCTGTGTTGGCTCTCATAAGAGACTAACCACTTTTGTCCAGCAAGTAGAGATTGAGAAGGAAGGCAGCTGAATACCCAAAAATGCTGTGCTGAAGTCGGAAGTGTTGGGCCGATATCGCCGCTTACTGTAAACCACAATAAAACGAAGCTGCTTCCACCTAAAACCTAAAGTCCTAGTAAGGGCGGACGATGAATGAAGAGTAGTCGTTGGTTGTACTTATCATTATCTTCTCATCACGGTCTTCCACATTTCACTTGTCCTTGTAGGATAGACTTAGTTAGACTGTTACATCCTTTGAAACACTCACACCAACATAATTTCTTAATCTTTACTGATGTACGAAGCTTTCATTTATTATAACAAACCAGAGACTTATTTCGATCCAACTATAGAACGTTTGTTCCGCACACCAGTTGAAAATTCACTTTCAAGTGAATGACGTATCTCATTTTTATCATCATCTTTCATTATTATCACATCTGACTTGTGAAGACAGCGTTCACTTTCGGTGCCGCTTGGCCTTATGTCTTTTGGCGTGATCTGTAGCTGCTATGATGGGGACTGCAATTGCCTTTCTTTGTTTGGATCCTTCAATGAGATGATTTTTAATTTCAGTGATTCCACTGGCACGGGCGGTTGAGCAATTATGGATTTTAATTAGTTTGCAGTGATACCGAGGCTTTCGAATAACCATAACCAGTTGAGAACCGCTGCATTAGTCTCCCATATGCAATCCAGCACATGATGTAAACTGTCTAGAGGTGAGATTGTTTATATATCTGGACGTGCATAAGAGCCAGAAATATCCGAGTCAGTCAACAAATAATGTTTGTTATTTACAATTCTGATGATTTGCGTCATCAATGTAGGGTTTCTGTTGTTAAACTTATTTTAAACAAATTGTCCGCATCTCATGTAAGCTTCTGGACCCGGCTTAAAGGGAAGCTTTTAGAGCGGGAGTGTATTCACGGGCGGGGTGAAAGATTCATTAACTACACAAATGTAAATATGCGCGATTTTATTTGTTGCATTGATTTGAGGCTGTTTATTAGATACAGGTAATTTTGAAATCTGAAATGTGTGAAGAATTGAGTTCGTTACAGTTGAGAACAGGTAAGAGAAGACGTGAACAAAGCTGGAGCAATTAGACAAAGTCGGGTACAGATATAGGTTCGTTTGAGGGAATGAGTTGGGGTTGCTAGGTCGTATTGAGAAACAACATATAAAGTGGTTTGGGCAGTTCCACACGACCACCTGCATACAGCAACGGTAAAAGGAGGAAACTTACATATAATGTCTGGTCTTCAGCGTTTTGACTGTCGGTTGATAGCAAGCAATCGTGATAAGTCAGTAGTTTTGTCAAATATTAGTGTCTTATGCTGTATGTTGTTGTAGCGGAACAGCTTCTCTCGTGACTGAATCTGTCATTAATTAGCAGACAGATCTGGCGACAGAACGAACAAGATGTATTCCTGGTGGCAGGCCTCTTCTTCTTTCTCCTGCACCTTTTGTCGTTTGAATTTTATATCAACGTTGCCTCGGATGTTGCTATGCCGTTAGTTTTGTTCTCCATATGCTACGATCGTCAGCCAGATCCTTCCAATTTCTTTCACTGATAGAGAATTCCCTCAAGGAAGCCCTACAAGCATCCTTGTATCTTAGCACTGGTTTCCCCTGGTCGCTTTCCGTCCCTAAGTTCACCATACAATGTCTGTTTGAGAATACGATTGTTTCCATTTATCTTAGATAACCGAGCTACCTTAGTAATAGACGATGCATTAAAATAATCAACACATTATTGATACTATGCACTCATCATGAGGTCGCATGTCTTATGCAGAACGTTGCATTCACCACAGCTTGTTTGAAAGAATATCCGTCTCTAGCCAGATCTCCCACTTCTGTTGTTCTTTGAGATTTTCTCTATTTGACTGTCATGATTTCTCGACAGTCCGCAATCAGTAGTTTACCGTTGCTTTCTGATTGGTTCAGGCCACTTAACACCTTAGGTGCCTGTTGTGCTTGAGCCTAACACCAGGCCCTTCCAGCTCCTGTCTTCGTGACCGTTATCAAGCGAATCGTCTGCCCATTCGATGTACTATGGATAGAAACTTGTGGAAGGACGTGGTCGCTTACGTCAACCGGTATGGCAAATATTGATGATTTAATGAACTAGCAGACAACGTGAAGAACTCAATATTTGAGACACACATAACAAAACTATTTCAACATTCCGTTTTCTTCTCAGTCCTGAAGGCAACGACAGCGGAGGAAATAAATCAAACAAATGTTATTGCGTGTGCTTTACGAGGAGTTGTCTGTGATAGATCATTGTGTATATAGTACATGTGTCTAGTATTATGTTGATGAGTTTTTGTCGTTTATACTTGTCACAACTCGGAGTTTTCCCATAATACAGTGTGTCCCATGTCGTTAATACTTGTCACAACTCGGAGTTTTCCCATAATACAGAGTGTCCCATGTCGTTTAACTAACCTTGTCACAGCTCGGAGTTTTCCCATAATACAGAGTGTCCCATGTCGTTAATACTTGTCACAACTCGGAGTTTTCCCATAATACAGAGTGTCCCATGTCGTTTATACTTGTCACAACTCGGAGTTTTCCCATAATACAGAGTGTCCCATGTCGTTTATTCGTGTCACAACTCGGAGTTTTCCCACAATACGGAGTGTCCCATGTCGTTTATACTTGTGACAACTCGGAGTTTTTCCTATAGTACAGTGTCCCACAAAGGGATTTGCACTGTTTGAATGTTAATAACATAACGTTTTTGAAGGAGCAGTGACAGATGCTGTGTACCTTAACTGTAGGGGGAGGCAATTGTGCCAGCTGCTTACCAACTCTACCCAGGTGAAGATTGTTCTTTTTTTTCTTGTCAACAAGACGGCTCACCGTCACATGACCATTGAGAGGTGCTGCAGACAATTCCTGGATCAAACATTGAAATATGGATAGACCGACGAGAACATTTTGAACATCTTCAAAATTAGAACAGCATCAGTAATCTTTGTGACTTAAACACATTTTTTGGGGGTTATTTTTGTTCGAGTCATTAAAATTGAAACAGTGTATATTTCCCATAATATATATTTGTATTTCTCTATTTCTCGTAATGTATGTTTATTTCTCATAATATATATTTATTTTCTATAATATGTGTTTATTCATCATCATGTGCCATACCGGTTGGCGTAGGCGATTCTGTCCTTCCATAATCTTCTATCTACAGTGCATCGTATCAGTTCTGTTGTTGACTGTTTTCCATGCTATGAAACCAAGCTATCCAGTATTTTCGCTCTTTGTCGTCCGCGATCTCTCTTTCCTTTTATTTTGCCAGTTGTAACCAAGTATTGCAACTTTCCTCTTCTCATGATGTGCCCGAAAAATGTTGATTGTTCCTTTCTGATGTTTTCCCTTTTTGTGTTGGCCTCTTTGAGAACTTCCTCATTGGTCTTTTTAGCTGTATGTGTTTATTACCGATAATATATATCTTTATTTCTCACAATATTTGTCTATTTCTCCTTATATATATATATATATAATCTCCCTTCATCATAATCGAGTGCCGTCTCCGCATCGAACATTGGCTACCATGGAGCGCCATTCCGCTCTGTCTCTTGCTTTGACGGTGCACGGAAGTCATAGGCAGACTTGTCCATCTTTTGATGTTACTCGTTCATATTAGTCTTGGTCTGCCTCTGCCTCTTTTACCCTGTATTTTCCCTTCCAAGATTGCCATCAGTAGACTGCTATGTCTTTTAATATGCCCGAAAAATCTAATTTGTCTTATTTGAATTGTGTTTAGTAGATCTTTTTTTTTCATCTTTAGTTGTATTTAGACTTCATCTGCTTCCTTTTCTTTTCATCCAATTCTTTCCATTTTTCTATAAATCCACATTTCAAATGTTTCATTTTTCTGTTCTGTTTTATTATTTAATGTCCATGTTTCTTCACCATACATAAACGTTGAGAAAAAACATAAGATTTTGCTATTCTTATTTCCCATAATATGTATTTATTCCCCTTTATATATGTAGTAATTTCCCTAAATATTCGTTTATTTTCTATAATATTACCCCCCCCCCCCTCCATTCTGTTTGTTTATTTCCCGCAAAATATATTTATTTCTCGTAAAATGTATTCATTTCCTGTAGTACTAGTTTATTTTTACATGACACGTTATAGAGCTTTGACTCAGGCGCTCCCATTTTTATCTTTCCTCGGCGATGAAAGGCACGAGAAGTGGATGAGATTAACGGTAATTCAACGGGATCTAACACGGCGGATGAGTGAAATATTTAACCCGTGGCACTAAGCCGCCAGAGAGTATTACACAACAGGCCTTTTTTGGAATCCCCAGGGGAAAAGACAAAGAAGAAGACCAAGGAATTCTTGGAGAAGACAGATAGAAGCAGAGATGAAGATGATGGGGAAGACATGGAATGATCTTAAAAGAATGGCAAGAAACAGAACGACATGAAAAGTGTTTGTTGAAGAAGACCTATGCTCCACTGGGAGCTAAAAAGGTAGAAGAAAGGTAGACTAAGCCGCCAACATAGGGGAGGCAACTGTGATGTTTCTTGTTGTTGTTACCATCTCAAACTTTAGGAAACTGGTACGCAGTAGTGGCCTGTAACGTAAAAACACTCCACACCCCAAAGACACAACCATCTATCAATTTACAAAGACCAGCAGACAGAAAACAACGTCGGAAAATCCTCCAACCAGTGTGACGTTTTCACCTATATAGAGCTATAGACGGCTGACGTCACTCTACCGACAACTGCCCCTGCTCGCAAAGCTGAAAACGTCACGCTAGTTGGAGGTTTTCCTATTTTATTTTCTGCCCGCGGGCCTTAGTAGATATATATTGGGTTGTGCTCAATGCATTAAGTTAAGATGGATGCCCTTCACCAACATCGTATTGAGTTGTCAAAAACGTCACACGTCTCTGCGAGCAAAGTGTTAGGGGATTACGTGAAGTCACTTAATTGAGGTGTCTAAAACGTTACAAGTCTCTGTGTGGATAATGTTAGGGGATTACCTGAAGTCACTTAAATGAGTTATCTAAAATTTCACCCGTCTCTGCTTGCTTAACGTACGGTATTACGTGATGTCACTTATTGAGTTGTCAAAAGCTTCATACGTCTCTGCGTGCATAATTTTAGGGGATTACGTGATGTCACTTATTGAGGTGTCTAAAATGTCATACGTCTCTGCGTGCATAATGTCACGGGATTACGTGATGTCACTTATTGAGGTGTCTAAAATGGCATACGTCTCTGCGTGCATAATGTTAGGGGATTACGTGATGTCACTTATTGAGGTATCTAAAATGTCATACGTCTCTGCGTGCATAATGTTAGGGGATTACGTGATGTCACTTATTGAGGTATCTAAAATGTCATACGTCTCTGCGTGCATAATGTTAGGGGATTACGTGATGTCACTTATTGGTTTATCAAAATGCGTCATTTTCACTTCCCATCTCTTCGAGAACTACTTGGAACCTTTATTAGTCAGGCCTATGTTTATATTTGTTATGTGTCTGTGCGTGTTTTAATTTGTCATAATTTGTATTCCTCACTGAAAGCCTTTGCACGGAGCTGTGTCGTGTTTTCATCCATTGCCGTAAAATTTCTTTGCTTAAACAATTATTTTTATTTTCACTTATTTCTCCATGATACGGACCCATATTTAATGACCAAGTATTGTGAGCTGCCAAGTACTTCATAACTCTGCGACCTCCAGTTACATGTGTTCTAGAGTAGCGACTGATGAACCAGTCTACAGAGAAGAATAGGTCTGCTTAAGTCTCGATCGATAACTTCTAGCTTAGCCCCTACCTTAAATTGGCACAATTTTTAAAAAAATAAATATTTTGGGTTGGGTGGGAAAAGGGGGGGGAGGAGAACAGAAGTGGCAGAACACTGGCTTCTTCAGGTGGAAATGTGCTGTTGATACAGAAATGAGGGGTGGGGGGAACACGTTTATTTCCTTCAAGGCACGAGTCATAACGAGATTCTTATTTCAACAGTTGTGACTTGTCACACACTTTGTATTATTAAGTCTACGCAACTACCATTATATATAAATGGTTTAAATGTTTCACCGACCCATACTATTACTATATTAATAACCATAACCATTTGGAGATTCGGCATAGCATTGTATTTTTTATGTCAGTGACTTTCACAACAAATGTATTTAATATTCGCGTCACACACTTCATATTATTAAGTCTACGCAACTACTATCATATATATATATATATATATATATATATATATATATATATATATATATATATATATATATATATATATACCCAGTTGGCAGTATACAACTCATTATATATATATATATATATATATATATATATATATATATATATATATATATATATATATATGGTCGTTGGCGTCTTTGCAGACGGTTGGTAACAAGCAATCATCTCATCACCACTGAGTGCCGTCTCCGCACAGAAGGTTGGCTACCATGAGCGCCATTCCTCTTTGTCTCTTGCTTTGATGGTCAACTGACTTGTCCAGCTTTTTATGTTACTCGTCCATGTTAGTCTTGGTCTGCCTCTTTTACCTTATATTTTCCCTTCCAAGATTACTTTTAGTAGGTTGCAGTGTTTTTTAACATGCCCCAACTATCTAATTTGTCTTTGTTTGAATTGTATTTAGTAGTTCTCTTTTGATGTTTAGTTGTTTTAAGACTTCGTCGTTCTGTTTTCTTTTCTTTCCATCCATTTCTACCTATTGTTCTATAAATCCTCATTTGAAAGGATTCAATCTTCTGTTCTATTGTCTTGTCTAATGTCCATGTTTCTGCACCATACAGGAGTGTTGAAAAGATATAACGTTTTGCTATTCTTAGTTTTAGCCCTGGTGTTATTTGTCTTTATGTTAGTATATTAGCAAGCAGTCATAAATCAGCAATTTTGTAAAATATTAGTGCGTTATGCTGGATGCTGTTTTGCTGAACAGCTTTACTCGTTGCTGAATTTGCCAATATTGGATAGTCATCTTCGACCTCAGAATAAGCACGATGTATTTATGGTGCCTGGCCTCGTCTCCATTCTCCTGCGCCTCTTGTTTTCTGAATTTGATAACAACGCTGCCTCGAATGCTGCTGTGGCATTTTGTATTTTTGTTCTCCGTGTTCTACGATCTTCAGTTAGATCCTCCCAGTTTCTGTCACTGATAGAGAATTCTCTTAGGTAAGCCCTGCAAGCATCCTTATATCTCAGCACTGGTCTGCCTTATGGTCTCTTTCCATCCTTAAATTTAACATACAATATCTGTTTGGGAGTACGATTGTTTGCCATTCTTCTTACATGATCAAACCACTTTAATCTCCGACTCCTCCGTGTTGCCACGATGGATGGGAGTTTGGCTCGTTGTAAGACATTAGAGTTGGTTACATTATCCTGCAATTTGATGTTCATAATCTTACGAAGGCAACGTACATGAAAGCTATTTAATCTTTTCTCCTGCCCTACATAGGTAGTCCAAGTTTCTGATCCGTATAGAAGTGTACTAAGCACTCACCATTGATAAATTTGAATCTTGGTTCTGAGTGTTAATTTAGTGTTGTCCCATGCTCTATCTTTAAGTTTACTAAATGTGGAAGCTGCCTTTCCGATTCCGGAATTTATTTCTTCTTCAAAGGAAACAGTGGTTGTGACCATAGAGCCGAGATAGTTGAAGTTTCTGACATATTCAAGGGGTGTGTTATTTAGTGGTATCCCGTGGGACTGGCTACACCTTGTTGAAGCAGCACAGTCTTCTGGATACCTACCTATTGACAGGGAGAACAAATCACTTGATCTAGGTAGATAGTGAATCATTGACCGCAGGACGGACACATCGTGAGCAACGAGTGCTGCATCATTAGCGGATAGAAGCTCCTTGATTAAGGTCTCAGGTGTTTTAAATTTAGACTTCAGACGTGCTAGATTAAATAATGAGCCGTCAGATCTTGTACGGATGTAGATGTCTCTAGAGACGGTTTCAAAAGCATGGTCATAATGTTGTGTCTACCGAGAGTGGAATTGACATTGTTTGCTTGCTATGCCCGGGCCAATAAAATTGAGATAGTGCTTTGCTCAAAGTGCACAAATCCCCCTTTCTAGGCCTCACTTTGAAGTGTTCTAAAGGAGGGACGAGGTCCTAATGTTCGGAACAACAGTTGAGTTGTAGGGGATGTCAGAAGATGATATAATACACAACCAACTGCCTTAGGATCTCTCCCCCCCCCACCACACACACTCCAGATTTTCTGTTTGGGTTTACTCCCATAGCCTTTGAACTCACCTGCGAGTCTTCTCACAAGGCAGTGAGCGAACTGGACAAGAAAGCCGCTGGCGGATATAGACATGTGCCGGCGCAATAATGAAAACAATGACCTATCACTAATAGATCTATTCCAATGGAAAAGAACAAATATCCACATAACAGCGAACATTTCACCGCCCAGCAACCTGTCAGAAATTAAAAAAAAAACACAACAGGCTTGAGCAGAACATTAAATCGAAGTAGCACACACGACGTATAACCGGCGTATTTAGAAACAACACACGATGTATCTGAAAGCACTGTCCGCACACGAACGCCATCTTGACCCAAGCTTTATATATATGAAACCTTATGAACAACATGATAAACACACCAATTTCAATATTTATTATCGATTATTATAAGTAACAATCCATCCCTGGATGCCCCGTTGGTGTCTAATCCATTTCATCAGATGGCTGATGGTCTTTTTCTCCGTTAGGGTTTACGCCTACTTCCTTGGTGTGCATGTGTGACTATTGGGTCACCTTGCGAGCTGGTTAAATACACTCAAATCGATCCATTTTTTCCGAGTGACACACTTGGTTGCACACTGGTCAATCTCTGAATTACATCCGCATTAATTATTGACTGGGGTTCATTATTTTATGATGAAACTTATTGTGTAATCCATTTCGATAACATACAAAAAATACAATAATATGGAACACGCATAGTGTATCGTATTGATTGTGTTGGCAGTGTACACTTCTGGACATTTGCTTCAAACTAATAATACCCCCTTCTTTTTTACGTCATTGTCTACTTAATATATAACGGCCCGACCGGCCGGCCGGCACTAAGACCTGGGACCGTTTACTTCTACCACCACCCAATCGATATTCCTTGTAGCTTATTATGACGTTAGCTGTCTCACTGAGGAGTACAGGAGTTATCATGAAATGGACAAATATCAGCTCAAATCGTTAAATCAGAAATATCAACCGTTTAAAACAATGCAGGCTGCATTTGACATTTAGACACAAAGAGACGCGTATTCTGAGACGATCGTAGACATATGGAAGCCTATGTTTAATGTGTATCAGGATATTAATGTATGCAGTTAACGTAAGCGTAAACACCACCTCTCCCCTCCCCCCTTTCCTAAACTACCACCCCTGAAGGTTTGGCATAATATGTTAGCTTAAACTGCAAGTGAACCACATATTGGAGGGAAATGCACACTTTGGTAATAAAAGGTTTTTTTTCTTTTTACGTGTGCAGCAGTAATAATAGGTTTTAAAAAAAAATTAATGTGCACAGCAATAATGAAATATTTTTTTTTTTATGTATACAGCGATAATGAAAGTTTTTAAAAATGTGTATAGCGATAATGAAAGGCTTTTTATGCGTACAGTGGCAAATTGCTTTAATGCCTGCTTAATCGCCACGGCTGCTTCATTCTATCCTTTGAGAATAATAGTTTAACGATTTTTCGTACTTGCCGCCATTCTAGTTTGTATTGTAGGGGGAAACGGTTCGATTCCTGCTCTAGGGAGCCTATTATTTTCGATGTTTTCTATTTGGTGTTTTCCGAGAGATAAATCAATACACGTGTCTGTTTATTGTCAAAAAAACTCTCGTTTGATTTATGATCAGCAGTGTTTTATATGTCGCGAAGTGTAGAAGTGCATGTGTTCTACTGCCTTAACGATTCCGTCAGAAGCGGTCCAGATATAAATAGATACTTTGTGGGTAATAACATTGGTCGTTCTGATGTTACTCCCGTGTGCTGTGATAATTTAATGGGGTAAGTAATTCTATTCTTGGCTCACCGTCATCGTCGTGTGCTTGATTAGGTAGTAATCTCGATACTCCATACCTCAGCATTTCTCTGGCGTTCTCTGTCATTTCAGTCTTGACTTATCTCCCCATTATCTATACAATAAAGATCACAACGGTTTGTCATTGATGCTTTAGTTGTCTTGTTCAGCGGCTCATTTTAGAAATATAATTTGTTATAACTCTTATTTAGCTCGTTCAAACTGGGTGGTCCAGGGGTAAGACGTCGGCCTCTGGACAAGAAGATCCCCGTTTCGATCCCTACCAAAGGTGGTGGGAAGAAAAAAAAACTCGAATCTGTGGTTTCTTCGCGGCTTTACCCTCTCCTGGTCTCTGGGTAGTGAGATGTTAAGCCCTCTCGGAAAACGGCGGGAAAACAGGAGTTTCCGTGTGCACTCTCGCACGTTAAAGAACCCTTGACAGTTAAACATAGAACAGTGAAGGCCAGAAAATGGCTGTTGTCCGGGCAAAAAATTGTTAAGCATATCTACTCATCCAAGTCGAAGACGGATGTATCGGGCCGAAAGCCGCTGATATCACCGCGCTGCTGTAAACTAGCGACATAGCGCAAATGCGTCCACTTAATTGTGCACTAAGAAGAAAAAAAAGTGAATAGTCGCATGACAGGAAAGAGCATAAGAGATAAGACATAAAGAACTAAATCTAATACCAGTTACCAACAAACGATACGAGAACATTAGACCAAGAGGCCGACAAGGAAAAGTATGGTTACACGGAATGCTAGAAACACTTGGAGATATAACTGCAGAAGAGGCTAATAGTAGAGCAAGAAACAGCGAACCTTATCTCCCCCAGATGTCGAACGGTAAATGAGGAAGGAAAGAAATAAAACTGGATAGGGAAAGTTACGTATTGAATGTTTATATTATATGTGATGACAAATGGAATATTAAGCACAAATAAAGTAAAGTAAAGTACCCCCGTCACGCCAAGTGGCGTATAAGGAATATGGTGTTAGTGACCATAAATTTTACAGACCTTCAGCACATAATTTTTGGGTAAAGTGGTCGGTACTACGCCCGTGCCGCTTTACTTTCCCAGAAAAAAATCCGGTACCCATTAAAGGCTGGTTGAACCCGGAGCCGTCGGTTGGGATCGAACCCTACCTCTTGTTCTTTATAGTCCAGTTCACTAACCACTGAGCTATCGCGGCTCCCTATTAAGCACAAGAATATGTCCAATTTGTCAATCTTTGAGACTCTTATTCTTTTATTGTTATTCTGAAATAAGACAAATCGCACATTAATTAAGCTAGAAAATATTTTCCTCTGATGATATTTATGTCTGATCTCAAATATTAGTCATTGTTGTTGTTTGTGTTTGCTAGCTTTATATCTCTAGTGATGATCGAGGGACTGAATTTTGCATCAAATTAACTTTTTCCTGCTTTTTTTTTCTCCACGCCGGCAGCCACGTGCTCAAGTATCCCCCGCCATACAGGCAGGTATTCTTCAACTTCAGACGTCCTTTTATTTTTATCGTCGAGAGTTAACGTTTTGGGTAGACAGTTTTTCTATTAATTTTGCCCGGACAGCGTCCACTTTTACCCTACTCTTTTAAACATCCAACTGTCACAGCATCTTTAAACATGCGAATAATGCACACAAGACCTGCGTTTTTTGTTGTTGACATTTTCTAAGTGGACTAGTCATCGGATCTCCACTACCCAGAGACCAGGGGAAAGTAAAGTTCGATTTTTATTTTATTTTATTTTCCCACACCGCTTGTGGTAGGAATCGAATCGGGATCGAACCACTACTCGATTCTGCTTTGGGCCATTTATTGTTTTTTTCTGTTCTTTTCTGTTCTTGATTATTTGTAATTTTTGTTTCCGAGTGCTGTAAACATACCTCTTTCCCTGGAATGTTTCACTGATCTATCGCCTCGGAAGGTTCCCTCCATAATAATATTCATTTATTATTATTTGCCTACGGTGGGAATCGAACCCAGTACCTGCTTGCCCAGAGGCTGACTTACTTCCAGACCATTCAATCCTCTCTCTATTTAAGGCTATAAATGTAACAGTAAGCTAGTGAAAGCATGGGGACGGGTAACTTAGTTGTTACCCGCTTCTCAATAGACTATAGCAGAACAAATGGTAGCGACCATCAGTGTTAGGACATTAATTTAAGTATGGAAAATTTCCAGCCAGAAATAGAAGTTTATAGTGGGTAGTGGACACACAGAAAGTGGGGAGGAAGGTAAGGTAGAATTATACTGAGAGTTTAGGTCCTTGGAAATTTTCCACGCAGCAGGTTGACTACATTAACTCTTTCAGTACGGAAGGTTTTTAGCAATTTAGTGGTATAGATTTGAGACACAACATTTTTCATGGTTATAAATGTCAATCTACATGTTTATATTTATCTAATACTTAACATATTATATATTAGTTTTTAGATAATTAAACAAGGAATTAGATTTCACCAACATAGAAAGACATATAAACGTACATGACCGAAATCGGCATGGCACATGATGCGTCAAAACATACGGAAAGAGTTAAAATTCACTTTTAAGAACGAGGAGAGTATCATAGTTTGTTCACTGGCAAATGTTGGAAATTTTCTAAGATTGTAACAAAAATGTTACTTAAAGTACTTAAACAAGTAGCGGTGAGCTGTGAACATTTTTATGACGTTGTTTGATGTATGATGTTGTATGTTTTTTCATGATGTGTGTGCTACTGGGTCTGTAAAAGAAAAAAAAACCACATTGAAATCAGGATGGGATTGGTTGAACTTTCACTTTGTGTATATTTCATGGTGAAGCTGTTGAAACCTCTGACTATATCTTCTATATTATACAACTACCATAAACAAAAATTGTAGTGAAAACTACATTACATTCCATCAATGTAGTAAATAAGGTAAAGTACTGTATGCAGGCATAGTAAGATTATTTTCAGTGCCACTATATATACCAGCGCCCCCTATTAGGGTTACCAGATGAAAGAAAAGAAAAGTAGGATGCATTGTCAGAATAAGCATGACACTATACCTTAATAAGCATTACTGTGTGAACAAGAACTAAGGAACTAATTTTGGTAACCTTATAAAGCTGAGGAAAGATAATGACCGAATAGCAAAGCAAGTCCTCATGTGGGAAACAACAGGTAAAAGAAAAAGAGGAAGACCCAGAGAGATGCTGAATAGAACATTGATGAGAGAGGCAAGAGCAGCAGGAATTGGCTCCCTCAGTGAGATAGAGCTGCTTGCACAGAACAGAGACAAATGGCGAGATTTGATAAAATATCTTTAAAAGAATTGAAAACTGCTAGAACAAAAATTCAGATGAAGGAGTGTCTTGGTCTACACCCTATAGGCCGGCTACGGCTCGAAAGGCCAATAGATAGATAGATATAAAGCAGGGGGTATTCTGTAGCTAGATAGGTCAAGTGACCTTATTTTTTTTCAAACTTTAATCTTGCTTGGCACACCCTATGCATTTCTGTGGGTGTAAATATAGCCCGGACATAGTGCTAGAATGAGAAGCAAAATCGTTGCAGAAGAAAATGAAGATTATTTAACTTGTTCCAACATGATAAAGGAGGTGATGCAATTACTATTGCCCTTCTGAGAATTTATGAGACCTCTTTCAAGAATAAAAAAACACTTGATTGTGTTTGATGCTCAGTTCATAAATTCATGAAGTCCTTCACAGGTGGCTATGTCACGAATGGATAGGACATTTGGAACCTTTGAACAGTTATGAAGTTGTTTAGATCTTCTGCCCCAGGTCACTGAGGAGTTCACAATAATAAAAGTGCTGCCAGGCTTGCCTCATAGACACCTGTAGTTAAAGCTTTAGAGCTGAGCAAGAAGAATATATTGAATTCTCTGTGTGATTGTTTATTGGTGAGTGGATTGATGTGGGTACAGATATGAGATTTCTACAGTTGATAGACATGTTAGGTGTAGTATTGAATGAAACACCACTTTATAAATCTATGTATAACAAGCCTGCTACAGGCACTATCCTTGTGCATACTAATTATCTGTTTAAAAGGACAGGACACCTCTGAGTTAGTCCTGATTGTGGTGAGGTCAGCAATCAGGCTTATAACTGTTATCTTCCCTCTTTTGTCCTGTCTCACTTTTCAGTTACTTTAAAGTTATTTTCTAATCTCCCTTAATACATTTGTCAGAAAATCTGATTGCTTCTTCCTGCTTGTAACTTGCTACTTTCTTTTCTTAATCTGTTTGCAACTACAACAGCAACTATTGCAAGTGTTTTACAACTGTAAACCACAACAATAATAGATGGTGAAGGTCATGTGTCAGCAACTTCCTGCAGGAAATGTTCCGTTAGCATCATCATTTTGTCATCGTGCCACAGAAATCATTGAAACAGATAAACAGGGGTTGAACAGCGAAAGCAGAGTTGAGATATAAGGTAGAAGCAGATAATTCACATGTTGGAAAATAGAATTGTGACGCTCTATAATCTTTTGATGTTTCTGTTTGCTACAGAAACATGATCAATGAGCAGGCGGTTAGAGGACAGGAGGGCACTTGATACATGCATATATAGGACAACAGATCACATTTCATGGAAATGAAAAACAAAAACGTTTCTGAAAAAATAAAAACTATGCTGAAACCATTAAATGTCTGGAAGTTACCCCTAACGTATAAGTTAGCACTTAAGTATAAGTTAGCACTTAAGTATAAGTTAGCACTTAAGTATAAGTTAGCAATTGGGGGGGGGTTCAGATATTTACAAGAAAAGAGATGAAGCATTTTACATTTTATTGGACAGTAATGTTGAAGAAGACAATGCAGCGTTGACTCTACTGGAGAGTAGCGTTAAAGGCAATCAGCTAAAGATAACATCGTCAGTATAGATGAGAGAGTGACAACATATATGAATAAGCACCATAATATTAAGCGTCACCACTTTTTTAATGAATCTGTATCACTGTCATCTGTGTATAATTTTCTTCACTACATGAATATCATCATCAGGTTGCATGTCTTTAGCAGAACATTGCATTCACCAAGAATCTCTGTCTCTAGCTGGAGCTTCCACTTGTGTTGTCATGTTCAAGGTCTTCTTGATGTCTTGAAACCACTTTCTTCTTTGTCTGCCTCTAATGCATTGTCCATAAATCATGCTTTCCATTATTGTTCTTTCTAACCCACTGTGTCTTTAGACATGGCCATAATATTTACATTTCTTCTTTCGTATGGTGTTTATAAGCTAGCTCTTTTTAATGTTTAAGTTTTTTAAATATGTCTTTGTTTTTGCACTTTTTTTCATTATCCATGTATCATAAGCATTTTTCTGCAGCATTTTCAATTATCTTTCTTGCTGTTTGAGAGATACCGGAATATATACATATTCAAGTTTTAAATCAAAGACAAGCATTAAAAGTTTTGACATGTTAAATGTAAAAGGTAAAATAGAAATTGCCAGCGTTGATCTCATTACATATGTTATTGTTGTATTGGCACTCTTGCTCTTCTGGAACGAATGCCAAAAGATTCATCCTTAGAAAACATCAATAAAAAGAGAAGATAGAAGAAGAGCATGTGGAAGGACTGGAGTAAAATGACTGACTGCAGTTGAGAAATGCTACAAGGACATTATTTTACAGTGGTTGAGAAATGTTACAAGGACATTATTTTACAGTGGTTGAGAAATGCTACAAGGACATTATTTTACAGTGGTTGAGAAATGCTACAAGGACATTATTTCACAGTGGTTGAGAAATGCTACAAGGACATTATTTTACAGTGGTTGAGAAATGTTACAAGGACATTCTATCTATCTATCTTTCGTTCGCCTGAAGCATTGTCTATATCTGCAATGTCGTTTCCTGTATAAATGTTACTGTCTTTTGTAATTCTTGCAGTGGCCCATATAGTTTTGTCTGTAGTGTTGTATCTATGGGCCAATGGATTTTCCTCAGTCTACTATATTCAGTGCAGTCTTGAAGTATGTGTTCAGCAGTCTGGGGCGCCTGTCCACATGTACAAGTAGTTGAGGTGCCGATCTTGAATTTTGTATACATGTGACTATGGAGTCGATTGTGTCCTGTTCTGAGACGTATAATGATAACTTGTTCATATCTATTCATATTATAAAAGGCATCCTGATTTGGGGCTTGTGGTCCTCTGATTGATTTGATTATCTGTTTCTTATGATGGTATGTAACAGGTGTATCTAGTTGTGTGCCTGTTGAACCTTCCTTTGCCAACTGATCTGCTTTCTCATTTCCTGGTATTCCACAGTGAGACGGGATCCACTGCAGGGCAACCCTGTGGTGCTTGCAGAGTTCAGTCAATAAGGTCTGCAGATGTGGTAATTTTCTGGATTGTAGTGCCTGGAGTACTGATCTTGCATCTGTCAAAAACACTACAGGCTGCGGGCTAAGATTAATGTTCAGCAGTTTTTCTATTGCTAACTTTATTGCTTGTATTTCTGCATCATAATTGTGACAATATTTCCCTGTTGCTATTTTATTCATATCCCTAGTGTTATTTGGGTATTCTATATATGCACCTGCTCCCCCATTTTTTACTGCATTCTGTGCTGATCCATCTGTATACACACGAATCCATAGGTCTTGTGGGTATTCTTCATCCAGGAAACTGAGAGTTATTGTTTTTCGCTGTAGACTATTCTGTTCCTCTTTATCAACTATTCCTTTCACTTCTGTCCGTATTTGAACTGATAATCCAGATTCCTCTGTCCAGGGAGTCTGTTCTGGTATGGGCAGTAGGGGTTAACAGCTCTTGGCATGTCTGGTGTTTGTCTACTAATACGCTTGGCTTGGTGGATAAAACTGCTTCTCTTAAGTCGTCCCAATGCAAGATTTTGGAATCGGTCCTTCATTGGATGTCTCGGCATGCAAGCAAATTTTTCTGCCTGTATCAGCACCTTTGTGTCCCTCCGTTCTCTCAGTGCTGGTATCCTCCACAATTTCTCCATCTCTAATATTGGTGTTGATTTCATTGCTCCTGTGATGACCCTAAGTGCCTGGTTTTGTACTTTATCCAGTTCTTGAAGTGTGGTGTTTGATGCTGAACACCATGCAGATGATCCATATTCTAAATGTGGGCGTATACTCTGTTGGTAAACTTTACTGAGTATTTTCCCACTCGCACCCCACGTAGTTCCACACAGCTTTCTTAGAATAGCCAATTTTCTCCTTGCTTTTTGGGTTGCCTTATTTATCTGCTGTTTCCAAGATAGTTTGTTATCAAATGTAACTCCGAGATACGTAGCCTGTATGTCTTCTTTCACAGGCTCATTGTTTATATAGATGGCTCCTGCTTTTTGTTTTGGGGAAAGAGTGAAAAGTGTAGTACTGCATTTGTCTGTATTGATGCTGATACACCATCTATTTGTCCATGAATTCAGTGCATTCATAGCTCTTTGTAACAATTTGGAGGCCACTGTTGCATACTCCTCTGTGCACCACATTACCAAGTCATCTGCATACATTGCCACTTTGATACCATGTGGTAGTTCAGTAACTAGGTCATTGATGTAGATCAGAAAAAGTGTTGGAGATAGTACCCCTCCCTGTGGAACGCCCTGGCGCAGTAAGACCTTCTTACTCTTAAGACCATCCAGTTGCACTCTGGCTCTCCTGTTATGCAGGTATGCTTTGACCCATTTGTACATCCTGCCATTTACTCCATAATTTCTCAGTTTCTTCAAAAGCCCTTCCTTCCATACCTTATCAAATGCTTTCTTTAGGTCTATCCATGCTGCTAGTACCAGTTTCTTTTCTTGAAACGCATCCTCAATTTCCTGGGAAAGATAGGTTGCCTGATCTTCGGTAGAGTAACACTGTCTAAAGCCTGCTTGTTGTGGGACAAGGAGATTTTCACTTTCCAGGTACCACTGCAGTCTGAGATTGATTATACGTTCCATTGTTTTACACAAACAGCTTGTAAGGCTGATTGGTCTATAGCTGGATGTCATTGAACCATCTTTTCCTGGCTTTAGTAATGGTATCATAATTGCTAGTAGTAGTAGTAGTAGTAGTAATATTAGTAGTAGTAGTAGCAGTAGTAGTAGTAGTAGTAGTAGTAGCAGTAGTAGTAGTAGTAGTAGTAGTAGTAGTAGCAGTAGTAGTAGTAGTAGCAGTAGTAGTAGCAGTAGTAGTAGCAGTAGCAGTAGTAGTAGTAGTAGTAGTAGTAGTAGTAGTAGCAGTAGTAGTAGTAGTAGCAGTAGTAGTAGCAGTAGTAGTAGCATCTGTCAGTCTTTGAGATGCTATACGTGGGATCATATTTCGAAAAGGAGTAATTGCCTTAACAGCCGGAGAGAATGTATGTATAATAAGTTTGGAAAATATATTGGAGAACATTTTCTTAAAAAGGACATTATTTTACAGTGGTTGAGAAATGCTGCAAGGACATTATTTACGGTGGTTGAGAAATGCTACAAGGACATTATTTTACAGTGGTTGAGAAATGCTGCAAGGACATTATTTTACAGTGGTTGAGAAATGCTGCAAGGACATTATTTTACAGTGGTTGAGAAATGCTGCAAGGACATTATTTTACAGTGGTTGAGAAATGCTGCAAGGACATTATTTTACAGTGGTTGAGAAATGTTACAAGGACATTATTTGATAATGGTTGAGAAATGCTACAAGGACATTATTTGACAATGGTTGAGAAATGTTACAAGGACATTATTTCACAGTGGTTGAGAAATGCTGCAAGGACATTATTTGACAATGGTTGAGAAATGCTGCAAGGACATTATTTCACAGTGGTTGAGAAATGTTACAAGGACATTATTTTACAGTGGTTGAGAAATGTTACAAGGACATTATTTTACAGTGGTTGAGAAATGCTACAAGGATATTATTTTACAGTGGTTGAGAAATGTTACAAGGACATTATTTTACAGTTGTTGAGAAATGTTACAAGGACATTATTTTACAGTGGTTGAGAAATGCTGCAAGGACATTATTTGACAATGGTTGAGAAATGTTACAAGGACATTATTTTACAGTGGTTGAGAAATGTTACAAGGACATTATTTGATAATGGTTGAGAAATGCTACAAGGACATTATTTGACAATGGTTGAGGCAACAAGGACATTATTTGACAGTAGTTGGGGCAACAAGGACATTGTTAGACAATAGTTGAGGCTACAAGGACATTATTTGACAATGGTTGAGAAATGTTACAAGGACATTGTTTGACAATAGTTGAGTAATGTTACAAGGACATTGTTTGACAATAGTTGAGAAATGTTACAAGGACATTATTTGACAATGGTTGAGACAACAAGGACATTGTTAGACAATAGTTGAGGCTACAAGGACATTGTTAGACAATAGTTGAGGCTACAAGGACATTGTTAGACAATAGTTGAGGCTACAAGGACATTATTTGACAATGGTTGAGGCAACAAGGACATTATTTGACAATGGTTGAGGCAACAAGGACATTGTTAGACAATAGTTGAGGCTACAAGGACATTGTTAGACAATAGTTGAGGCTACAAGGACATTGTTAGACAATAGTTGAGGCTACAAGGGCATTATTTGACAATGGTTGAGGCAACAAGGACATTGTTAGACAATAGTTGAGGCTACAAGGACATTGTTAGACAATAGTTGAGGCTACAAGGACATTATTTGACAATAGTTGAGGCTACAAGGACATTATTTGACAATAGTTGAGGCTACAAGAACATTATTTGACAATAGTTGAGGCAACAAGAACATTATTTGATAATAGTTGAGGCAACAAGAACATTATTTGATAATAGTTGAGGCTACAAGGACATTATTTGACAATAGTTGAGGCTACAAGGACATTTTTGACAATAGTTGAGGCTACAAGGACATTATTTGACAATAGTTGAGGCTACAAGGACATTATTTGACAATAGTTGAGGCAACAAGAACATTATTTGACAATAGTTGAGGCAACAAGGACATTATATGACAATAGTTGAGGCAACAAGGACATTATTTGACAATAGTTGAGACCAAGGACATTATTTGACAATAGTTAAGGCATCAAGGACATTATTTGACAATAGTTGAGGCTACAAGGACATTTTTTGACAATAGTTGAGGCTACAATTACATTATTTGACAATAGTTGAGGCAACAAGAACATTATTTGACAATGGTTGAGGCAACAAGAACATTATTTGACAATAGTTGAGGCAACAAGGACATTATTTGACAATAGTTGAGACTACAAGAACATTATTTGACAATAGTTAAGGCATCAAGGACATTATTTGATAATAGTTTAGGCTACAAGGATTTTATTTGACAATAGTTGAGGCTACAAGGACATTTTTTGACAATAGTTGAGGCTACAATTACATTTTTTGACAATAGTTGAGGCTACAATTACATTATTTGACAATAGTTGAGGCAACAAGGACATTATTTGACAATAGTTGAGACTACAAGGACATTATTTGACAATAGTTAAGGCATCAAAGACATTATTTGACAATAGTTGAGGCTACAAGGATTTTATTTGACAATAGTTGAGACTACAAGGACATTATTTGACAATAGTTGAGGCTACAAGAACATTATTTGACAATAGTTGAGGCTACAAGAACATTATTTGACAATAGTTGAGGCTACAAGGACATTTTTTGACAATAGTTGAGGCTACAAGGACATTATTTGATAATAGTTGAGGCTACAAGGATAGTTAGAACTAGAATATTATATCTCCTTCCACACCTGAGGGGGTATACTAGGAGGTGAAGAAAAAGAGAGAGAGAGAGGGAATTTGTGATATTTTCTGTTATCGTTTGTGATATTCACACAAATTGGTTGATATTCCTAATTCTGAGATGAAGTCTGTTTTTGTTCCACATTTTTTAGTTCAGTGATAATGTTTCTCTTCATAGTTGTTGAAAATGTAGGTCACATTCTTCTTTTCAGGTCTGTATGTTCTACCACCGCACTCTCTACCAATGTATTCTCTACAATCATCTGCTATACCAACATCATATGCACTAGGCAGCAGTGATTTAGATACAGCATAGAAGTGTGTATAAACAGAGAGCTACTGGAGCTATCAATATACATACTTTGCATAAATTGTTGGGAAGGATTGGGCACTTATGAATCTACTCTGAGTGTAGAGAGATTGATTTCAGTAATTAGTGGCTGATGCTTGTGCTTTCAGCTTGTCACCACAGAGATGAGATGTCCAGGAATAGTGTTCAGATTGACCAGAAAAGACAGAATCAGAAACGATATTCTAAGAGAAAGAGTAGGCATTGGAGCAATCCTAAACTATATGCAGAAACAACAAATAAACTGGTTTACCCATCTAGAAACAATGTCATGTGATACCTTACCATACAAAGCATATATTAAAAGAGAAGGGAGAAGAGCAAGACATAAAGCAAGAGGGACAGACATCAAAGATGTAGTAAAACAATATTAATTGACAATGAGAGCAGCCGCCAAAAGGGCACAAATCAGAACTTTGTATCTTCTTTGACACCCGAACAAATACAAGAGGAAGTGAGGAAGAAGAAGACTAGTGGTGCCTATCTCGAATATAAACTGATATTGTATGTTATATATTATTTAAACATAATTCACTCTTCTCCAGCTGAAGCACTGCAGTTAGGAGCTACATAACTATCATGGACAACATACGTAAAAAGCTCAGCTTTCGAAAGAAAAAGGAAACTGTTCCAGAATGTTCAAAGCCACATCAATGGCAAGAGGATGAGAAGAAAGTACGAGAGGGAAGCTGCAGTTTCCAAGTCAAGGTCAGTGTCTGTATCCTCTAGTTTATGTTTACCCAAGTTTTGTTTATGTCAAAAAAGGTTTGGTTATGTCAACAAAGGTTTGTTTATGTTAACAAAGGTTTCGTTATGTCAACAAAGGTTTGTTTATGTCAACAAAGGTTTGGTTATGTCAACAAAGGTTTGTTTATGTCAACAAAGGTTTGGTTATGTCAACAAAGATTTGGTTATGTCAACAAAAGGTTTGGTTATGTCAACAAAGGTTTGATTATGTCATCAAAGGTTTGGTTGTGTCAACAAAATACAGGAAGAATGTTAGAGAGCAGAAACTTTAAACAACAAGAATGTTAGATATAAAAAATAATAGACAACTAATTTTCGGCTCTCCGATGCAATTTTCTGTGTTGAAATCAAAATGATGTTCTACTTAGCAAATCTGTGCCGATGAAGCGGACAAATCTATGCTGCTGAGTACACACAGCAATGTTTCTTTTTGACAAGTCAAGTATTGTGAAAGTGACCTTCACCGTCTAGTGTTGAGATGCGGTTTACATCACATTGAGTGCTGTTCAATGGCCAACGTTAGAATTGTTTGACGCAAGTTATTTACATGTTGAAATGCATTAATGTGGACTGCTCCGTCAAGTCGACCGAAGATTTTTCTCTTTGGGGAATTTGCACTGTGTTTCGTTCGTTGTATGCTAACCGTGGGGCCTGTTGTTTGATGTGTGACGGGATAATTCGACGACTGTGTGTTTATATATTTGGTTGGAGTCAAGAAAGATGTCCTAACATCATCAAGCGCTATACATTTTTTGTTCTCAATATGACGATCATCATTTTCGGGAGGATGTGAACTTCTGGTATATGGTGGATAGGCGGCAGGAACCATTGAATGCTATGTCTGAAAAGTGTTCCTTCTTGCAGTTTCCTCATATTCCAAGTCCGGCTTGTTGCAGGAGCTACTGAGTTAAGTGCTCTGTGCACACCGTGAGCTGTGTGTCTCATCCGTTTTGATCATGTTTCGATATTTCAATTGTTTCTCGATGAATGATGCTATCGTATGACAGGGAACAGTCGGCTGTGTTCACTTTCTGCGCAGTTTCGCCTTATGTCTTTTGGCGTGTGCTGAGACTGCTACGATGGGGACTACAGTTACCTTTCTTTGTTTGGGAGATGAGTTAGTAATTCAGATGATTCCGCTGGCACGGGCGGTTGAGCAATTATGGATTTTAATTCGTTTGCAGTGATACCGAGGCCTTCCATAACCAATAACCAATATTAGACAATATGAATGTTAGATATCAAGAGCAATAGACAACAATGTTAGATAGAACATTAGACAACAAGAATGTTAGATGTCAAGAACATTAGACAACAAGAATGTTAGATGTCAAGAACATTAGACAACAAGAATGTTAGATGTCAAGAACATTAGACAACAAGAATGTTAGATGTCAAGAACATTAGACAACAAGAATGTTAGATATCAAGAACATTAGACAACAAGAATGTTATATAGATGTCAAGAACATTAGAAGCAGGTAATCAGGTCTTCAGTTGATCTATTCTGGTGGAAATCACTTTGTGGTGGCATAATTTGTTGCTCTATCTCCAGATGCCACATGAGTCTTCTTTTGACCAGTCTTTCCATGAGTTTGCTCAGGCAGCTCAGTAGGTTAATCGGTCTGTAGCTGCATAGGTCCAGTGGGTTTTTTTCCATGTTCGAGGATGGGCACCATAAAGGTTTCTTTCCAGGTTGCCAGCATTTGCCCTCTCTGCCAGCTGGCATTTATTATCCTTAGGAGCTGACCATTGGCTTTCTGTCCCAGTTTTATGAGCATCTCGTTGGTAATTCCATCTTTTCCAGGGGAGTTCTTGAGTTCAATCATTTGAGTGCTACATCTAGTTCTGTCAAAGTAAAGATGGTCGTCTGGTGTTCTTCTGGTGCTAAAGGCATGTGTTTTGGTTCTTGGTTTTCCTTTCTCACAACTCTCTGTTGGTCTTTTGGAATGTTTATCCTACGTATGTTTGTTGTAAGTTTCTATCAGTATGTCTGTTGCCTTTGTGAATGTTCTAGTTGTATGCTAATGTTATTGTGGGTGGCTGTTGTTTTCATCACTCAGAGCTTTCTCAAATTTCCACAGTTTGTGTCCATTTTTGTCTAGTTGAGGCTCTCAGTTTTGTCTTTCCAACTCTGTCTTGCTGATATCTTGACCTCTCTTCTGTATTTGGCAGAGGCTGCTTTATAGGCTATATTGTTCTCTGTGCTTTGTGATGTTTCAGCTAGTTCCCTGGCAGTGTTCAGTTCCTCCCCTATTCTTTGTATTTCCTTGCTCCAATATGGCTTGTAGTTTCCTCTTGCCCCTTTAGGAATTGATTCTTTAGCAGCTCTCAGAATTGCCTTTGTTAACTCCTCTTTCATATTATTGACTTTCTTTTGATTGGTGCAGTGTAGGCATCTGTGAGCTTCGATAACTTTTCCCAGTCTGCTTTCTTGTAGTTCCAGCGGGGAAGTGATATTTGTATCTCCTGTTTGTGAGCAAGATCCACTGAAAGTTTGACTGGTCTGTGGTCACTGTCTCCAAATTGGTTCAGTACTATTCTGGTTATTTTGTTGGATCTATCTATCTTTCATTCGCTCGAAGTATTGTCTATATCTACAATGTCGTTTCCTGTATAAATTTTACAGTCTTTTGTAATTCTTGCAGTGGCCCATATAGTTTTGTCTGTAGTGTTGTATCTATGGGCCAAGGGATTTTCCTCAGTCTACTATATTCAGTGCAGTCTTGAAGTATGTGTTCAGCAGTCTGGGGCGCCTGTCCACATGTACAAGTAGTTGAGGTGCCGATCTTGAATTTTGTATACATGTGACTATGGAGTCGATTGTGTCCTTTTCTGAGGCGTATAATGATAACTTGTTCATATCTATTCATATTATGAAAGGCATCCTGATTTGGGGCTTGTGGTCCTCTGATTGATTTGATTATCTGTTTCTTATGATGGTATGTAACTGGTGCATCTAGTTGTGTGCCTGTTGAACCTTCCTTTGCCAACTGATCTGCTTTCTCATTTCCTGGTGGGGGGGGGGGGGGGGTATGTTTCCCTAGAGTTTATGAGGAATAGGTTGTTGTTCATTTCCCTTCTTCCACTTCTTCACCTCGAGTGTTGGATTCCTTATATCCCCATCTTTCAGAGTGGCTGTTAAAAGTCTCCTCCTACCAGACACTGTGATGGTGTTATGTCCATTGACTCCAGCTTGAACTATCATCATTAAGGCAGTACATGGTAAATGTCCTTGTGCTATTGAAGTTGATAGTGACTATGCTGATGATCTCTGCCTTCCCTTTTGTGACTACTTCTGTCTGTTTTGCTGGGATTGTTTTTCTTATAAGTATAAGGATTCCCTCCCGTGTGTTACCGGGGCCTCATTATGAGGAAAGTAAAGAATAGTGACACTGTGACCTTCCAGGCATGTCGTAAGAGGCGACTAAGGAGGTTGATCGATGGCTTGACAAGCGGTCATTGTAAAAAGTATTGTTATGGAAACAGCCATATATTTTAGAAGTAGTGATCTCTGCAACATGTGCCATTTTGGCACGCAAGGTTTCTGTTTGTGAGATTGTGGTTCTGCCCTATGTGCCGTCTTTGGCTCGAAAGGACAATAGATAGATAGATAAAGATTCCTCCCTTGTGGCCTTTCCTGTCCTGTCTCAGGTAGCCCCAGATCGTATATCTATGCTGGGGATAAAGTGAGTTTCTTGGATGCTTGCCATGTCTATCTTCTCTGCTAGTCTTACTGCTATGGCTTGTTTTTAGTGGTATATGCTCTCCTCATTCCAGTGCATTATATTCAGATGTAACTTACAGATATTTTGACCAGAAGTAGTTTCCCTTTGGCCCCATTTCCTGGCTCTCCAAAGTGGGTTAGGGTGACCACCAGTAGCTGGGGTGGACCTCTTCGAGGCATGGGGCCCAGGACTCCACCTGCTTGGGAGGACTAAAAAAAAAGTCCCAATTAGACAACAAGGTTCTTAGATAGCTAGAACATTAGACAACAAAATTGTTAGATAGCTAGAACATTAGACAAGATTGTTAGATAGCTAGAACATTAGACAACAAAATTGTTAGATAGCTAGAACATTAGACAACAAAATTGTTAGATAGCTAGAACATTAGACAACAAAATGTTAGATAGCTAGAATATTAGACAACAAAATTGTTAGATAGCTAGAACATTAGACAACAAAATTGTTAGATAGCTAGAACATTAGACAAGAAGATTGTTAGATAGCTAGAACATTAGACAACAAGATTGTTAGATAGCTAGAACATAGACAACACAATTCTTAGGTAGCTAGAACATTAGACAACAAAATTGTTAGATAGCTAGAACATAGACAACAAGATTGTTAAATAGCTAGAACATTAGACAACAAAATTGTTAGATAGCTAGAACATTAGACAACAAAATTGTTAGATAGCTAGAACATAGACAACAAAATTATTAGATAGCTAGAACATTAGACAAGATTGTTAGATAGCTAGAACATTAGACAACAAAATTGTTAGATAACTAGAACATTAGACAACAAAATTGTTAGATAGCTAGAACTTTAGATAACAAAATTGTTAGATAGCTAGAACATTATACAACAAAATTGTTAGATAGCTAGAACATTAGACAACAAAATTGTTAGATAGCTAGAACATTAGACAATAAGATTGTTAGATAGCTAGAACATTAGACAACAAGATTGTTAGATAGCTAGAACATTAGACAACAAAATTGTTAGATAGCTAGAACATTAGACAACAAAATTGTTAGATAGCTAGAACATTAGACAACAAAATTGTTAGATAGCTGGAATATTAGACAACAAAATTGTTAGATAGCTAGAACATTAGACAACAAAATTGTTAGATAGCTAGAACATTAGACAACAAAATTGTTAGATAGCTAGAACATTAGACAAGAAGATTGTTAGATAACTAGAACATTAGACAACAAGATTGTTAGATAGCTAGAACATTAGACAACAAAATTGTTAGATAGTTAGAACATTAGACAACAAGATTGTTAGATAGCTAGAACATTAGACAACAAAATTGTTAGATGGCTAGAACATTAGACAACAAAATTGTTAGATAGCTAGAACATTAGACAAGATTGTTAGATAGCTAGAACATTAGACAACAAAATTGTTAGATAACTAGAACATTAGACAACAAAATTGTTAGATAGCTAGAACATTAGATAACAAAATTGTTAGATAGCTAGAACATTAGACAACAAAATTGTTAGATAGCTAGAACATTAGACAACAAAATTGTTAGATAGCTAGAACATTAGACAATAAGATTGTTAGGTAGCTAGAACATTAGACAACAAGATTGTTAGATAGCTAGAACATTAGACAACAAAATTGTTAGATAGCTAGAACATTAGACAACAAGATTGTTAGATAGCTAGAACATTAGACAACAAAATTGTTAGATAGCTAGAATATTAGACAACAAAATTGTTAGATAGCTAGAACATTAGATAACAAGAAAATAAGGTAACAGTTGAAAAGTAAAAAAAAAAATTGAGGCGTTCAAGAATTATTTTGTCAATATAATTATATCCATAGTTATTACTTACAGCCCTTTCCGTTGCCTCTTTTCAACAGTACCTAGGTTACATTGAAGTCTTTGACTCAAGAGGGATGCATGTTTGTGAGGAAGCTGTGAAGACTCTCAAATCTGTAAGTATATTTTTTACTTGATAATATTAATGTCTCAGATTATATTTTTCAGTTCTGAGTTTGAAAAGAACAAAAATATGACTGGACAAGTCACTAATTTATTTGGCATTTCTGGCTAGAAACTTTGGGATTTGAAAAAAAGAACAGGAAAGAATAAAAAAAATTTATTGACTATTTGGAGGACTAATTAGTGAAATCTTATGAATATAATTTTGAATACAGAATACAAGTTTTCAAAACATGCCTTTCAGTTAACATGGCTAAACAATTAGGGTACCTACCTTTTATTGCAGGAAAGATAAAGAAATTGAGGGGGAAAGAACTCTAGGCTGTGCTTCACAGAAAAAGTGGAGGCTCAAAAATGCTGACCTCCCTAATGACAGTTTACTATTTATCTATAATCCCTTCGAGCTACAGATGGCACATAGGGCAGAAATTCTATGGGATACCTTTATCTTTACTTCCTACATCCAATATTGTTGTTTCAATCTTGCAATGTTTTTTTTTTTATATACAAGTGTTTATTTACAAATAAATGTTCTAATTGGTTATTTATTTTACTACGTCAGTATTAAAAAAAATAATATTCAATATGTAGCTTATTAATACCGCACATTTCTAAATCACATTTAAGAAAGATCAAAACATGTGAGATGCGATGCTTGAGAAAAGTAACAAACAACACAAGAAGAGATAGAATACCAAATGAAACCATAAGAAAAATGGTAGGAACAAAACCCTGCCAAGAATATATAGAACAGCAACAACTTAAATGGTTTGGCCACCTGGTCAGAATGAATCTGCACCAATCACCATCAAGGGCGTTCTTCTCGAGAATGCATGGAAAAAGACCAAGAGGAAGACCCAGAAGAAGATGGATAGATGCAGTGACAGAGACATGTAACAACAAAGGAAAATCACTAATTCAGACAATTCGAGCAGCACAAGAACGACAAATGATATAAATCACGACACCTTTTAGGTATCAGTGAAAGAGAAAAGAAGAAGAAGAAGAATACAGCAAAAAGATAGATAAGTAGCAAGTACTGTGACCACATGTTCATTTTAAATAGTAATAAAGAATGAGCGCTAGCTTTCCAGAATCAAAATTAAGTCTCCATAGACTCAACATCTTCATGCAAAAGAGATACAAGTTTAAGAAAAAAGGGAAATTAAAGCTAAAAGTAAATACACTCTTTGTAGGTTATTGCAACAAAACAATAAACAGATCCCACATTACAACCAAAATACTTTTGTAGATGTTTTCTCTCCAAACTGCAACAGACTCCTTGCTAACATTATGATAGTAAAACAAACAAATATCCTTGACAACATTAAGAAAATTGTAAAAAAAAAAAATAACTCTTAGTCAACACTAAGAAAGTTGTAAGAACAAAAATACTTGTCAACACTAAGAAAGTTGTAAGTTCAAAAATCCTTGTCAACATTAAGAAAGTTGTAAGTTCAAAAATCCTTGTCAACATTAAGAAAGTTGTAAGAACAAAAATAATTGTCAACATTAAGAAAGTTGTAAAAACAAAACACCTTGCCCTTTTAAATACAGGAATGAGGTCATAAAGTACAGTGAATAGTATGGAAAGAGGGATTAGATAAGAAAATGTCCAAGTGAATCATACGTTGTCTATCTCTTGTTACTTTCTGAGTTACTGGAACAATGTTCATGTTGGCTACCATTTTCTTCCATCCCTTTCTGTCTGACATTGATCTTTTTGTGTTTACAAAATGAAGACTGATCCATTCTTGTCTGAATAATTCCTGACACAAAAGTTTGTAATAGATCTTTTTCTTATTATAACTTTTCATTGCAATTATATTAATTCCTCTCTTCTTCTTAGCATTCACCAATTAAGTTGGTGTGGATGCATTGTTCAACTAGTCTACAACAGAGCATGCTATTTGTGCCTTGCGGCTTGACACATCTGTCTTCGGCATGGTTGAGCAGATTTGCGTAATAATTTTTTTTGTCCGGACAACTGCCATTTTTGGCCCACTCTTTTCAACTTTTAACTGCTAAGGGTTCTTGTAGGTGCACAAGTGCACACAGGGCCTCATGTTTTTCGCAGATATTCAAGATGGCTAGACATTGGATTTCACTACCCAGAGACCAGGGGAGGGTAAAGCCATGAAGAAACCTTAGAAAAAAAACCACAGCTTGTGGTGAGGATCGAACCCAGGACCTTCTTGTCCAGAAGTTGACACCTTACTTCTAGACCACCCAGTCTCCCATAATAGTTCAATTCAGGAATTGATAACTACAATTTACTATTGTAACTTTCCTATTATCTAGCACCCATCTATAAATGCCCATTACCTTTTGCTGCTAATCCTTGTTGAGTGTTTCATTCATCAGCCTTCACAGTAACCTATCAGCAGACATAATATTATGGAGCTTATTAATGTGATTTTGTGTTTGTTTTATTTAATTAATCCCAAAGATTTGGCTTTTATAGAACATAAAATACACAGCATTTTATTCCTGATTCCTTCTGTCTGACTGTTTTTTCTTTACTTATGACATCATTTTATGAGCTGTCTTGCCTTTTATTTGGAGGGAAAGATGGCTGGGGTATTCAACTAGTCATTTATGAAAGACAACAGAGTAATTTTGGTATATCATTTACAACATCATCATTTGCAACGTCATTATATGAAATATTAGTAGTAGCTCCATTCATTCATAAAAAAACTTTATTTCATACAGGAAATGCTGCCTTGAAACAATGCTACTTCTTCTTAATGTTCACTACTTCCATTATTCATTGCTACTTCTTCTTAATGTTCATCCATTATGGGTGGGGAATGTGTTGCATTGCTAGTTTACAGCAAGCCATATCTGTGTCTTTCAGCTTGACACATCTGACTTTGGCATAGGTAGATTTCTAATTTAACAGCTTTTTCCTTACTCTTTTCAACTTTTAACTGCTACATTTTCGAGGACCTCCTGGTTTTCACCAGTATCTAACATCAGATCTCAATATCCAGAGACCAATGGAGGGTGAAATCAAGAAGAAACCACAGATTCTAAGAGAAAAACTACCACTGCTTGTAAAAAAGTAAAGTAAAGTGCCCCCTTCACATCAAGTGGTGTATAGGGAATATAGTGTTAGTGACCATCAATTTTACAGACCTTCAGCACATGATTTTTGGGGTAATGTGGACAGGATTCAAATCTGGAAACTTCTTGTCAAAAAGCTGATGCCTTATCTCTAGACCGCCGAGGCCCATGACTCATTAATAAAGATTGAACTGTGGTTGTAGTTGTCCTCTTGCTATATTGGTTGTCCCCTTGCTATATCGATTGCCTCTTGCTATCTTCCTATCCTGTAACAAGTATATCCCAGAGAAAGTCCTCAGGGCTCTAACCCACATTCAAGCGAACATGATGCATTCATACAACCAGCCTAATTATTCTTCCACCATTGTCATTTATTTGACCAGTCTAGTTATTATTCCACCATTGCTATGTATTTGATCAATCTAATTATTCTAACTTCGACAGACCCTAGACCTGAGATAATGTTTTCTACCCCCATAAAGTAATTCAAATTGTACATTATTCTAGCTGAGGGCAATGCAGCCTAATATTGGAGGTCATGTCGCTTTATATATTGGTAGTCCTTGGCATTTTTTATCATCTCATTTTGTTGGCTTTATATTAAGTTTTGATGTTTTATTTATATCTCTTCTTGTTTTCCAAGGATTTTTATCTGACCTCACTGAGTACACTCATCTCATAAACTGTCCAAGAATAAGAAATGTTTGTCTTTAAATGTCATACAATAACTTCTCTACCCCGTGTGTTACCGGGCCTCATTATGAGGGAGGTAAAGAATAGTGACACTGTGACCTTCCAGGCATGTCGTAAGAGGCGACTAAGGAGGTTGATCGATAGCTTGACAAGCTGTCATTGTAAAAAGTATTGTTATGGAAATAAGCCATAGATTTTAGAGCAGTGATCTCTGCAATATGTGCCATTTTGACATGCAAGGTTTCTGTTTTTGAGATTATGGTTCTGCCCTATGTGCCGTCTTCGGCTCGAAAGGACAATAGATAGATAGATAGAATAACTTCTCTAGAGAATAAAAAATGTTTGTCTGTAAATGTCATACAATAACTTCTCTAGAGAATAAGAAATGTTTGTCTTTAAATGTCATACAATAACTTCTCTAGAGAAGGATGTTGATGTTATCCTTTGACTGCTAGTAAGAATGTTTCTCATTGTCTAGCTTTGTTGCCTACATTAATGTCTGCTCTTTATGTCCATTCATTTTGATAATAACAATTTCTTGACAATATTGCTGGCCAAAAACTCAGGCTACTCACTGTTTGTCTTCCATGAGTCTTTAGCCCTAGGAAAAATGGACCATTCCATCTCCTCCTTCAGAATTGATGATATTGGTTGTCACTTTTTCAATCAGAACATTAAAAAAATATGTAGATATTATAAAAGGGCTATTATGCAATGGATTTTTAAGTATAACTTAATGTTCCACTGACAGTGGAATGTTTGGTTTGTCCATTTTATTGATTTTTGCTTCCTTGATCTCATGATTATATAATTTTTTTTTTTGGCTAGTTCTTGCAATCTATTGTAGTGTGCCCTTTATAAAGGCTGAAACATTGATTTTTGTCTGATGACAAACTTGTCTAAATGTGTATAAGATTTTATTTCTTGTCAATTAACCATTAACAATCAATTTTACTTCAGCCGACATTGATTCTATTTGGTTGAATCAGACCGGTGGTAATTCCAATTTGAGAAATTGATTCCATTATTTTTTTAGTTTTTCCTTATTTTTGCTTTCAGACATTTTTCATGTAATAATTTGTTGTCGTCATGTGTCTGACGCACGTTAATAAATGTCTGCCCAATATGTATTTTACATCTATGAAAATCCTTTCCTTGTCAATCACAGACTACAGTGACCTGAAACTGTCAAGGGAAGCAACTAATTGGGTTGTAATATCGACTTTTAGGTTGTGTTTTTTTCCTTTAGTTTGGTTGAGGTTCTGCATGTTGTTTTCTTGCACAACAAGAAATGTATGATAAATCTGAGTTATCAGCACCATCATGTTTTATTTGATCAAATGGAGAAACTAGAAACCATTACTTATGTCTGTGACATGCTGCTTGTTCTTGCACATTTTAAAATCTATTATTAACCCCTCTCTATTGATCATTTTGTTCTGAGCCTCTTTCATTATTTTTCTTTTACTGTCTGATCCTTTTGAGCATCTGAAGATGAATTCTATTTTCTTTTATTCTGAGCTTGCATGTTGACATAAGCTCATCTCCTATTGCTTGTAAAGTTTGAGGCATATTTTTGATTATTCTCTTCATGTACGATGTCATTTGATTTGTAGACTTGTCCAGTTCTTGTTTTTGGAAAACTGCTTAAGGTATATGTTGGTGTGACAAGAGGAAATAACCAGAAAGTCACAAAGCAAATCTCCACATGAGAAACAGCAGGAAAGGGAAAAAGAGGCTGATCTTGTGAGACAAGAATACTGACAAAAAAGGCAAAAATAGCAGACAAAGCCTCTTTTGTTGAGATTTAAAATGAATACGGACTTATAGATAGTGAGGTGTCTTGCAAATCCTATGTGATATCTAATGGCACTGGAAGAATGTAAAAATGCTAGAATGTGGTCACATTATCAGGGTTGGCAGACCATCAGCTGACCAAGATCTCACCTTGACCTCCAAAGTCAGGCACCTTGGAAACAGTCTGCATCAAAACAGGCTGGATAACAGAGGCAAGGATTGCTGTAGTGGGATATGCTGATATGGAGGACCTAGTATTGCACTACCTCTAGGCAGGACAAGTTCTAACCAACACCCCCCCCCCCTCCCTCCCCTGAAAAGTCAAGAAAACAATTGCAGCCCACCTTTTTCACCATCTTCATAGGAAGTCTGAGAGAACACCTCGACCTTGTGGCATTAGAAGATTTAGAAAATTAAAAATTGTTAATTGACAAGGCTTTTCTTTTTTCCAGAAAGCCCGCATTTGGGACAAAAATGAAAATTGATTCCAATTCCCTGACACTCATTTTCTATGTTGTTTTTTATAATGAACTTTCCTCCAACCCTTTGTCTGAAGTTAACACAGTGCAGCTCATCCACCTTTTTGACACTAATGAGGATTGAAACATCCAGATGATAATGGGGATTGTCAGCGTATAATATAATTTACTGTTAATGCCAGTTACATATAAGTTGTTTTAAATAGGTTATGTTCAAGTTCAAAATATCACATTTTGTTTATTAGAAATCACATCATTATCACCATTAATTATCAAGTACGTTTATGCTGGCATAGGGGATGATGTCTCTTCATAACCTTTTTTTAAATCTCTGCAGTTGCTTTTCATCTGCTGTAGACTTCATGCCATACTAATCTTAAGATGTTCACATCTTTGTTCTATTTATTTATCTCTCTCCTTTCTTCCCTTAATTTTCTCATTAATTACTATGTGTTCCAGCTTCACACTTACCTTCCTATTCTGTTTTTTATCTTTTTATCCTCCATTGGAACAAAGGCCATGAACAAGATCTCTCCATTCCTTTGTGCCCTTTGCTGTCTCCCCTAGTCCTCTCCATGTGTAATTTATATTGCTATGTCTGAAGGCTTCATCTTCATGTATTTCTAGGTCTTCTCCATGGGTTCCAAGTGAGAGCTTTTCTGGTCACCTTTCCAGGTGTATACTAGCCATCTCTATTCCCTTTTATTTATCATTTCTTCCACTGTGGGTTGATTTTTTCTTTGCAGTTTGACTTCCAGTTCCACTATTGTGAAATAGAGTGTGTTCCACCAACCACTGCAGGATTTACATTTGGAAACTATTAATTTCAGCTCTCTAATGCAGATTGCTGAATTAAAGTCAACCCGAATGTTCCACTTAATGGATTCATGCCAGTGCAGAGTCCATGCAACTGACTTGCAGTCCTTTTGGTAACTTAGGTGGTGTGAATGCGACCGTCCCCCATCATGAATCGGTATATATATTTTATGATGTGACACTGAGAGGTGTTCAATAACTGTCGTTGGATTTGTTCAGCACCAATTATTTTCAGCTCCTTAATATGGATTTTTGTGTCAAATCAACCAAAGGTCTCACTTTAAGGATTCTGTGCTATTGCTATGGTGTTCATGCATGATGACTGTGATCTTTGAAGGGAATCAAGTGTTGTGGGTGCATCCATTATTGTGTGTACTACATCATCATGATGGATAATCGTATATCCCTAACCTGGCCATGTACTTGAAATGAAGGGTGATATGATTTTGATGCTGTTCATGAATCTGCAACCCTGGTGCAACTCCCAGATCTTCATGTTAGTCTAGAGGGATGTTGCCTAAATTCAGGAGAACTACAAGGAGAATGGGGTAGGAATTGTGAACCATTTTATCGTTTCACACTGCAGAATTTGCTGGGGAGGAGATCTGAGCACTTGTGGACAGATATGCAATGAGGGTAATCCAACGACTAAACTAACTTTGTCAGAGTTCTTTTCTAGTGATGTCTGCCCATCTGATATGAAACATCCGTCTTAAAAAGGTACTAAATGTGTAACAGCATAAAATGTTTCAAGATCTTCACATTTTCATGCTAATAAAAGTCTTTAGTTTTCTTGTATTCATTGTTTATGTTGTCTATATTTCTAAACTATAGTGTTGAACAATCTAAGCTTAATTATTAAGGATAATGTTTATTTAGCTTTTCAGATTTTCTTTATCTGTACAGAAATGCCACTAACCTTCCAAATTCTTGCTGTTAACGTCTGCATCCATGCCTTCTTCCTGTCAGTGAACTGCTACCAAGATAAGTTTAGTTCACTTGACAGGTCATCCTCATTGCACATTGGACAAGTCCATATGTGCTCAGATTTCCTCTGAAGTATATCCCTCATCGTGTAGTGGCTAACAGCACAGGTACTGAGTTGGTTGATGAGTCTTCTTTGGATTCCTGTGTAATGTCCCTTTCTCTGACACTCCCATCTTGATGTGATATTCGTGCAGTCTGTTCATGATTGCGGATTCAGGATCATTTTTTTATTTGTTGTTGTTTTTTTTCATCCCTTGATAGCATTCAGAACGTCAGTTCGGTTCATTGCCCTTCCACCCTCAACATCAGCCAAACTGGCAAGTATGTCATCAGTGTCTTTCAGTTTCCTGGTCATCTAAGATAAAAGTGAATTTGTATTAACTTCCACTTCATTGCATGGCAGCCAAACAATTATTTTGTTTTCTTCTGATGTTGGTAACATAATTTTTTATAGTCTCTTTTATCTATCAGAAGTGTTCCCAACATTCTTCTTTAAAGCCATATTGCTGTGGTCTCAAAAACTTGTTTGTGTTCTCTCCAACACCTGTTTGTGTTCTCTCCAACACCTGTTTGTGTTTTCTCCAACACCTGTTTGTGTTTTCTCCAACACTTGTTTGTGTTTTCTCCAACACTTGTTTGTGTTTTCTCCAACACTTGTTTGTGTTTTCTCCAACACCTGTTTGTGTTTTCTCCAACACTTGTTTGTGTTTTCTCCAACACTTGTTTGTGTTTTCTCCAACACTTGTATGTGTTTTCTCCAACACTTGTTTGTGTTTTCTCCAACACTTGTTTGTGTTCTCTCCAACACCTGTTTGTGTTCTCTCCAACACCTGTTTGTGTTTTCTCCAACACTTATTTGTGTTCTCCCCAACACCTGTTTGTGTTCTCTCCAAAACTTGTTTGTGTTCTCTCCAACACCTATTTGTGTTCTCACCAAACTTGTTTGTGTTCTCTCCAACACTTGTTTGTGTTCTCTCCAAAACTTGTTTGTGTTCTCTCCAACACCTGTTTGTGTTCTCTCCAACACCTGTTTGTGTTCTCTCCAAAACTTGTTTGTGTTCTCTCCAACACCTGTTTGTGTTCTCTACAAAACTTGTTTGTGTTCTCTCCAACACCTGTTTGTGTTTTCTCCAACACCTGTTTGTGTTTTCTCCAACACTTGTTTGTGTTCTCCCCAACACCTGTTTGTGTTCTCTCCAAAACTTGTTTGTGTTCTCTCCAACACCTATTTGTGTTTTCTTCAAAACTTGTTTGTTTTCTCCAAAACTTGTTTGTGTTTTCACCAACACTTGTTTGTGTTCTCTCCAAAACTTGTTTGTGTTCTCTCCAAAACTTGTTTGTGTTTTCTCCAAAGTTTGTGTTCTCTCCAAAACTTGTTTGTGTTCTCTCCAAAGTTTGTGTTCTCTCCAAAACTTGTTTGTGTTCTCTCCAAAGTTTGTGTTCTCTCCAAAACTTGTTTGTGTTCTCTCCAAAACTTGTTTGTGTTCTCTCCAAAACTTGTTTGTGTTCTCTCCAAAGTTTGTGCTCTCTCCAAAACTTGTTTGTGTTTTCTCCAAAGTTTGTGTTCTCTCCAAAACTTGTTTGTGTTCTCTCCAAAGTTTGTGTTCTCTCCAAAACTTATTTGTGTTCTCTCCAAAACTTGTTTGTGCTCTCTCCAAAACTTGTTTGTGCTCTCTCCAAAACTTGTTTGTGCTCTCTCCAAAACTTGTTTGTGTTCTCTCCAAAACTTATTTGTGTTCTCTCCAAAACTTGTTTGTGCTCTCTCCAAAACTTGTTTGTGCTCTCTCCAAAACTTGTTTGTGCTCTCTCCAAAACTTGTTTGTGTTCTCTCCAAAACTTGTTTGTGTTCTCTCCAAAGTTTGTGCTCTCTCCAAAACTTGTTTGTGTTCTCTCCAAAACTTGTTTGTGTTCTCTCCAAAACTTGTTTGTGTTCTCTCCAAAACTTGATTGTGTTCTCTCCAAAACTTGTTTGTGTTTTCTCCAAAGTTTGTGTTCTCTCCAAAACTTGTTTGTGTTCTCTCCAAAGTTTGTGTTCTCTCCAAAACTTGTTTGTGTTCTCTCCAAAACTTATTTGTGTTCTCTCCAAAACTTATTTATGCTCTCTCCAAAACTTGTTTGTGCTCTCTCCAAAACTTGTTTGTGCTCTCTCCAAAACTTGTTTGTGTTCTCTCCAAAACTTATTTGTGTTCTCTCCAAAACTTGTTTGTGCTCTCTCCAAAACTTGTTTGTGTTCTCTCCAAAACTTATTTGTGTTCTCTCCAAAACTTGTTTGTGCTCTCTCCAAAACTTGTTTGTGTTCTCTCCAAAACTTGTTTGTGTTCTCTCCAAAACTTGTTTGTGTTCTCTCCAAAACTTATTTGTGTTCTCTCCAAAACTTGTTTGTGCTCTCTCCAACTCTTGTTTGTGCTCTCTCCAAAACTTGTTTGTGCTCTCTCCAAAACTTGTTTGTGCTCTCTCCAAAACTTATTTGTGCTCTCTCCAAAACTTGTTTGTGTTCTCTCCAAAACTTATTTGTGTTCTCTCCAAAACTTGTTTGTGCTCTCTCCAAAACTTGTTTGTGCTCTCTCCAACTCTTGTTTGTGCTCTCTCCAACTCATGTTTGTGCTCTCTCCAACTCTTGTTTGTGCTCTCTCCAACTCTTGTTTGTCTCTCTCCAACTCTTGTTTGTGCTCTCTCCAAAAGTTGTTTGTGCTCTCTCCAAAAGTTGTTTGTGTTCTCTCCAAAACTTTTTTGTGCTCTCTCCAACTCTTGTTTGTGCTCTCTCCAAAACTTGTTTGTGCTCTCTCCAACTCTTGTTTGTGCTCTCTCCAAAACTTGTTTGTGCTCTCTCCAAAACTTATTTGTGCTCTCTCCAACTCTTGTTTGTGCTCTCTCCAACTCTTGTTTGTGTTCTCTCTGATTGTTAAGGCTTCACTTCCATATTCCAGAGCAAGTTGTGCACAACCCCAAAGAATTTATTTTCTTGCTTAATTTAACAGAAGATGATTTAAATTGTAATCACTTGCTGTCTTTGTTTCTTCAACCTCACCTCTGCTGTACATGAACTATGAGATGTTGTTGTCATTTATGCCTTCACAGAGACCTTTATTGCAACAACGTACTCGAACATATCACATGTCTTTTAACAACTTTTATTTACATCATCATGAGTATCAGCCCCATAGATTCCGACTCTATCTCACTGATTTAATATTTGCTGTATAAGTTAGATTGCCATTGTTAGTGATCAAATATAGTGTCTTGATAGTCATGAGTTTAGTATCATCTAAAAGTTATGATATTACATCAAAATGACATCCTTACTATTCTTGCTTCTGACAAAATTCTTCTCAGCCTTAGCCTCTTCTTGTCTATGCCTGAGATGGACTTCTTGATTCTGCTTTCTAATTCTAGTCTCTTCTCGTCTTAGTATTAATAATCCACTAGCCCAGTTCTGCATAGTTCTTGATACTAATTCTATAAGAACATCTGTAGTTGTTTTTGGTCAACAAGAATTCAGCATGTTGTAAACTATACTTTATATAGTCTATATACTGGTACTTGAAGACTAACAGCAGTCTCATCACTGCAAACTATAAACTCTAAACATCAGTCTTGCTCTTTTAATAACTGTTTCTAGTCTTATCTCTATAGCTGTTTATCTCACTCTGTAGCTGTTCTTAGTTATCCTCTAGTTATCTTTGGTAACTCTCACTGTGAGCTGACTAACTTGTCTTAGTTCTAAGCCATGGCTGAAATGAATGTCTCCCTAGCTACTAGCTATGCTCATATTGTCTAACTAGTCTTAGTTCTAAGCCATGGCTGAAATGAATGCCTCCCTAGCTACTAGCTATGCTCATATTGTCTAACTAGTCTTAGTTCTAAGCCATGGCTGAAATGAATGTCTCCCTAGCTACTAGCTATGCTCATATTGTCTAACTAGTCTTAGTTCTAAGCCATGGCCGAAATGAATGTCTCTCTAGCTACTAGCTATGCTCATATTGTTTAACTAGTCTTAGTTCTATGCCATGGCCGAAATTATTGTCTCTCTAGCTACTACTACTAGCTCTGCTCATATTGTTTAACTAGTCTTAGTTCTATGCCATGGCCGAAATCAATGTCTCTCTAGCTACTCGCTATGCTCATATTGTTTAACTAGTCTTAGTTCTATACCATGGCTGAAATGAGTGTCTCTCTAGCTACTAGCTATGCTCATATTGTCTAACTAGTCTTAGTTCTAAGCCATGGCTGAAATGAATGTCTCTCTAGCTACTAGCTATGCTCATATTGTTTAACTAGTCTTAGTTCTATGCCATGGCCGAAATTATTGTCTCTCTAGCTACTACTACTAGCTCTGCTCATATTGTTTAACTAGTCTTAGTTCTATGCCATGGCCGAAATGAATGTCTCTCTAGCTACTACTACTAGCTCTGCTCATATTGTTTAACTAGTCTTAGTTCTAAGCCATGGCCGAAATGAATGTCTCTCTAGCTACTAGCTATGCTCATATTGTTTAACTAGTCTTAGTTCAATACCATGGCCGAAATGAATGTCTCTCTAGCTACTAGCTATGCTCATATTGTTTAACTAGTCTTAGTTCTATGCCATGGCCGAAATGAATGTCTCTCTAGCTACTACTACTAGCTCTGCTCATATTGTTTAACTAGTCTTAGTTCTAAGCCATGGCCGAAATGAATGTCTCTCTAGCTACTAGCTATGCTCATATTGTTTAACTAGTCTTAGTTCTATGCCATGGCCGAAATGAATGTCTCTCTAGCTACTAGCTATGCTCATATTGTTTAACTAGTCTTAGTTCTATGCCATGGCCGAAATGAATGTCTCTCTAGCTACTAGCTATGCTCATATTGTTTAACTAGTCTTAGTTCTATGCCATGGCTGAAATGAGTGTCTCTCTAGCTACTCGCTATGCTCATTTTGTTTAATCTAGTCTTAGTTCTATGCCATGGCTGAAATGAATGTCTCTCTAGCTACTAGCTATGCTCATATTGTTTAACTAGTCTTAGTTCTAAGCCATGGCCGAAATGAATGTCTCTCTAGCTACTAGCTATGCTCATATTGTTTAACTAGTCTTAGTTCTAAGCCATGGCCGAAATGAATGTCTCTCTAGCTACTAGCTATGCTCATATTGTTTAACTAGTCTTAGTTCTATGCCATGATTTGATAACAAATCTTCACAAGGATTGAAAACTGCTAGAATAAAAATTTAGATAACAGAAAGAGTGTCTGGGTCTATACCCTATGGGCTGGCTACAGCTCGAAAGGTCAATAGATAAATAGATAGATCTATGCCATGGCTAAATGAATGAATGTCTGTCTATCTACTAGCTATGCTCATATTATTTAACTATACTTACTATAACATGGTTTTAAAACAATATGTCAACATAGCTAGATGAATGTCTGTCTAGCTAAAGTAGAACATCCTGCCCTGATGACAACCACCAACCATCCATAATAAATAAAAAAGAATGTGCCATTGATTGTTGAAAAATAGGGGCACTAATACCATATTCCCTATATATCTAAGGCATGTAGGGGGAACCCTGTTGCTCTCATATGACTATCATCATTTTAGCACTCAGACAGTGTCCATTAGCACTTCAATAACTGTTAATATATTCCTGTTTTTTAATATAAGACTTTAGTAATTGCACTCAGACATTGACCATTAGCAACATCTGCCACTACGTTGTCCCCCATTCAGATACGTAATAAATTGACTGGTTAAAGAAAAAAAAAAAAGTAAAGTACCCCCGTCATGCCAAGTGGGGGGTACAGGGAATATGGTGTTAGTGACCATAAATTTTACAGACCTTCGGCACATGATTTTTGGGGTAATGTGGTCGGTATTACGCCCGTGCTGCTTTACTTTCCCAGAAAAAAATCCTGTACTTGTTAAAGGCTGGGTGAACCCAGAAGCCGTCGGTTGGGATCGAACCCTACCTCTTGTCCTTTGTAGTCCAGTTCACTAACCACTGAGCTATCGTGGCTCAAATTGACTGGTGACTCTTCATATTGTTTTCCTTGGGCCAAGATTGGAATTTTTAGCATCTCATGACAAGGCTCCTTCATGATTATATGTTTTCACTCTGCGTTTTTGTTTTCATTCATTCTATCTATACTTCTTGATGTTTCCAAATGCAGATTTGCTCACAATTTCCTCAACGAATATAAACTCCCACCAAGAGGTGCAGCCCCAATTCAGCAACACTAAAAGCCTGATTGATGTCATTAGTTCACTGTCTGGAACTGTTGTGTATGCGGATGTGAGAAAAATGGATCAATCAGACCATTCATTTTGTGTGTTGACCATTTTATGTTTGATGGTGATAAACTGTTGTATTGATTTCTGCTTGTTGGAATATCTTTTGCCTCTGAAATCATTTATTTAGTTTGAACTTTGATTTACAGCCATATGTAGTCACTGTGTAGATAAACTATATTTTGTTGTTGAGACTATTATCAATTATTCATCAGCTGTTAACGTCATTTCTTGTTCCCTTCCTCCTTTTTTGTCATCTTCATATTGCTCAATTTCACCATCACTTATCTATGCATTGCAATCTATAATGCTTTCTTTAGCAACAACTTTCTTTATTTTACTCTGTCTTTGGTCATCTTCAGTGATTTTTTTTTGAGTGTAAGTCCAACATACACCAATTTATCTATCTTGGGTGATTATGTCAGTATCTCTTAGAGTGAAGAGGACACGTAAGACTGAAATCTAAAGCTCTCCATGGCCAGTGATTTAAAAGTAAAAGCAAGTAAAGTACCCCCGTCACGCCAAGTGGCATATAGGGAATATGGTGTTAGTGACCATAAATTTTACAGACCTTCAGCACATGATTTTTGGGGTGATGTGGTCGATATTACGCCCGTGCCGCTTTACTTTCCCAGAAAAAAATCCGGTACCCATTAAAGGCTGGGTGAACCCGGAAGCCATCGGTTGGGATCGAACCCTACCTCTTGTCCTTTGTAGTCCAGTTCACAAACCACTGAGCTATCGTGGCTCCCGGCCAGTGATTTGCTGCTATTATATTTTCAGTGATATCAGACTTTGCACAAGACTTACAGTTTATCTTGTTATGTGTCCCCATTCTGTGCAAATCTCTCAATCTCAGCAAAGAGGTCCATTCCTGCTGTCTTTGCCTCTCTTATCAGTGTTCTTCTTAGTGTCTCTTAAGCTCAGCCTGTTTTTTTTTCTTTAATCTGCTTTTTCCTATTTGTGGGGTTGCTTTATGATCTTCTAGATAGTGTTACTTATAAAAAACCCATGTTCAGAATGACCAGACATATAGCTTACATAGAAGAAATCATGTTTTGAACAATTAATTAGATGATGATGTGTGTGTGTGTGTGTGTGTATATATATATATATTGGAATAACAATTGGAGGTCATAATATAAATAATCTAAGGTATGCTGATGATACAGTCTTAATTGCTATGAGTGAAAATGAGTTATAAGAAATGTTAGACATCTTAAGGAATCTTGTCAAGAATAGAGTTGGATGGCGAAAAATGCTACAAGCCCTATGCAACATCTAATAACGCTGGAATGATCAAGATTACTTAAAAAGAAACCCATGATTTGAATGATCAGATACATGGTGTTTCTTGAAAGAAACCCATGATTAAAAGATCAGATAGATGGTGTTTCTTGAAAGAAACCCATGATTTGAAAGATCAGATAGATGGTGTTTCTTGAAAGAAACCCATGATTTGAAAGATCAGATAGATGGTGTTTCTTGAAAGAAACCCATGAGTTAAATGATCAGATAGATGGTATTTCTTGAAAGAAACCCATGTTTTGAATGCCCTTCTTAATGCCATTATTTATAAGAAGTCCACGTTCAGAATAACTTTATTGATAATGTTTATCATAATGTTCTTCTTTCTATTCTATCTCAGCAGTGTAAAGGCAAATACCAGAAAGCTTTGTTGTACGTCTCTGGAGATGCTCTCAGAGTGGTGGATGAGATCAGCAAGGTAACGAGTCTCTCCATCTCATCAACTCTACATATTATTTGTTGTCATAATTTTCTCTGTTGTCAATGCCTGTTCTCATGTTCTTATATTTTCTTCATTTTTTTATTTTGACAATTCATGAGCCTTCTGTCCAAGTAAAAAGTAAGTAAAGTACCCCCGTTACGCCAAGTGACGTATAGGGAAATATGGTGTTAGTGACCCTATATTTTACAAACCTTCAGCACATGATTTTTGGGGTAATGTGGTCAGTATTACGCCTGTGCTGCTTTACTTTCCCAGAAAAAATCCGGTACCCATTTAAGGCTGGGTGAACCCGAAAGCCGTCGGTTGGGATCGAACCCTACCCCTTGTCCGTGGTAGTCCAGTTCACTAACCACTGAGCTATCGTGGCTCACCTTCTGTCCAAGTATGTTTTGCTATTGTTTGTCCTTCTGTCTTCTGAAAATTTGTCATTTGTCCACAAGTGGACTTCCGTTTCTAAGATGGCAGATCTAGTTCACGTTCTCTCGATCGCTGCAGAAAGTGCATTCGATGTCTGATTAATTTCATTTCTAATTTGCACTCCTATGCGTTAAAATCAAGATAATGATCTACTTATTACATCTGCGCCGATAAAACACTGTCGTACACCGACAATATTTCATTTTTGACAAATCAAGTGTTGTGAATGCGACCTTCCATCATCTAGGCTTGTTCTGCTCTTAACGTCACATTGTTGCTGTTCATGACCGTTGATGGATTTGCTTGACACAAGTTATTTATATGTTCTCATTAAATGTGAACTGCTTCGTCAGCTGCAGTTTTATCTCTTTAGGGAATTTGCACCGTGTTCTGTTCGTCGTAGGCTACATTCACTACTAGAGTAATCAAGAATCTAAAGGGCGCGTCATTGCTGTGCTTACATTGTTATGTGTGCCAAGTCAGCGTAATGGCCATTCCTAAATCCTTAGACTGACCGTACGCTAATCTTATGGTCTGTTGTTTGATGTGCGACGAGGATAATCTGGCGACTAACTGTGTGTTTATATGTTCGAAATTGGAGTCAACAACGATGGCCTAACATCATCAAGCGCTATACTTTTTTAAAGAAATATGACGATCATCACTTTCGGGAGGACGTGAACTTCTGGTATATGGTGGATAGGCGGCAGGAACCATTGCAGGCTATGCATGAAAAGTGTTCCTTGTTGCAGTTTCCTCATATTCCAAGTCCATGGGAAACTGGTTAGTCTTGAGGCAAGACACTGGCCTCGGGACAGAGAGGTTGTGGGTTCAAATCTCGGCTACACTGTTTGGGATTTTTATTAATGATTTTGCTCTGCAACAACCACCCCTGGTCTCAGCAGCGAGGCCCGGCTTGAAACATCAGTTACTCATCGACGGAAAAAACATGAGTACCTCCGAAGTCGGAGTTATCTGCCTGTGTGGTGAGGGACCCCAGTGCACACGACTGCCAGGAAAAAATGGATTAACACGCAAAACACGCGGAAAACTTGTCAGAGTTGAAAGCTGACGAACGCAACAACAGCAACATTCGTCCGTGAGTCCTCTGTCCATATTTTCTGATCCTGTGTTTTTTTTCAATGATTTATGTGTTCATGGTCACATGACTAACCAGATCTCTCTTTATATTTAATAATCTTCTATATCCACATATTTTGCTTACAGTAGCTTGATGACGATCGGTTATCACCTGTAGCACATGATGTCCTCTACCGAACGAGAGTTTTCCATTGAAATCCCCATTAACATTGTCGTGATTTCTATTATTGTGGCGATTCATGATTATACAACGAAATTATGATGGTGGTTTTCTGTTGCCTTCCTTCGGTTTGTTTACGGTTGGATCCGCTAGCCTTTGACTAAAAGGTCTCACCCACAAGGCAGTGGGGTTGTTTTAAATTGAGGGACAAAGAGATAGAGGGAAGCAAAAAGAAAAGATACCAGACAGCTTAAGAGAATGGATTGGCAAAATGTCAACAGCAGAAATGATAAATAACTGTTGTGATAGAAAATTGTGGAGAGACATGATCACCTACGCCAGGGGGCTCAGTATTTGATGATGATGATGATCCACATATCTTTTATCCATAAATCTTTTGTGCCATTTCCTTTGCCCATGTCTCTCGTGTCTTGTGACTTTTGTATTCACTTTATTATGTGCCCTGTATTTATGTTCAAGCTACAATACTCATCATAGTTTCTGCTTCAGTGGTCTTTTTTTTTTAAACTGCTTTATTCCCTAACTTCAATATTCCTGTCTTTGGGTACTACACTTTCTTTAAATGCGATATGGCCAATCAATGCAAAACTGGAGCAATCAGTAGATGCATACTTCTATGGTTGCTGGAAAGGCAGAGTAGATACAGGAATTCCCCTACTTTAGTGACACCAGTCCTAACTAAAGATTTTCCTATTTTTATTTGTGCTAAACCCTGATACATTGATAATAGATGAAGTAACGAAACATTTCCAAGTTCTGCTCTAAGCTAAGTCACTTTAGATATTGCCAGGACTCAAGAGGCAAGGATTTATCTGGATTTTGTCAGATCAATTTGCTACCAGTGGGAGAAAATTTATTGCAGCTCTTCTAATCTATGGTACAAATGAGTTTGTCACAGATAGTTGAGGTTGAATGTTCTTGGTGCTGTGACTTGAGCCCTGAATTTGTGTGGTATCCATCATTATTATGTAGTATCCAGATTATTAAGTAGGTCAGGTTAGGTAATGTTACCTGCTACAGTATGCAGTAAACAGTACAACCTGTGGCTGCCTTGCAGGTAAGCTCGGGAGAGTAAAAGGCTATGGAAGGGTACCCCAAAGTAAAACAACCCCACTGCCTTGTGGGTGAGACTTTTTAGTCAAAGGCTAGCGGAGCCAACCATAAACAAACCGATGGAAAGCAACAGAAAACCACTGTCGTAACTTCTTTGTACAATCATGAATCGCCACAACAAATTGAAGAATTAACAGGAAGAAAAATGCAATAAAAAACTGTTTAAGATCAAAGGATGGAGAACTGTTGGTTGAATAAGAAAGCATAAGGGAATGATGGACAGAATACATTAAAGATCTTTATAATGATGAACGAACAGAAGTAAATATTAAGGATAATGGAGAAGGACCAGAAATACTCAGAGAAGAAGTGGAAGACGCCTTGCGCAATATGAAAGCAGGAAAAGCTCCTGGACTAGATAATATAACTAAAGAAGCGATTGAAGCTATGGGTGATTTTGGAATAGAAATAATAACAAAAATATTGAATGATGTCTACAACAGCGGATATATACCAGACGACCTGCTCAAATCAATATTCATCGCCCTACCAAAGAAATCGGGTGCGAGTGAATGCGATGATCAACACACAATAATCCTTTTGAGTCACATGACTTAGATATTACTAAGAATCATCATGCGAACAGTGCGAAACAAAATCTGTCCAGAAATTAGTGATGAACAGTGTGGTTTTGTTAGAGATAAAGGAACAAGCAATGCCATTTATATCATAAGATCTTTAGTAGAAAGAGCCATTGATGTGAAAACAGATCTATACCTGTGTTTCATAGATTACACCAAGGCATTTGACAAAATAAAGCACCAAGAAATAATCAAAATTTTAGAAAGCATAAACGTAGACAGCAAAGATTTAAGAATAATAAAGAACATGTACTGGCAACAAACAGCGGCCATGAGAACTGGAAACCAATTGGGAGTGTTTCAACAAATAAAACAGGGTGTTAGACAAGGTTGTGTGCAGTCACCAGATTTGTTTAATATTTATAGTGAGATTATTTTAAGATCCATAAGGGGCATGCCTGGAATAACAATTGGAGGTCATAATATAAATAGTCTAAGGTATGCTGATGATACAGTCTTAATCGCTGAGAGTGAAAATGAGTTACAAGAAATGTTGGACAATATAGTGAAAGAAAGTAAAAATAAAGGACTCAGCCTTAATAGCAAAAAGACAAAAGTAATGGTAACAAAGAAAAAGACTTCACATCAGTGCAAAATAAAGACAAGTGGAAGAATATTAAAACAGGTAAATGTCTGTCTGTCTGCGATCAGGACTCAGTCAGAGTAGGATCCCAGACTCTCACATGAAGTCAGCTGTCAGGCTAAGTGTGTTGATCGCTCCCACCAACAGAACATCACAGTTAGAGTCTGCCATATCCACTCCGACTAAACACCCGTTAAACGTTGCACTGTGTTCTGCGCCAGTGGCCCAGTGCATCCGATTTCAGCCAGCATTTTATTCAGGTTTGCTTTCCTTAGCCTTTGATTGTCCCCAACCTTCCTGCAAGGCAGCAGATGATCTTTTCTGTTGGGGGATTCTGCCCTTAGATGGTCGGCCTTCCCAGGTTTACGAGCACCGTCTACCCGAGTCACTAGAGGTGACTAACACAGACATGCGACTTGTAATGTGAGGAAACTGCAACAAGGAACGCTTTTCATGCATAGCTTTCAATTGTTCCTGCCGCCTATCCCCATATACCGGTAAGTCACGTCCTCTTGAAAATGATGATCGTCGTAGCACTAAATGATGTTAGGCCATCGTTGATGACTCCAATTCCGATCATATAGACACACAATCAGTCGTCAAATTATCCCCGTCGCACATCAAACAGCAGACCGTAAGATTTGCACACAGCCGGTTTAGGGAACCATTATGATGACGTAGCACACAAAAATATCTCCCAACACTTAATCTCGTTCCATTTAGCTTTGTTAACCTCAGACGGAAGATGTACAAAAGAGGTGAGATGCAGAATTGCTCAGGCAAAAGCAGCTTTCCAAAAAATGAGGAAGATACTATGCAATCTATTTTTGACAATAAAAACAAGAAAAAGAGTTCTTAAATGTTATGTAGAGCCAGTTTTAATATATGGATGTGAATCATGGACAATAGGACATCAGACAAGAAAATCAAGAGAGGTCAAAGCAAAAAGAGAGCTAATTTCCAATATTAGGAAGAAACAATCATAATTTTTTGGCCATCAAGGAAGAGGTAATCTCAGAGAGATATCTTAGAGAGAATTTTTCAGGGGAATATTCAGAAGAATATTAGGAGAGATATTTTTTTAGAGAGAATTTTTCAGGGGAATATTCAGAAGAATATTAGGAGAGATATTTTTTTAAAGAGAATTTTTCAGGGGAATATTAGGAGAGATATTTTTTAAGAGAGAGTTTTTCAGGGGAATATTAGGAGAGATATTTTTTTAGAGAGAATTTTTCAGGGGAATATTAGGAGAGATATTTTTTAAGAGAGAAATTTTCAGGGGAATATTAGGAGAGATATTTTTTTAGAGAGAATTTTTCAGGGGAATATTAGGAGAGAGATCTTTTTAGAGAGAATTTTTCAGGGGAATATTAGGAGAGATATTTTTTTAGAGAGAATTTTTCAAGGGTATATTAGGAGATATATTTTTTTAGAGAGAATTTTTCAGGGGAATATTAGGAGATATATTTTTTAGAGAGAATTTTTCAGGGGAATATTAGGAGAGATTTTTTTAGAGAGAATTTTTCAGGGGAATATTAGGAGAGATATATTTATAGAGATAATTTTTCAGGGGAATATTAGGAGATATATTTTTTTAGAGAGAATTTTTCAGGGGAATATTAGGAGAGATATTTTTTAGAGAGAATTTTTCAGGGGAATATTAGGAGAGATATTTTTTAGAGAGAATTTTTCAGGGGAATATTAGGAGAGAGATTTTTTTTTAGAGAACTTAGATATACTGGTTGGAACAACTCTTGAGATACGAGGCTTTAGATATACCAGTGAGAGAGGAGACACTTGAACTGCAAGACTTTAGATATACCATTGGGAGAGGAAAAATGGGAGAGAGAAGACAAGCGAAGAACACTGCCAGATACAAGGAAATTGATAATGAAATACGAAAAATGTGCAAAAAGGCAAAAGAAGACTGACTCAACCAAAGATGTCTAGAAGTCGAAACTATGGAAAGTAAACAAAATTTAAGAGGAATGCACACAGGAAATAAAAAGAATGACTAATAAAGACAAAAAAGCTGCAGGAAACGGATGTATAGGAAACAAAGAGGGAAGAATGCTAACAGACAACAAAGATATAATTGATAGATGGCAGGAATACATAACAGAATTATTTCATGACAAAAGGGGCAAAAAACCATTTATTAAATGTACATCCAGCTATAAAACCCGAAATCTGAAGTAGAAAAAGCTATAAAAACAATGAAAAAGGGAAAAGTAGCAGGACCTGACAATAAACAGATAGAGATGATACAAGCACTAGAAGATTTGGAATTGAAGTGATCACAGACATATGCAATGACATATACCATACAGGATACATACCAAATGAACTAAAAACATCAACTTTTATTGCATTGTCTAAAAAGAATGTTGCAGTTGAATGCAGCGATTTTAGAACAATAAGCCTAATGAGCCAGGTAAGCAAAATTTTACTAAAAGTTATACAAGGAAGGATTCAGAATAAAATTAATAATGAATTAGATGAACAGCAATTCAGATTCAAGAAAAACAGTGGGACAAAAGAAGCCATATTCAGCATGAGGACATTGATCAAAAAGTACATAGAAGTAAACAAACCAATATATGCCTGCTTCATAGACTACACCAAAGCATTTGATAGAATACACCATGAGCAACTTATAGACTGCCTAAAAGATATAAATCTGGATGACACAGACATAAGACTGATATGTAATTTGTACTGGGAGCAAACAGCAATAATAAAATATAACAAGGAAAACTCTACACCCATTGATATAAAAAGAGGAGTAAGACAAGGATGCATCCTATCACCAAGCTTGTTCAATTTATACACTGAGCAAATCTTTAAAAACATCACTGAGATGCCAGGCCTAAACATTAATGAGAAGATAATCAATAACCTAAGATATGCTGATGATACTGTAATACTAGCGGAAAATCCTAGATCTACAACAATTGCTTAATGTGATAAACATGACAAGCAAGAAATATGGACTAGATATGAATATCAAAAAGACTAAAACTATGATCATAAACAAAGGAAATTCTCAAGACCTACAATTAAATGTCAAAGTTGAAGGAATACATCTAGAGACAGTTCAGAACTACAACTACCTGGGACATACTATAACCAGTGATGGAAAATGTACAACTGAAATAAATAAAAGAATAGATATGGCAAAAAGTAATTTCAATGCCATGAAAAATATACTAACATCAAAACAAATAACAACAGGGCTAAAACTAAGAATAGCAAAATGTTACATCTTCTCAATATTCCTGTATGGTGCAGAAACATGGACATTAGACCAGAAAACAGAACAGAAAATTGAGGCATTTGAAATGTGGATTTACAGAAGAATTTACAGAGGTAGAATTGGATGGAAAGAAAAGAAAACAAACGAGGAAGTTTTAGAACGACTAAGGGTGAAAAAAGAACTACTAAACACAATTAGAGCAAGACAAATGAAATTTTTTGGTCATGTTAAAAGACACAACAGTCTAATAAAAGTAATATTAGAGGGGAAAATACAAGGTAAAAGAGACAGAGGCAGACCAAGATTAACATGGACGAGTAACATCAAAAGATGGACAAGTCAGCCTATGACAATCTGCACCATCAAAGCAAGAGACAGAGTGGAATGGCGCTCCATGGTAGCCAACCTTCGATGCGGAGAAGGCACCCAATGATGATGATGATGATGATTGGGAGAGGAGACACTTGAACTGCATGACTTAGATATACAATTGAGAGAGGAGACACTTGAACTGCATGACTTAGATATACAATTGAGAGAGGAGACACTTGAACTACAAGACCTCAGAAAAGACTTCTGGTCAATATGGCGTATAGGTAGCAGGAACCATTGAGGCACTGTCTGAAATCTGTTCCTTGTTGCAGGTTCCTTGTATTCCAAGTCTGGCTTGCTGCTGGAGCTACTGAGTTTAGCGCTCTGTGCACACTGTGAGCTGTGCTTTTCATCCGGACTGTTGTGAAAGTATCATTCTGTGCTCCCCAGAGTATGATTGTTGACCAGATTGTTGTGAAAGTATCATTCTCTGCTTCCCAGAGTATGATTGTTGACCAGATTGTTGTGAAAGTATCATTCTCTGCTTCCCGGAGTATGATTATTGACCAGATTGTTGTGAAAGTATCATTCTGTGCTCCCCAGAGTATGATTGTTGTGAAAGTATCATTCTGTGCTCCCCAGAGTATAATTGTTGACCAGATTATTGTGAAAGTATCATTCTGTGCTCCCCAGAGTATAATTGTTGACCAGATTGTTGTGAAAGTATCATTCTGTGCTCCCCAGAGTATGATTGTTGACCAGACTATTGAGAAAGTTTCATTCTGTGCCCCGGATCGCAGCCATGAGAAAGGCTTTGCTTATATCTGTCGAGATGGGACAACAAGAAGATGGGTGTGTCATGGCTTTCTTGCGATCAAAGAATCAGTGAGTATAAATACTTTATAGATATGCTTTTTTGATGCAGGTTTTATATCATCATCATCATCATCATTGAGTGCTGTCTCTGCATCGAAGGTTGGCTATAATGGAGCTCCATTCTGCTCTGTCTCTTGCTTTGATAGTGCAGGTTGTTATAGGCTGACTTGACAATCTTTTGATATTACTTGTCCATGTTAGACTTGGTCTGCCTCTGCCTCTTTTATCTTGTATTTTCTCTTCCAAGATTACTTTTAGTAGGCTGGTGTGTCTTTTAACTTGCCCCAAAATCTCATTTGTCTTGTTTGGTTTGTGTTTAATTGTTCCATTCTATTCTTCTATAAATCCACATTTCAAAGCCTTCAGTTTTCTTTTCTGTTTTCTTGTCTAATGTCTATGCTCCTGCACCATACATTTTTGCTATTCTTAGTTTTAGCCCTGGTGTTATTTGTTTTGATGTTAGTATATTATTCATGGCATTAAAATTACTTTACTTACAGCTGGGAGGTGGAGCAGGGTCTTGATCCTCTCTGTTTTTTGCTGCCCCTGCCACATGCAGTCAGCTTTGAGTCACTGACCACACTCAGCTCAGTTGGAGGGTGTCTTGGCCCTCAACATTGAGTTTATATGTTATTATTTCTCTTTATCTGTCTTGTCCAGGCTATTACATTTAACATGCTTCAAAGCTTTATGTCAACAATTATAACAACTACATGCACATATTTGACTAATTATACTATATCATCTACATATCTGTTGATTGTTGTTTTAAGATCAGTTGTCAATATACCTTTATCATGATTATTTTCAGGTAAATCAAAAACCAAACATAAGTTTACTAGCAGATACTTCTTAAAATAGTAGTAGTGGCCTCCGCCAGTCATAGTTGACTATGGATTTTGCAGCACCCCTAGGAAATGTTATTTTTTTCTTTTCTTTCTCTGTGTATTCTCTTTTTCTATGAAATTGTCTGCTGCTTGGTTTAGTTTGAGCTTTAGAGTGTGTTTCCAAAGATTGCAGTCTGAAGCTATTACTTCCCAGGCTGCAGGGTTTATGTTCAGAGTCTTCATGTTACGTTTACTCAAGTCTATAAATCAGAGTTTTGGGCATCCCCTAGTTCTTTTGCCATCTGCTAGTTGTCCATAAAGTATATCTTTTAGTATGCGGCCATCTTTCATATGATGTAAGTTTGCCAAGCTAGCATAACCTATGTTGTTTGAGCATCATATAGATGTTCAAGAGGTCTGTGTGAATGAGGACCTCCACATTTGTCCTTCCTGGTGTTATCAAGAATATGGCACTGACATCGCATATAAAATGCATTTAGCCTTCTCTCTTGCTTTGCATAAGTTGTCCATGATTCGCTGTCATATAAAAGGATGCTGATGATGCAGGCATTGTAATCTGCAGCATTTGTTTTAGGTGTCAGTTTATTGTTTTGCCAAACGTGCTTAGAAAGACTGGCAAAAATTGTAACAGCTTTACCAATATTGGTATCAATTTCACCTTAAAATAAGAGTATAGATAATAACTGGAATTGGACAGCACATTAGCTAAAAAGTGGTGAATGGCCCACTGACTGCTTGTGTCAAGATTAAGAAACCAAAACTGATTAAAATTATGGTCCAACTCTTTACAATGGCAAGCTCAGGAACAGACTAACAAGTCTGGCAAATTGAAGAGGGAAGGTAGAACCCGTTTTCAAAAAAATGCCATGTTGAAATCAGCTGAACCATGCAGGTATCATTGCTTGTTATAATACATAACACAGTGAGCCTACACACATTCATTGTACCTTTAAAGGGAGATGATGAACTATAGTAATCATTGGGTGAATATAAAAGATAAAGATGATCATGATGATAATCATAGTTGATTTTTTAAAAAATTGTCTGTAGGCTTTTCTAAATAATGAGAAGAGAAAATAAATATAACTAATCTAAATATTTTGCTTGAATTCTCCTGTTTTAGAAATGTTCTTCAATGTCTGCTGGAGACACAAGAACATAATTAAATTTCAACATTTGAAATTCAAGCTGGAAAATCATGGTTTTGATAATACGGAGCGAAGAGTGTATTGAATTTCGTTATAGCAATATTTTTAATTCAATCACATTGCACAATTCTTACCAGCTACATGTTGTTACATTTATTATTATGCTGCTAAATTCATTAAAAAAATTCTTTATTAATGTAAGCATTTAGAATTTTTCTAAAACTTGTTAATGTAAACATTTAGGATATATTTTTTAAATTATGAGCATAAGTGAGATTTAGAGTATTTTTGTTTGTTTGTTAATAAAAGGTTATTCTATTCTGCTCAGTTCATGGAAGCAGTAGACTCGCAGTCAGGAATTCCCCATATCCTCTCCACTTATGTCACAGCTCTTACTAAAGCATGTTGGCGAATTCTGTTGACAAGTCCACAGTCATATATCCCTAATTGGCGCACAGGCGACAATTCCAAATTAATTCCATCAAATATAGATTGTACTGTCATTTCCTCATATCACTTTCCTAAAAAACACACATTTAAAACAAACAAAAGCAACCAAAATGGTTTAAGTGATTATGTTAGCCTTTGCAAAAATAGCACAGCATGCAGCCATTTTGCATTGTCCGCTGGCATTAGCAAGGTCGAACCCCAGTGCGAACCAAGTGAGCTGCATGGGCGACTATGATCAATTGACATCACCAAAAAGAGAGTGCCCCACAGTCACTTTCAACTCCAATTCACTTAAATAAATAGAACAACACACATAAAAAACTGTCAAAACACAGAAACACTGTTTTAATGTTGGCACTATCTAAAGAGGCCTGTGACAAGACCACCTACAATAATAATACAATAAGAGGTTACAAATAAAATGGTGAAAATATATGTAACCCAGGCACCTTTCACTGTTTTCTAGTTATGTGTGTGTAATTAATAACAAATAAAATATTGTAAACCTTAAAAAGCATTTAAATGCAAATTTAATTACATTTTATTTGAATGAGAATACAAACAAATGCAGTTCCTACACTATTCTCTTTCTTGTACTATATTAAATAACTCGTAAAGAGCTTTACAAAAATATCTGTGCTTATAGATTTTCTGGAAATAAACCAATAAAATTATTCTTGAGTGATATTTAAAACAGGACTATTATTCCTGCTTTGTCCTACATTTCTTTCACATTTCACTGCTCAGTTTCATTGTGAGAAAAGTGTCTGGTGTTATGCATTAAACTCTCAATAGCACTACATAATAATTGCCTGTGTGGTAAGCATGCTTCAAATTATTCCCTACTTTGAGGTGTTTTTAATGATCACAGTTGGGCTGATGAAAGAACAGTGGGTACATTTATGAACAGTGTAGAGCAAGTAAGGTGAAAGGATTTTGTTGTTGTCATGCAGTGTTTCATAAAGTTATTCTCCAATGGACTGCTTTTGTTGGTTTGTGGTCAAGGACATAGAGAAGACGCTTTTAAAGCAATAAGAACAGAAGTAAAAATGGGACATCTTTTGACCTCCTTTTTAAACCAAGTGTTGAATTGGTTAAGGCTTTGGTTAAAACATTGATTAAAGCTTTGGTTAAAACATTGGTTGTTTAAAGCTTTGGTTAAAACATTGGTTGTTAAAGCTTTGGTTAAAACAATGGTTGTTTAAGCTTTGGTTAAAACATTGGTTGTTTAAAGCTTTGGTTAAAGTGTTGGTTGGATAAAGCTTTGATTAAAATATTGATTGGTTAAAGCTTTGGTTAAAATGTTTGTTGTTTAAAGCTTTGGTCAAAACATTGGTTGTTTAAAGCTTTGCCCAAAAACATTGGCTGTTTAAAGCTTTGGTCAAAACATTGGTTGTTTAAAGCTTTGTTTAAAATGTTGGTCCAAACTTTGGTTAAAACATTGGTTGTTTAAAACTTTGCTTAAAACTGATTGGTTAAAGCTTTTAACTCTAGTAAAAATACATTAATGTTGAAATAATATTGCTGAAGTACAAACAATTGTCTTATAGGGTGAGAGATTGAGCCATGCAGTTGGATGTGCTTTCGCTATCTGCCTGGAGAAGAAGCAGAAGAGGGACAAGGAAACAGGAGTAACAGTTACTTACAATCAGTCACGGACAAGTTTTGAGCGGACAGGTTCATTCAGACAAACGACATTGACTGAACGAATTGTTGATCCACAGAGTGCTATCTTGGCTGGTAAGATATAGAAACACTTTACAGACTTCATAATTCTTCTAGTAATTTTCCTGTTCAGCTAACCTCTATGTACCCATGTTCTTGAGGCAAAAGGGGACACATGATTTGAGACTCCATATAATTTGACTAAGTAGAGTAACAAATGAAAAGACGATTACAGGCCACACAGATGGGATTTCTCAGAAGAATGTTGAAAGTTCCCTGGACAGCTAAAAAGACCAATGAGGAAGTTCTCAAAGAGGCCAACACAAAAAGGGAGCTCTTAAAAAACATCACAAAGAAGCAATCAACATTTTTCGGGCACATCATGAGAAGAGGAAAATTGGAATACTTGGTCACAACTGGCAAAATAAAAGAAAAGAGTGATCGCGGACGACAAAGAGAGAAAATACTGGATAGCTTGGTGTCATGGCATGGAAAACAGTCAACAACAGAACTGAAATGCACAGTAGACAGAAGATTGTGGAAGGACATGATCACCTACGCCAACCGGTATAGCACATGATGATGATGATGATGAGAGGTCAGGTTCGATCCTGATCGGCAGCTTCCAGGTTCACTAGCCATAAATGGGTACTGGACTTTTTTCTGGGAAAGTAAATTGGCATGGGAGTAATACTGACATTACCTAATAAATCATGTGCCATAGGTCTGTACAAATTATGGGCACCAACACCATATTCAGCGTGACAGGGCTCTTACTTACTTTTTACTCAACTATGTCCTGGGATCATAAGATTGTACCATACATTTGTATTGATTGTACCATTACATGTACTGGGGTCATTCTATTGACCTTTCGAGCCGTAACCGGCCCATAGGGCGTAGACCAAGATACACCTTCTCCTATATGAATTTTTGTTCTAGCAGTTTTCTTTTAAAGATATTTTATCAAATCTCGCCATCTGTCTCTGTTCTGTGCAAGCAGTTCTATCTCATTGAGGGAGCCGATTCCTGCTGCTCTTGCCTCTCTCATCAATGTTCTTCTCAGTGTCTCCTGGGTCTTCCTCTTTTTCTTTTACCTGTTGTTTCCCATATGAGGGCTTGCTTTGCTATTCGATTATTATCTCTTCTCATCACATGTCCAACGTATGACCATCGTCTTTTCTTTATTACTGAAGATATTAGTGGTTGATTGGCGATTTCTCTAATTTCCTCGTTGTTTTGAATTCGTTCCATTCTATACCAAGTATTTTCCTTAGACATTTATTTTCGAATGCGTTCAACTTTGTACTGGGGTCATGCGGTATGTACTGGGGTCATGCGGTATGTTTACTTATTATATGTATTACTTGGAACCCACTAACTAATAAGGGAGAAATAAAAATCCTGACACTTTATGATAGATGCACTTTTGCTTCCAATTCACTTGACAATCCTAGTTTGTTTGTTTGTGTTACCATCAACACTGCACACTGGATGAATCCATAGTTGCTCCGATATCCCACTTGAGAAAAAACCCTGACCTATGTGTATGAACTCCACATGATCTCATGGTGTAGTTAGGTAGGTTTTTGCTGGTGCGGTCAAAGCAAATAAATGCATACAAATGCGAAGCTGCAGAATTTTATTATATTAAAAACAATTTTTTAAAATTATTTTATTTGTTTGTTATATTTTAATGTATTTTTTATTATATATATTTTAAAATATATATTTGGGAGACTGGTTGGTCTCGAGGCAAGACACCGGCCTCGAGACAGAGAGGTTGTGGGTTCAAATACACCGGGATTTTTATCTATGATTTATCTCCGTGGCAACCACCCCTGGTCTCAGCAGGGAGACCTGGCTTGAAACATCAATTACTCATTGACGGAAAAAAAATATGAGTACCTCCGAAGTTGGAATTATCTGCCTGTGCGGCGAGGGACCCCTGTGCACACGGCTGCCAGGAAAAAATGGATTAACACACAAAATTCAGTTTCTAGTCTCTAGGGACTTCGTCAGAGGTAAAAGCTGGCCCCCAAAAAAAATATATATATATATTTTGTTTTTTATTATTTGTTTTATTATTTTTTAATTTTAAATACATATCTCTGTTTGTGTGTTGCATGTTTGTTCCTGCTGAAGGCCAATTTAGCCGAAATGTTGTTTTAATTTGTGTCGTCCACTTATTACGTAAATTATTACCATTTACCAAATTACCATTTTTTTTCTATTTTTTTTTTCATTTCTCCTTTAGGATTTTGTTGACAATTTTGCTTGGACAGCAGCAAAATTTGAAGCTTTATATTTTTTATTTGAACTGCGAAAGGTTCTTTAATATAAGTACACATTCTTCTTCTACCTTTCAGCTCCCTGTGGAGCATAGGTCTTCAACAAACTCTTTCCAAACCGTTCTGTTTCTTGCCATTCTTTTAAGATCATTCCATGTCTTCCCCATTATCTTCATCACTGCTTCCACTAGTCTTCTCCAAGAATATTTTGGTCTTCCTCTTTGTCTTTTCCCCTGGGGATTCAAAAAAAGGTCCTGTTGTGTAATACTCTCAGTTGACTTTTGCAGTGTGTGGCCTATCTAGCGCCATCGTTGTATCTCTTTGTCCACTGGTATTTGATTGGTGCTTTTCCATAATTCTATGTTATTGACTTTGTCCTGCCATTTCCATCCTTTTATTCTTCAAAAGCATCCAGTAATGAAGGTCTGTATCTTCGTGATTGTCATTTTGGTTGTTCTCCATGTATTACAGCCATATAATAGGACTGATTTAACATTGGAGTTGAAAATTATCATCATCATCGAGTGCCTTCTCCGCAACAAAGGTTGGCTACCATGGATCGCCATTCTACTCTGTTTCTTGCTTTGATGGTGCAGACTGTCATAGATTGACTTGTCCATCTTTTGATGTTACTCGTCCATGTTAGTCTTGGTCTGCTTCTGCCTCTTTTACCTTGTATTTTCCCTTCCAATATTACTTTTAGTAGGCTGTTGTGTCTTATTTATTAGTTCTCTTTTTATTTTCAGTTGTTTTAAAACTTCATCTTTTGTTTTCTTTTCTTTCCATCCAATTCTACCTATTCTTCTATAAATCCACATTTCAAAGGCTTCACTTTTCTGTTCTGTTTTCTGGTCTAATGTCCATGTTTCTGCACTATACAGGAATATTGAGAAGATAACATTTTGCCATTCTTAGTTTCAGCCCTGGTGTTATTTGTTTTGTTGTTAGTATATTTTTCATGGCATTAAAATTACTTTTTGCCACACCTATTCATTTGTTTATTTCAATTTTACATTTTCCATCATTGGTTATAGTATGTCCTATAAAATTGTTATACTTAAATCTAATTTCTTTGGATTTCCATATGTTTCCTAGTGCAATGAAGGCTCCTTTTGCTTTTTGTATCCTTATTTTGAGATCATTCTCAGTTCCTCCTTCATACTTCAATATTACTGCCCATATATGTGTAAGATCGTATGTCTAGTAGAGGTTTTTCTCCTATTGTTATTTGGTTATTGCTTACTGCATTAATTCTCATAATTTTGGTCATATCTATTTATTTTCAGTCCTAGCTGTTGTGATCTCTCATCAAGTATGCTTATTTTATCTTGCATCTATTGATGATTATGTGATAGGAGAGCTATGTCATCAGCAAAGTCTAAGTTATTAAGTTGCTTGGTGAGCCATTTCTGTTGATCCGTCTTAATTCTTATAATCCAATCAATGGCCAAAGAAATGGAAGTAAATGCTGCCTTACTCCTGTTCCTATTTCAAGTGCTTCTGTTTGCTGCCCTTCGTGCACAGCATTTCATTCCCTCATACATTGTTTTTTAACAAGTGCACATTGGGCCTCCTATTTATTACCGTTATTTGAGAGGGCTAGACATCAGATCTCACTTCTGTCATATTTGTAAAAAATCGTGACCGCCCTTTGTTGGCTTTGAACCTAGGCCATTCCTGTCCAGTGGCTGACATCATACCTCTAGACTGCCAAGGTGGCCCCGCGGCGCCTCCCCCCCCCCCTCCAATTAATTGGATAAAAGGCTGTGAAAAAGTTTTGTCTTGTTTCTAAATATTTTGATGTATTTTTATCCCTGACATGATCTCTCCTTGCAGCTAAGTTTATAAAATGTTTACAGTCCTTGTTGCTTATTTAATTGAGAGTGATAACAAGTATATAATGATCTTATTACTCTAGAGCCAGTACCAGTGAGGTCAACTAGCAACCCTTATGCAGTACAGCGACCACACGCATCAGTCAATTTGCTGGAGCGGCAAGGCTCTTTCAGGGGCTTTGAGAAGCTTCAGGAGACCTCTTCTCCCTTTAAAAGAACTTTGTCACTTCGACTGAATGAGCTACCATCAACATTACAAAGGCAGAATGCTATACTGGAGTCACCTACACAGACTGGGAACGGTGGTGAGAATCTGTTCTAACATTCTTGTACTTCAATTTTTGTTTGCGTCAACTCTTTTGGGACCAGAACAGGAAACAGGAATTTTCAGATTTGGACCAGGTTAATTTTCCTGTTTCCAGAAATTTTACCATATACCTTTTTCATTTGACTACTTCACACAATAATTTAGATAAATGTAGCATATGTTATACATCACCGGAAAGGGAAATGGATACAGAAAATGAAAATAGCAATATATTTATGATATGTGATTATTTAAAGGAATAAAATATTTTTAAAATATAAAATATTCAAGGTAGATCATTTTAAATTTAAAATATTGTAATTCACTTACTCTTTTCCATGTTTATATGTGTTGCTATCAATTTGTCTTGAAATATTACACAACATAATCCAAATTCCTCCAAAATAGTTTAAAAAAGTAAAGTAAAGTACCCCCATCACGCCAAGTGGCGTATAGGTAATATGGTGTTAGTGACCATAAATTTTACAGACCTTCATCATATGATTTTTGGGGTAATGAGAAAATACAGTTTATTTGATTAATTTATGTCCACAAATAACGAAATTATGTACATTTTTGTAAATGATCCCAGAATGAAAAATATTATAAATTTATGTGACGTCAGAACAGTATTAAATATTATTTACAAGTCAAGTTTATTATTTTTATTTACACAACTGGACTTATTTTGTGTGATATGTCCCTAAAGTACCAGTTTCGTTATCAGAATCACTACCACTCGATTCCTCTGAGACACTGATAGTGTTGGAATAGATGGCATCCACTAGCTAAACCTAAGCCAGACCTAAGCCAGATCGTCTTACCTTTTTATCCTAACTTTTACCAATATTCCGACCCCTTATCACAACAAAATTATTGTCCAAGTCTAAATACTAGGAATACTCTATTTCTGAATCACTCAATAACAAGGTTTCGAACATAGATCTAGCTTGTTATGCACTATATTGTTTTGGTCGACTGCAAGAAGTATCAACATTTGGTGTGACCATTATGTGACAAAAATTTGAGAAATAAACAATGAATATAAATTAAACATTTTCCAACGTTTGAAACTCAGACCACGCAGGTATCAGCAGAAAGTGACAGTGAGAACTCTCTTACCTCCGGAAATCAAGTATTGGTTGAATTAAAAATTAAAATCAGTGAACACGAATCAAATATTCAGCTACACCTGAAATAACTGACGTGTTGGAAATGATAAGTTTTATAGAACCGAGGTGTCGGATAATAGTCAGGAAAGAGTTAAAAATAATTGCAACTATAACTAATCTGAAAAATTAGGTAATAGTAAAATTAAAATAATTAACGAGTCAGTTTTCAATATCTTCTGTTGTCTTCTAGATTAAGGAAGCCTTAAATGGATACTAGACGTATTTTCTGATAAGGAAAGATGATGTGGGATCATGCTATTGTTCTTTAAAACTGAACACAGGACATAGAGCAGAAATCTTAGACTCTCCATGTCTGATGATCTTTGCTATCAAGTGTCAGACCTTGCATAGGACCCGCATTGTGTCTTACCACACTTCCCTGTTCTGGATGAGTTGTTCAATCTCAACATAGGACCCACATTGTGTCTTACCACACTTCCCTGTTCTGGATGAGTTGTTCAATCTCAACATAGGACCCACATTGTGTCTTACCACACTTCCCTGTTCTGGATGAGTTGTTCAATCTCAACATAGGACCCACATTGTGTCTTACCACACTTCCCTGTTCTGGATGAGTTGTTCAATCTCAACATAGGACCCACATTGTGTCTTACCACACTTCCCTGTTCTGGATGAGTTGTTCAATCTCAACATATGACCCACATTGTGTCTTACCACACTTCCCTGTTCTGGATGAGTTGTTCAATCTCAACATAGGACCCACATTGTGTCTTACCACACTTCCCTGTTCTGGATGAGTTGTTCAATCTCAACATAGGACCCACATTGTGTCTTACCACACCTCCCTGTTCTGGATGAGTTGTTCACTCTCAACATAGGACCCACATTGTGTCTTACCACACCTCCCTGTTCTGGATGAGTTGTTCAATCTCAACATAGGACCCACATTGTGTCTTACCACACCTCCCTGTTCTGGATAAGTTGTTCAATCTCAACACAGGACCCACATTGTGTCTTACCACACTTCCCTGTTCTGGATGAGTTGTTCAATCTCAACATAGGACCCACATTGTGTCTTACCACACTTCCCTGTTCTGGATAAGTTGTTCAATCTCAACACAGGACCCACATTGTGTCTTACCACACTTCCCTGTTCTGGATGAGTTGTTCAATCTCAACATAGGACCCACATTGTGTCTTACCACACTTCCCTGTTCTGGATAAGTTGTTCAATCTCAACAGAGGACCCACATTGTGTCTTACCACACTTCCCTGTTCTGGATGAGTTGTTCACTCTCAACATAGGACCCACATTGTGTCTTACCACACTTCCCTGTTCTGAACCCTGTTCGCGAACTTCATTTTTGTGCTTAGTAATTTTGATTTGCTGACCATATTCCCCAAAATATATGCAGAAGACCTGAGATGATCTATATAATACAAGCACTAAATCTATATTGCCCATAAGCCACACATGTGACACGAAGACTATTCAAACAGGAAAATGTCAATTTCAGTTTTGAAAGTTGTGCAAGTTTACATTTGTTCCACTAGATGTTTGTGGACGTTTGTCTTGACATAGGTAACTCTCAAAGTATAAGTAAAGTAAAGAACCCCATCACGCTAGATGGTTTATAGGGAATATGGTGTTAGTGCCCATATTTTAATAGACCTTCAGCATATGATTTTTGGGGTAATGTCGGTATTGTGCCCAATCCACTTTACTTTCCCAGAAAAAAATCTGGTACCAATTTAAGGCCGGGTGAACCTGGAAGCGTCGATCAGGATCAAACCCAACCTCTTCTTCGTCTTCAGTAGTACATAATATCACTTGTAATCATAAGTGTGACTAGAAATGTGTACACACCAATAAGTATATTATACATACATGTATGTGGCTGCAAATTATATGTAAGTTATGTAGTAATATAGGAACCCATGATAGCTCAGTGGTTAGTGAACTGGACTACAGTGCACAAGTGGTCAGGTTCAATCCTGATCGATGACTTCCTGGTTCACCCAGCCTTAAATGGGTACTATATTTTTTTCTGGGAAAGTAAAGTGGTACTGCATAATACCAACCACATTATTTAAAAAATCATGTGCCAATGGTCTATAAAAATTATGGTTGCTAATGCCATATTCCCTATGTGCCACTTGGCGTGACGGGGTTCTTTACTTACGTAATAATATCTTAATCTTAATCATTTCAGCTGTTGGTGGAACAATCCCTGAAGTGCCACAAGAACAAGAGGATTCCATATCTCAGATGTGCCAACAACTGACCCAGGGTTTGACAGCTCTTACATCCGATGACCCGTTTTCTGGTGTCCCAAACCAGGGAGGTCCGCGTGGGCACACACTCACTCACCAGATGTCTCTGCCCAACCCACTCCATAGCCATGCAATGCTGACACGACAACACACATCTCCTGCTTCACAAAGTAAGTTTGTTGGCATTGATGGTTAATAAAGGATGCTGGATTGATATTGATAAATGATAGGTGATGCTGAATTGATATTGATAAATGATAGGTGGTACTGGATTAATATTGATAAATGATAGGTGGTGCTGGATTAATATTGATGAATGATAGGTGGTGCTGGATTAATATTGATAAATGATAGGTGGTGCTGGATTGATATTGATAAATGATAGGTGGTGCTGATTGAAATTGATAAATGATAGATGGTGCTGATTGAAATTCATAAATGATAGAAGGTGCTGATTGAAATTGATAAATGATAGGTGGTACTGGATTAATATTGATAAATGATAGGTGGTGCTGATTGAAATTGATAAATGATAGATGGTGCTGATTGAAATTGATAAATGATAGATGGTGCTGGTTGAAATTGATAATGATAGATGGTGCTGATTGAAATTGATAAATGATAGATGGTGCTGGTTGAAATTGATAAATGATAGATGGTGCTGATTGAAATTGATAAATTATAGATGGTGCTGATTGAAATTGATGAATGATAGGTGGTGCTAGATTGATATTGATAAATGATAGGTGGTGCTGATTGATATTAATAAATGATAGGTGGTGCTGATTGAAATTGATAAATGATAGGTGGTGCTGGATTGATATTGATAAATGATAGGTGGTGCTGGATTGATATTGATAAATGATAGGTGGGGCTGGATTGATATTAATAAATGATAGGTGATGCTGGATTGATATTGATAAATGATAGGTGGTGCTGATTGAAATTGATAAATGATAGGTGGTGCTGGATTGATATTAATACATGATAGGTGGTGCTGATTGAAATTGATAAATGATAGGTGATGCTGGATTGATATTGATAAATGATAGGTGGTGCTGATTGATATTGATAAATGAAAGGTGATGTTGGATTGATATTGATAAATGATAGGTGATGCTGGATTGATATTGATAAATGATAGGTGGTGCTGGATTGATATTAATAAATAATAGGTGGTGCTGGATTGATATTAATAAATGATAGGTGATGCTGGATTGATATTGATAAATGATAGGTGATGCTGGATTGTTATTGATAAATGATAGGTGATGTTGGATTGATATTGATAAATGATAGGTGATGCTGGATTGATATTAATAAATGATAGGTGATGCTGGATTGATATTAATAAATGATAGGTGATGCTGGATTGTTATTGATAAATGATAGGTGATGTTGGATTGATATTGATAAATGATAGGTGATGCTGGATTGATATTGATAAATGATAGGTGATGCTGGATTGATATTGATAAATGATAGGTGATGCTGGATTGATATTGATAAATGATAGGTGGTGCTGGATTGATATTGATAAATGATAGGTGGTGCTGGATTGATATTGATAAATGATAGGTGATGCTGGATTGATATTGATAAATGATAGGTGATGCTGGATTGATATTGATAAATGATAGGTGATGCTGGATTGATATTGATGAATGATAAAGGGTGCTCTAGATAGAAAATTACAGGTGTCATGGCGGCTGCGTGTAGATATATTTTCTGACTCGGCTCTTGCTGACGTGTTTAAATTATTTGCGCGACAGTCTATTTGTGAAATAATGTGTTACTATTCCCTGCTGTAGTTATGTTTACTTCTGACAAGCGGATGGACTGTTAACTTTATAGATATTTCAGTGGAATATTATTTAATTTTCTTATGTCGATGTGTTTAATCATTCATTGATAGGCCAATATGTATTCAGGCAAACATCTATTTTGACAACAGTGGCCCCTACTGGGAATGTGCATCCCAAATGTACAAAGTCTGTGATGGTAGATGGGGTGGAATCAGGAATGATCAACGACTCAGAAAGCGGAAACAGCAAAGTGTGTGGTACATAAGGCATATTCAAAGCATTAAAGACAAATATGGCTACCCACCGTAAAAGAGATTGAAGCCTCATCACGTACTATTCCAAAGAAAACCATGGAGAGAAATTCTAACTTATGTCAGAAAAAATATTTACGACTATGTACATGAAATGTTAAGATTCTTTACCAAGAAGGGAAATTGGAAAATCTAATTTTAGAAGCAGCACAATTAAACATGGATATTTTAGGCATATCAAAGACAAGATGGAAAGAATGTGGGTACATACGGGACAAAAAATAAACATTTTTATACTGGCATAGACATAGCTTGCAGACCGCAATCTTTGGTAACACGCTCCATAGTCAACTATGATTGACGAAGGCTTCTAATATGTATGTGATGACATTTATGGGTATGGCTTATGTATATGATGAATTTTATATGTATAATCTATGTATGTAATGAATTTTACACATATTGTCCTTGTGTGTGGAAATAATAGTACACAGCATTGTTATACTTCAGATCTAGTGGTAAATGTTTGTGAGTGACCTGTGTTGGTTCTTACTTTACATTCACATTTTATATTGTGAATTTATTCTTGTTGGTATTGTGAAGAGTAATTTGAATTGCTATATACTATTGGTTTGTTCTCTCCTAGCCCTTCAGCCAGCCAGTCAGCCTATTACAAATCCTTGGGGAAGCAACAGCACTTCACAGTTTGCTCGTACTGCCTGGAGAACAGAGAGTGCTCACACCACCACAGGGGGCAGCACAAACAGCTACAACCCATTTACAACGACTGCTCCATCTATTCCACAACCAGTCACCATTAATGGCTCACATCAGCCATCATCACATGAGGTAGTGAAACAGCATCAGCAGCTTCACAGTACCGCTGTCCATTCCCAAAGCCCTTTTACAGACACTGGAACAGCTGTGCAGTGGCACCAGACAACACATATGAGGAAATCAGACTTGGTCCAGAACGGGGCCGTTGTCTCTACTGGCACTTTAAACCCTTGGCCAACCTCAGCTCCGCCTGCGACCTCTGTCTCTCCGCAAGGGTCAGAAGTGGATCCATTTGATGTAGCATGGGCTGCCAAATCTGTGAACAAATCTAATACCAACCCATTTGGTGCAAAGTCAGTAAAACAGTTCCAGCTTCAGCTGTAGTAATGCATATCTCAGCAAGAGGAAAGGAATGGGAAATACAAATGTTTGCAAACACATTACATGTTTCACAGTGTGAGAAATATGGATGTCTGCAAACACATTACATGTTTCACAGTGTGAGAAATAAGAATGTTTGCAAACACATTACATGTTTCACAGTGTGAGAAATAAGAATGTCTGCAAACACATTACATGTTTCACAGTGTGAGAAATATGATAGTCTGCAAACACATTACATGTTTCACAGTGTGAGAAATATGAATGTCTGCAAACACAATACATGTTTCACAGTGTGAGAAATATGAATGTCTGCAACCACATTACACATTTCACCATATGGTAAATACAATTATTTGCAAACATGTTACACATTTCACAGTGTGGGAAATACAATTGTTTGCAAATACATTTCACAGTGTGGGAAATACAATTGTTTGCAAACACATTACATTTATCACTGTGTGGGAAATACAAATGTTTGCAAACACCTTACAAGTTTCACCGTGTTTGAAATATAAATGTTTGCAAACACATTACATGTTTCACAGTGTGGGGAAATACAATTGTTTGCAAAGAGACATATGTTTCACAGTGTGGAAAACACATGTTTGCAAACACATTTCCCAGTGGTGAAAGTACACATGTTTGCAATCACACACAAACATTTCACAGTGTTGGCAGTACACAAGTTTGCAATCACACACAAACATTTCCCAGTGTGGGAAATACAAATGTTTGCAAACACACATTTCACATTGCCATTCCTTATTGCATGGCTCATGCAGATCACATCTGGATTCCAGACAGAAGTGACTGTGAGATTTTTCATTCAAACATCAAATTGACCAGAAACAAATTTAATAGAATGGAAAATCAAGCACTTGGTTCTAACTATCATACAATTGTCTACATCATTGTTGCTATAACTATACAATTATAGCAGTCTGAGACTACATTAAGCAGGCACTCCCTTATGAAATTGGTTAATTTTATAGACCGATCATTATTTTTTTTTTTACAATAAAAGTACATTTTATCAAGGACACAATCTATTTCACGAGTGTGGTTTAAAAAAAAAATAGATGTAATAGAAACTTTTATACGCAACGCTTGACATTTTGAACAAATCGAATATATAGAAAAAAAACCAATTGTTTAGGGATAGTTTCATTGGTAAGGAGATATTGTATGGGATTTCAATTATCCAAAGTTTTAAGCTGCACAAATATAAAGTTTCTAATTATTTTTGTAATGCTATGTTAAAGGCACCAGACAAATATGGAAAGGTAGATAATATATGATGGAGGACAGTACTACTAAAGACATCATCTTGGGATAAACCAGGAAAGCATTCTATTAATAGTGAGAGCTACTTTGTCAAGTAAAAACAAACCAATATTCTCCTCAGAGTTTCTTGGTAATTTGAGGGGAAAATCGAAGCGCATATGGAATTGCCCTAAGTGCAGTGATACTTCTTCTTCTTATTCTTCTATCTTTCCTCTGCTGCCGTTGGCGTCGAGGGGAGAAAATCTGCGATTCTTTGCTCTTCTGTTGGCCTCTTCTGATGTTATCCCTCCTAGTGACTCTAGTATTCCCTTTATCCATCTCTTTCTCGGTCTTCCTCTTAATCTGGCGTTTTCGTTGCGTTTATTTAAGGCTCTTTGAGTCATTGTTAGTTCTTTTTGTCTTGTTATGTCGCCGAACCAATTTATCTGTTGTTTCTTTATGTATTCGATGGCTGGTTCAATTTCGAGTTTCTTCCTCAGGTCAGTGTTTCTTACTCTGTCCCTTAAGCTGTTTCCTGTCATTCTTCTGACACATTTCATTTCGGTGGTCATTATCTTTCTTATTGTTCTAGAGTCCAGCGTCCAATTCTGGCACTGATAGCACAGAAAAACTGAAAACTGGTAGAAAAACTGATTTGTATATTGCCCTTTTTGCTTCCGTAGTTATTGCTTTGTTTTTCAATAGTGTTGATACTTGGCCTATAACTTGGCATGCTTTGTTACACCTTATATCTATCTCTGTCTCTTGGTTATTGTCTTGTGTTAACGTGCTACCCAGATATTTAAAATTGTCTACTTGTTTCAAAGTCGTATTATCTATTATGATGTTTAGTTTTTCTTTCTTTCTCGCTATTGCCATTACTTCTGTTTTGCTTATGTTGATCTTCATGTTGTATTGTTATAATGATCCTAAATAAACATAAATTGATAATTAAAGTAATCAGGAGTCATCAGCTTAGTTTGAAATATTTTAATTAAAAAGAATATTTGTAAAAGCTACAACTTTAATAGAGTATTTGAAAAGTTTTTGTTGTTGAATTCATAAATGAATAATAAATTCAAAACTTTATTAAACAATATATTGTATGATCAATATATGAGTAAATATAACTGTTAAACCTTTTGTTAATTACTAGTATTTGAGGAAACTGGTCAGCAGATTTCGTTGTCAGAAAAGAAATATTTAAAGCACAAACAGTTAAAGGTCAAACTGATTATTTCAGCTTTAAACATGTTTTTAAAATTAGTTTTACTTCCGTTCAACAATTCCAAATGACTTCCGCAGAAATATATGAATTAAAGAGTTAATATTTGAGCAGCTTTCAGAACTTCTCTAAGACTTCCCCAGAAATATATGAATTAAAGATTTAATATTTAAGCAACTTGCTTTGCCAGGGAATATCTCTTGTACCCAATTTCAATATCTGGGTAAACTTCATATCTGTGTGAGAGAATTTTCCACAACGGACATTTGAACTGCCTGGTCAGCAGACAAGAGAGAAGGGCAACCTACAGCTAGTAATACCAGAGAGTCCATAATGATATACAGAAATAGATCCTGTAATCTTTGCTGCAGGTGAGAGCAAGATGAATTATAGATTCCAGTGCCAGTGAGTTAGGTAACAATGATATATATGTACTGTAATATTTGCTGCAGATGAGAGCAAGATGAATTATAGATTCCAGTGCCAGTGAGTTAGGTAACAATGAAGATATATGTGGACATAGATCCTGTAATGTTTGCTGCTTTACTCATATGTCTTCTTCTTCTTCTTTCCTTCCTCATTTGCCTTTCAGCGTGGAGGGGAGATATAATTTGCGGTCTTTTGCTCTTCTGTTCGCCTCTGCTGCTGTTATGTTTCCTAGTGCTTCTAATATTCCATCGACCCATCTTTTTCGTGGTCGACCCTTGGGTCTGGTGTTCTCACAACATTTGTTGAAGGCTTGTTGTGTTTTGTTCTTTCTGCCTTGTCACGTGGCCAAACCATTTTATCTGTTGTTTCCTTATATATTCAATGGCGGTGGCTATTCCTAACTTTTTTCTCAGTTCTTCATTTCTGATCTTATCTCTTAAACTGTTTCCTGTCATTCGTCTAACATATTTCATCTCTGTAGAGGTTATTTTTCTTATTGTTCTTGCATCTGGGGTCCAGGTCTGGCATTGGTAACACAACGTTGGGATGAAGATTGTATTGTAGAGTGCTCGTTTTGCCTCCAGAGTTATTTCCACTCATATGTGATCTGCATAAATGAAGCAAGTGAGAATTCAGTAGGGGTTCCAATATTGCTATTTCTCACTTAAATAAACTAGAACAAGGGTCTCCAATGTCCGCCAGACTACATTCAGCCAATGATCTATTTATTTGACCGTTTTGATCAACAAAGATATTTTTAGAATAAAAATACAGCTGGTGTAAATAAATAATATCAGTACTGAATTAATATTAGTGCTTAAATCAGGTTTTTGATTTCCAGTTGTTTGTTTATAAGACCAAGTACAGTGCTGTTTAAGCTTTAAGTATATTGTATTCATTTGAGTATATATAATGTAAGTGCCATTCTGCGAAATCCCATGAATTTTGGCCAGTCTCTCAATAGGTGGTATTGAGACCAATTAACTAGAAAATGTAAATCACAAATTCAAGTTACTCGTATATAATGTAAATATTCATGCTGTTTTTTTATTTTTTAATTGACATTTTGTGGCTGGGATAATGTGGAGGGTTTATGAGAAATGGCCTTTTAGCATTATCATGAAGGAAAGTTGTGTCAACACTTTGGCACCATGAACATTTATTCTGCTCTTAACTGAAATGGTACTAAAATATCATACACCCTCCATATCCTTCCATTTGCTTATCAAATGTGATATTTTGTGACATCCCTCAGTGATACAGTCAATGGTTGTTTTTAACATTTAGTAGTTAAATGCTCTCTTTGTTTGAAAGTTACCTGTAACTCAGTCTGTTGCCATGTTTAAACTTTGGTATGGCTGACAGGGAAAGATGAAAACTTAATCTGAGTGATGTTTAATTGCTGCATTCAGAAGAGGATCTATTTTTTGTTTTTTTTAATAAATTGTGTCTGTGGAGTTCTGTTTTATTGGGAGCAGCAAGCAATCAAGTGTTTCCATTTCAGACGAACAATAATCACAGGAATAGTGTTAATTTTGTGATCTTCTACATACTCACAAGTCTAGATATAGTCTTCATGGCAAAGTTGGATCCTCTTTTCTTTCTTCTGTAGCATGACAATGCACTTTAATATATATATATATATATATATATATATATATATATATATATATATATATATATATATATAATACATACAAACATATAACATTTTTGTCCTCCACGGCTAGGACTGTAGTCCTATGCTCCAACACTGAGAGCCAGATAGAAGAATCAGTACAAAAATCATGTGTCACATTGTATAAACAACTTGGTTAGTCAGCAGAACATTCCCTATGCACATTGGATAACTCTGTAATAAAGCAACTTAGGTCATCATAAACAGAGTGAACTTCAAACATTAAATAAATTAAGAAACAAATGATAAGCATGCATCGCCACAACAGGAGGACTAGAAGAATAATAGGGGGCAAACCTCAAAAGAAACATAATAAGAAATCACTGCAGATGTTGCCAAATGTCCCTGACACAATTACAGACACTTTCAGATCATGAAGAAATGTATATGTCCAAGCAGTCAAAGTATTGATGAACAGAAAATCTCCTGGTAATATCAGCTGAAATGCAGAATTATTCAAAGTATATCAATTATAAGAAAGGTCTCAGTCTGAATAGTAAGAAAACAGAAGTAATGGTTATATCGAAGAAACAATCACCACCATCATGCAGCATAAAAATAAACGAGACAAATCTGAAACAAGTGCAATGTTTCAAATACTTGGGCACAATAATAACAGATGGGAGATGCACCACAGACTAAAAAAGCAGAATAGCTCAGGCCAAAATAGTATTTCAGAAAATGAAAAATATCTTATGCAACAAATCTATGTCACTAAAAATGAGAGAGAGAGAGTTCATCGGTGCTATATAGAACCAATTCTGACCTATGGAAGCGAATCATGGACAGTAGACAAACAAATGAAAAGACGATTAAGAGGCCACAGAGATAGGATTTCTCAGAAGAATGTTGAAGGTTCCCTGGACAGCTAAAAAGACCAATGAGGAAGTTCTCAAAGAGGCCAACACAAAAAGGGTGCTCTTAAAAAACATCAGAAAGAAGCAATCAACATTTTTCAGGCACATCATAAGAAGAGGAAAGTTGGAATACTTGGTTACAACTGGCAAAATAAAAGGAAAGAGAGATCGCGGACGACAAAGAGAGAAATACTGGATCGCTTGGTGTCATGGCATGGAAAACAGTCAACAGCAGAACTGATACGATGCACTGTAGATAGAAGATTGTGGAGGGACATGATCGCCTACGCCAACCGGTACGGCACATGATGATATCAATTATAGGCAGCAGAGATTTTGACATCGCTTTTCTCAAAAATTTGTGCAACAGAAACTACACCATTGTAATAGATCTCATTAATATTTCTAAGTTGTCAAACAAATTAAAAAAAATAAATAAAGGCTTTATAGATTGCAATATTTGGAGAGGAATTAATCTGCTATCTAGCAAAGTACTTGACAGGGATCATCACTGAATCTAAGCAATAAGCAAGCAGACTTCTAAAAGAATAGGTGCTGCATCAGCCATATCATCATGTAGATGTATATGTAATAGAGCAGTGTTTGGAATGGCAGTAACAAACACTGAACATATTTTTGATTGATTTTGAAAAGACTTGTGATGGTATAAGGTACAAAAACACTGAGTGCTTTTGGATTTGCAAAACAAAACAAGAAACACTTATATATTAAATTCACATGTAATGTCAGCCACATAATTTGAAGTAGGAATGGAAGTACAGTACAGTAAGGGTATCCGCTTTCAATCATCCCTTGCCTGGCTGTTTCTATTGGATGAATAAGTCATGTGCTCAAAGTTGACCAGGAAACAGTTGCAAGAATTACCATGTGGTGGACTCAGAGAAAAGACGGAAGAGAAGCAGACCAAGTATAACATGGAGAAGAACAAAGGAGGCAAAGGTCGGTAATGAAGGCCAGACTTGGGACACCCAGCAGATAATGTATAAGAGGGATTTTGCTATAGTCCTGAAAAGACACAAACCATAATTTGTCAAGCATTTATTGGGAAGTTGGCCAGTGGCTATGAAAAAGAAGTAGAAGAATATTATTATAGAATATATATATATATATATATATATAGATGATGATGAAAGAAAACTTAAATACAGAGCCTCGCAATGGAGCAATCTGATCATCAGAAGTGACCCTCCATCAAGTATGTATGTGATGTGTGTGTGTGTGTATATATATATACACACATACACCAATAACTTACCCTGGTCAGAATGCTTGTCCAATGGGACATAATTACTAAAAAAAAAAAGTTTACTAAATAAAATTGACTTGCTCCTATGTTGTATAGCTTACATTCCCTCAGTCATTTCTTTGCTTTTTTTTCCTTCAGTTAAAACAATACATTGTATGTTGCAGTATTGCAAATAGTCAATAGGATCATAAAGTCTGTTATATTTAATATTGCTGGTTGTTTTATCAACACATCACATCACATTTTCTTACCAAATGTGTTTTTCATTTGGACTATTTTTTTGACAATGTTGAAGGTTGTGTTAATAATTGATTTGGTATGAACTTATCAAAAGATTAATGAGATTAATAATAATGTGGTCAGCCATCCATATCCATTGCATAAGGGGACATTCCCCTAATATTTCTCCACCTCCCATCCCAGCATTTCGTGAACTTGAAGTATGTTCTTCTTCTTCTACCTTTCAGCTCCCTGTGAAGCATAGGTCTTCAAAAAACACTTTCCAAGTCGTTCTGTTTCTTGCCATTCTTTTAAGATCATTCCATGGTTTCCCCATCATCTTCATCTCTGCTTCCATCTTCTTCTGCAGCAATCAGTTATTGCTTTGCATCTAGACCAGCTTGGGTCACGAACAAGACAGTATGGCTGAGGTCATCACTAGTCCCCCATAACTTGTCGTATAGAGCTGTTTCTGTCGACCATATTTGTGTTCTTAGGTTGTTGAGAGTGCTGCAGTCCTGTAGGATATGCTCTGTGTTGAGAGTGCTGCAGTCCTGTAGGATATGCTCTGTGTTGACAGTGCTGCAGTCCTGTAGGATATGCTCTGTGTTGAGAGTGCTGCAGTCCTGTAGGATATGCTCTGGAGTTTGGATGCTCCACACTCACATGTTGCAAGGTAGCAGAGTCCTATCCTTGTGTAGGTGAGCTGAGGCCACATTGACCTGTTCTGAGTCTGAATATCTTGGTCAGCTCATGTCTGCTGTTTGTTGAAGCTGTCGTGTTCTGGCTCACATTTTCCATGTAACTCTCCATTCTGTTTTCCTGGCTTGTTTCAGGATTGTTTTTATGCCTTTGAGGCGCTAGGGCTGGTAGGACTGTTGAAGGCTGCAACCTGCTTTTGCAAGTTATCTACTTTCTCATTTCCAGGGATGCCACTGTGTGCTGGAATCCACTGCAAGAATAGATCTGTCTTCTTTGACAGTGGAAATATGTTGTTCTTTATTTCTTGATTGTAGTGTGTTCTGATTGTCCCTGTAATATGTTGATTGTAGAAATCCCCCCCACCCCTTATTATTAGTAATGAGATATGAGCTCTTTTTGCAATGCTGTGTGAGTGTGATCAGTTGTATGTATGTTTCAGTTATGATGTCTATTCCCAGAAAACTCTTCTACTGTTCGAGCATTTCAAAATGTGATTGACCACTGGAACAAATTGAGGCCATACTTAATAATACACATATGAAAAGTGTATTTGAGTTAAATGTTTATTTAAAATGTTACATATACACAATACAATCAATAAATAACTACTGTCTAAACAATGGTCTATAGCCACTACCAGTTAATTTTTGACATTTGAGTGCCATCAGTGTGGTTATACATTTTGGGGGTCAGCAGACATACACCAATGTATTATTTTTGCAATGATTTCAGTAATTGTGATTTGTTTATCTTCATTTTAAAAAAAAATCTCAGATTTGTAAAGGTTGTCTAATTTTATTTACTACAGCTCCCTTGTGTTCTGAATTCACGGACTGAATTAGAGTGAATTATATGTTCCTACATTTACATAACAGGCAGAATATATATATATATATATATGTGAAGGTTGTCTAATTTTATTTACTACAGCTCCCTTGTGGTCTGAATTCACGGACTGAATTATATGTTCCTACATAACATATTACATAACAGGCAGAATATATATATATATATATATATATATGTGAAGGTTGTCTAATTTTATTTACTACAGCTCCCTTGTGTTCTGAATACACGGACTGAATTAGAGTGAATTATATGCTCCTTAGAATATATTTGTGAAGGTTGTCTAATTTTATTTACTACAGCTCCCTTGTGTTCTGAATTCACGGACTGAATTAGAGTGAATTATATGCTCCTTAGAATATATTTGTGAAGGTTGTCTAATTTTATTTACTACAGTTCCCTTGTGTTCTGAATTCACAGATCGAATTAGAGTGATTTATATGCTCGTATATTTACATAACAGGTAAAATATATATATATATATATATATATATGATATATGTGAAGGTTGTCTGGTTTTATTTACTGCAGCTCCCTCCCTCATGCTCTGAACTCATTTGCAGAATGAGCCTGATTTATAGGTCCTTAGATTTAAATCATAGATAAAATACATTGACACATGTATGAATTAGTAGAGGTTTTCTATTGTTTTACTATAGTCTCTCAATTCATTTATTGAATTAGTGTGATTTATTTGTCCTCACTTTTTAATTCACTGGTAAAGTACATTTATAAAGGTTGTGTATAGTTTTATTTACTACAGCTCCCTCCTGTTCTTATTTCACTGCATGTAGCAGTTTATATATGAGATTTTCAACACTTCATTTGTTCTATTTTGTAAATGTTACCATTTTGTTGTGTGCAGCACAGACTGTCTAAAAAAAATGTGAAATAGAATAATAATAATCTGGTAAAAAAAAACCACACGCATTATTTACTTCAGTTGTTTTTGTTGGAGAATGCAAGAAATTATGACCATATGTTCTAAATGATAATAAACTATATTTGTTGATGACGTGAGTTCTTTATGTAGTTTATTTGTGATATGTTTAATTAGAATTAAGGGATATGAGTTAGTATGGATCAAAAACTAAATAAAGTGGCATAAAGACACTCTGGAGTCCTTATAAGGATCAAACTCTATATAAGAGGGATAATAATGTACATGACACTGGAGTCCTTATAAGGATCAAAATCTATATAAGGGATAATAATGTACATGACACTGGAGTCCTTATAAGGATCAAAATCTATATAAGGGATAATAATGTACATGACACTGGATTCCTTATAAGGATCAAAATCTATATAAGGGATATAATAATGTACATGACACAGGAGTCCATGTAATGATTTAAATACTGATGGTATGCAGCAATTTCTTATTTTTCTACACTAAATTCCCTACTATCAGAAATTATCACAAATATAAAATACAATGCGGGGCCACAGAGAATATATTAAATAAACATAAAATTGTAACTTGCAGCTAAATTAGTAGAAAGTCAAGACAAACAACAATATTTTGACAAAAGCTTCCAGGTACAAAACAAAAAATATATAAAGACTAACAGTATAGGCAAATCTGTTTCTCTCCACCATTTTTTAGATCAGTGTTTGGCTTTCATGTTTATATTTCTTTGTTTATTTTATAATAGTATTTGTCTATCATGTTGATATTTGCATATTTTTTTGTTTTGTACCATATGAAGGCTTTTGCCGAAACGTCGCTGTTTGTCTCGCTTTTTTACTAATTTAGCTGCTAGACACAATTTTATGTTTATTTCCCTCTTGTCAGCCATCATGAATCAGACAATTAAAAATTCATCATAAGTAGTCCATAATTTTTGACACCACTTGTCTTTCTTGAAAGTTCCTGGACAGCTAAAAAGACCAATGAGGAAGTTCTCAAAGAGGCCAACACAAAAAGGGAGCTCTTAAAAAACATCAGAAAGAAGCAATCAACATTTTTCGGGTACATCATGAGAAGAGGAAAGTTGAAATACTTGGTTACAACTGGCAAAATAAAAGGAAAGAGAGATCGCGGGCGACAAAGAGAAAAAATACTGGATAGCTTGGTGTCATGGCATGGAAAGCAGTCAACAACAGAACTGATACGATGCACTGTAGATAGAAGATTGTTCACCTATGTCAACCGGTATGACACATGATGATGATGTCTTTCTTGGGACCAGAATTCAGTTCTTAAGTCTCAGAAAAGTTCATTCTGTTAAAGAACGGGGCAGTTCTTAAATGCATATATTTGTGAATGTCTGTTAAATGTACATGAAGACGATTGACACATCTTGTAAGGAAATAATCAAATGATTAAAAAGTAGATCTTTCAGCTTTGTAGATAAGATAGATTTACCATATCAACTCCACAACATGGCACAAACAAAAGAAACAGACAACAATCTTAATGCAAACAAAATTAACAAACGGCAATATCAATACAAACAAAATAAACAAGATAATCTATATACAAATGATAATCTTAACGCAAACAAAAAATAAACATGTCCAAATGTACAGAACAACTCAAAATGGTGAGGCTGAATATCTTGAAACAAAGACGTATTATATCATATTCATATGTAAGCTGTATAGAAACAATGCAATAGTTTTCTTGGAATCACAGAATAGATAACAAGCAGTGGAAATGAATAAAATACAAGAAGAGATAATCTCAGTGTTGAGAGAGATCAAGAAAAGAACATCTCCCATCTGAATGATGAACTGAGAAGAATCAATTTTCTTTGATCCTGTCACACTTTGAGTGTTACGTTAGCTAGATGGAGTGGTGTCAGTGATCAAATTTCTCAAATCACATAGATTAGCTTTTTGGCTGGGAACTCCTAGGTTTATCAATATAATGACAATCATCCAGGAATTTTAGAGTTAATTGTGGAGTATGTCCTTTTTCACAGCTGAATTAACTGAGGAGAGGGAGCCTCATTGACTGAGTGGTTAGTGTGCTTTCTGATCAGATGAGTTGTCTGGGTTCCAGTCCCAGAAGTGGTGGATTTAATTTTCAAACCAATAAGGCTCCAAGGTTCACCCAGCCTCTAAAAAATGGGTACCAGAGATTTTTTCAGGGAAGTATGACAACCTGCACCACCAAAGCAAGAGACAGAGTGGAATGGCACTCCATGGTAGCCAACTTTCGATGCGGAGACAGCGCTCGATGATGATTATGAAAGGCAGTCTGAAGTGATACTGACCACTTCGCCCAACAATGCACTGTGGTTATGAACAATTATGGTGACTAACACCATATCCCCCATATGCATATTAAAGCATGGAGGAAACTTTTACTCTTTTTTTTTTAAACTTAAACACAGAAAAGGACAAACTATAAGAAGATAGAGAGTCACTAGCAAATAGACAGCACAGCCATAAATGGGCAGACTTCCAGCAAAATGGTGGACTGACAGGCTGCTTGCCAAATGCTGCCATCTTTGGCAAGAGGAACTAACTCTTTCTCAATTCAATGCCTGGACTTTCCAGCTGTTTCATGTGTTTATTGGTGTGTGCTTACTTTTCTCGTTCTAGTCTTAAGAGTTAAATTCACAGAGTTTTGAAATGTTTATAAAGAATCTGTAGCCTGATAAATTAATCAGTACAAACATGTATTTATCAATAAAGCATTTATAATTTAATTGTCTGAAATAGTTTATAATGAAACATGTATGTACAAATAAAGAACTGGGTTATCAGTCACAAACAAAAATATAACTATGGATCCAATAGACTGCAAGATGTAAAACTTAGTGCAACGCAAGACATCAACAAATGAGCCAAGAAGATTTTGTTTACACTTCCTGGTTGAACCTTGAGACAAACACCTCAAAGAACAGAGTTCTCAGTGCTGGCAGATCATACCTTAAAGAACAGAGTTCTCAGTGCTGGCAGATCATACCTTAAAGAACAGTTCTCAGTGCTGGCAGATCATACCTTAAAGAACAGAGTTCTCAGTGCTGGCAGATCATACCTCAAAGAACAGAGTTCTCAGTGCTGGCAGATCATACCTCAAAGAACAGAGTTCTCAGTGCTGGCAGATCATACCTTAAAGAACACAGTTCTCAGTGCTGGCAGATCATACCTCAACAGAGTTCTAAGTGCTGGCAGATCATACCTTAAAGAACAGAGTTCTCAGTGCCGGCAGATCATACCTCAAAGAACAGTTCTCAGTGCTGGCAGATCATACCTTAAAGAACAGAGTTCACAGTGCTAAAAGATCATACCTCTACCAGTGGTTTTAGTTTGGGAAATAGTTTTAATGCATTTTCTGTAGTAATACGCTTGACATCCTCAATGCCTATTTTCTTTATTTGTGCAATGTGCTGGCAGGAGATCAAGATGTTGGATGGCTCATTCAGAGTCTGTGTGGAGAAGAAAACAACAATTGTGAGACTGACATTCTCTTCTCTCCCCCCATTTCATTTACAGCCATCTCCATGTGTACAAATGTAAAATTGATCTATAAAACAGAGAAGAACAATTCTGTCATGTAATCTTACAACTTTACATTGTTAGAAAACAATACAGGAATACAATATGTCTAACGTTGCAAAAATAACATTATATCTGCAAGGAAAACAACACAAAAGCTAACAAATAAAAAAAAGGTATACAATAACAGAGATAATGTTTCTTTCCCCTGATTTACTCTATAACCCCAGATCTACTACCACCCTACAAAAAAATGGCAATCCAGCATTTTAAACACTGATCTGTAAAATGTTTCTTTAGTTGGTTATCATTCTTCTTCATTAGCTTTCACCTTGTGGTTATTCCTCTTCATCATCCACCCTGTACCACTAAATGAGTGTTAAGTGAGCATGAATGTGTTGTGTTGTTACTTGAGGACAATATTTGCAACTAGTGGTGAGGCACTCATCTTGTGCACTGTCATTCTGATAAAATAATAAGGTTAAGAGTCCCTCTTTTCAACAGTGAAATTTGTTAATCATTTCTGGAAAAATAGATTGGCAATGAAGCAACTACTATGTTGATTGTCTGAAATAAGTTTGCTTGTACTTCTTTATCTTTAATTGATATTAGGGTGGTCTATATAGTGTTATCTTTCTGAGTGGCTGTACTCACATTGTGTTCATTCTTTTTACTTCTTACAGCCACTGAGTGATATATCACCATATGTGACACCCTGTTTTTATGGCATCTTGTTGACGATATCTTGCGAGGGTCTACTCTGCTTTCTGTCTTGACGAATGCTTCTTTTCATATTTTGATCACTCACTGTAATCGAAGCCTCACTTGAGGATCAAATATGTTCTTATATGATGTACTTCTTATTTCTATTCTAGAAATTGAGATAGTGAGAACTCTCTTCTGAAGTGAGGAAACTATTTCCTTCTCAAACAATAATCTTTGACAACACAACGCAACCAGAGGTGTGACTATACATATTCTTGATCTACAGGATTAAGAACTCTGTCTTGCTTGCCTATGGAGATTCACTGCTTCTTTCTCTTTCTTTGCTTGATCACACCTATCAACTATAGAGTGTCATGAATGAGTGAAAAGCCTGTCATGAAGGTGTGAAGAAACTGTTATAGAGGAATGAAACATGTTATAGAGGAGTGAAGAGAGCATCTTAGAGAAATGAAAAACGTGTTATAGAGGAGTAAAGAAAGTGTAATAGAGGAATGAAACGTGTTATAGAGGAGTGAAGAAAGTGTCTTAGAGAAATGGAAAACATGTTATAGAGGAATGAAACGTGTTATAGAGGACTGAAGAAAGTGTCATATAGAGAAATGAAAAACATGTTATAGGGGAATGAAATGTGTTATAGAGGAGTGAAGAGAGTGTCTTAGAGAAATGAAAAAACGTGTTATAGAGTGAAAAAAGTGTCATATAGAGGAATGAAATGTGTTATAGAGGAGTGAAGAGAGTGTCTTAGAGAAATGAAACATGTATTATAGATGAGCGAAGAAAGTGTTATAGAGGAGTGAAGAGAGTGTTATAGAGGAGTGAGGAAATTGTTACAGAGAAGTGAGGAAAGTGTTACAGAGGAGTGAGGAAAGTGCTATAGAGGAGTGAGGAAAGTGTTATAGAGGAGTGAAGAAAGTACTAAACTTTTCAGCAGTTGAAGGGGCCAGTGATTTTCCCCAAAGTTGTCATTTTTCCCAACTCCGTGAACAAGGAGCACATTCATATTTCAGCTAGGTTGGCTGGTGAGAATCAGGATTGAATACATGTTCACTGTATCGCTACATCAGCACACAAAAAAAAACAATACCTCCGATGCTCCTGGATTCATTAAATCAAATGGATAATATATATAAACAAACAAATAGAAACTCACTCCTTTGACTGGTGAAATGTATGGTGAATCTGTCTCCAACATCAGATTTTCTAGAGGCAACGTTTTCACCATCTTCTGAACCTGGTTCACGCAATAAGAGAAGCAACTATTAACATTCATTAATGATCTCTGACAGTAGAAAGGCAGAAATAAATAAGACAAGACATTCAAGAAAAATCAAAGGTTCATGGACAAATTGTATATACACCAATGCTCATGTACATACTTATGGGTCCTAACACATTCATTGATGGTTAATCCATGCAGAGAGGCGTAGGATAAAGGTAAAGTACGAGACTTGAATTGGTGTCTTAGCACGCGAGTTTTTTCAACCATATGTTCTGCTTCAACCTATTCCTATTCAAAAGTGCTCTGAGACTTCTGGATAGTGTCGCTTCAAGCATTAAAACTCATGATGCGAGGTGGCATTACTCACCTTTCCAGAGTACTACTATCATGGTACCAATTTCTGCAGCTGGGTCGACTGCGGAGATATTTTTTTTCCAACCATGAATACAACTCACACTGCTTCCAGCGGGAATCGAACACGGGTTGTCCGAACGTCAGTACCCTAGTAGGGTAGTTTTCCCAACTAGGTTACCGAGGGGTCGGATATTATATTCCTCCATAACCATCAATCTCATGTGCTGTGTAATAGTTCCAGTGTTGATCTTTTCCAGGGCCATACCATCAACAAAATATCTTTTAATTCTATATTTCAGTTAGTAATTTCCAGCTCCTTTTCCATTGTTATGCTCTATTTAATAACTTTATCTTTGTTACTACTACACAACTTATATGATATAATGTGTAGTATAGAGAAGTTCTTCAGTTTTTATGTTTTGTTCCTGGATACATGCAACATATTAAAGTCACCTTCCACTTCTACTTTTCAGCTAATTGTGGACATAGGTCTTCAACTAATACTTTCCAAGCTGTTCTGTTTCTTGTCATTCTTTTTAAGATCATCCCATGTCTTTTGCATCATCTTTATCTCTGCTTCCCCATCTTCTCCAAGAATATTTTGGTCTTCCTCTTTGTCTCTTCCCCTGGGGATTCCAAAAAAGGGCATGATGTGTTATACTCTCGGTTGGCTTCCACAGTATGTGTCCTATGCAGTGCCATCATCTTCATTGTAACTCTTTGTCCACTGGTATTTGACTGGTACTTTTCCATAATTCTACATTAGTGATTTTGTCCTGCATTGTCATCTTTTTATTCTGTGCAAGCATCCATTAATGAAGGCCTGTATCTACGTGATTGTCATGTTTTCCATGCTTCACAACCTTAAAATAGAATTGACATAACATCGAAGATGACATTTTTTTTTTTTACTTAACCTTTTTTTTTTGTTTGGATTTCCATGGTTCCTAGAGCAATAAAGGTTCCTCTTGCTTTTTGTATCATTATTTTGGTATCATTCTCTGTTCCTCCTTTCTTGTCTATTACTGCCCAGATATATGTAAGATTGTATGTCTAGTAGAGGTATTTCTCCTATTGTTATTTTTTTTTTTTACAACTGCATTAATTCTCAAAATTTTGGTCTTATCTCTGTTTATTCTCAGTCCCAAATGCTGTGATCTCTCATCAAGTATGCTCATTTTATCTTTCATCTGTTAATGAATATGTAATAGGAGTATATGTAATATGTCATCTGAAAAAGTGTTCAAGCATTAAGATGCTTGGTCAGTGACCACTTGATTCCATTTCTGTTGTTATGAGTTAATTTCATAATCAAATCTATGGCCAGCAGAAAGGGAAATGGAGATAGAAGGCATCACTGCCTTACTTCTGTTATTAGTTAAAATGCTTCTGTAAGCTATCCTTCGTGCAAAACACGACATTGCTTTCCTTCATACTATCAGTCAAAGAACACAATCAATGTTACATTTGTATTAAACAACAAACATAAATGTGTTTTACAAAAACAAGTTGCAGTCAAATACCAGAGGGGAGAGTTAAAAGCAAATCTTACCTTGTTAGTCCCATCACTCATGTTATTTGTCAATGTTGCTTCCAATTAAGTGAAATTATGAAATTATTCAAGATAAGGTCATTAATTTTTATGACATATGAAGGCAGGTGCCTTCTGTTTATTTTCTTTTTTCTATTGACCTGCAGTTCAGTCCTAGCATCTACTGGTCTTTTTCATATTGACCTGCTATTATATCCTTTCTGCTTCTATTGTTATTCTGTCTGTTTATCTTTCCTGTGTTTCCCCATTGACCATACAAAAGAGAACAATGTGAAGGTCCATCAGATGTTTACCAAACATTAATAATATAACTATATTATTATATATTTGACTTTATTTGATCTATTGAAAGATCTAAAGAGGTAAAGAAAGATCTATATATGTGCTTTATAGACTACACAAAGGCATTTGACAAAGTAAAGCATGTGGAAATAATCAATATGCTGGAGAGATTAAACATTGATGGCAAGGATCTGCGAATCATAAAAAACATATACTGGCAACAAACAGCAGCAATACGAATTAACAACCTTCTTCTTCTTTTCTCTTTTCACTGATACCTAAAAGGTGTCGTGGTTTATATCATTTGTCATTCTTGAGCTGCTCGAACTGTCTGAATTAGTGACTTTCTAATTGACTTCCGGTGTGTGACTGTGCTGGCAATATGATACAATTTTCGATGGAAGTCAAATTTAAAATATAAGTGAATTTCAATGTCCATAGTAAAAGAAATTCAAGTGTTCTTGTGTTATTTCGAATTTGCGATATGTGGATGACACAGTCTTAATAGCAGAGACAGAGAATGAACTACAAGAAATGATAAACATAATAGTAAAAGAAAGCATCAAGAAATGTCTCAGTCTGAATAGTAAGAAAACAGAAGTAATGGTCATATGGAAGAAACAATCATCACCAGCTCAAAAGCATAAAAACAAACAGGACAAATTTGAAACAAGTGCAATGCGTCAAATACTTGGGCACAATAATAACATCGGATGGAAGATGCACCACGGAAATAAAAAGTAGAATAGCTTAGGCCAAAATAGCATTTCAGAAAATGAAAAATATCTTATGCAACAAATCTATGTCAATAGAAATAAGAAAGTTAAGAGAGTTCATCGGTGCTATATAGAACCAATTCTGACATATGGAAGCGAACCATGGACAGTAGACAAACAAATGGAAAGACGATTAGAGGCCACAGAGATGGGATTTCTCAGAAGAATATTGAAAGTTTCCTGGACAGCTAAAAAGACCAATGAGGAAGTTCTCAAAGAGGCCAACACAAAAAGGGAGCTCTTAAAAAAACATCAGAAAGAAGCAATCAACATTTTTCGGGCACATCATAAGAAGAGGAAAGTTGGAATACTTGGTTACAACTGGCAAAATAAAAGGAAAGAGAGATCGCGAACGACAAAGAGAGAAAATACTGGATAGCTTGGTGTCATGGCATGGAAAGCAGAACTGATACGATGCACTGTAGATAGAAGATTGTGGAAGGACATGATCGCCTATGCCAACCAGTATGGTACATGATGATGACTTTATTTGAACAAATTCATTAAAAGTTTATAGCAGATTTATAAATTTATAATAAATTTGTTCAAATATAGTCACAAATAAAAACATGTTGAGGACAGATGCCCGGGCCAGCAAGGTGTAAAGAACAGTGGAATAGAATCTGTTAACTCTTCCCGTACGGAAGCTTTTTATCGACGCAACGGAAGAGATTTCAGAGACATTTTAATTAAATGTAACATTAGGTCCTCTAAAAATAGTATTTTCTCTGAACTTTTGACACACAGCCGTGTGTTCACACTAAGCAAAACAAAGGGACTTGAAATTCCCTGGCACAGGTTGATTTATGACCAGAGTTTCACCTCATGGACCAGACGTGTTACAATGTCTGTCAGTGCGGTTGCCATACATCCGTCAGCATGTTCGGCCACCTCATAGCATTATTTGCTTTGTTTCCCAAGTCACAAAGTGTTTGTTTGATGTCTGCTGATGGCTGAGGAAATTTCCCTGGTCACAGCAAAAGGAAAAATGACCAATTTTTTTACAAATTGGTGTAGACCTCACCACTGTAAGAAACCAATTGGAAAGTCAAGGTTCAAGCTCAGCGGACAGATGAAGTAGGTCATCCAAGTCAGACTTCAGGAGTTTATTAAAACCATCCAAGAAAATCACTTTAAGACTTCAGTATCTCATTAAAAGTAAAAAGAGCTTTTTGGTTCAAAAGAAAAAATTAAGCTAAAAGAAAGCTAATATCCAATATTAGGAAGAAACAATAATTATTTTTTGGCCATGTAATGAGAAGGGAACAGCTGGAATATATTGTAACAACTGGAGAAATTGAGGGACGAAGAGATAGAGGGAAGCAAAGAGAAAAGATACCAGACAGCTTAAGAGAATGGCTTGCAAAAGGTCTACAAAAGAAATGATAAATAACTGTCGAGATCGAAAGTTGTGGAGAGACATGATCACATACGCCAACAAACATGGTATTTGATGATGATGATGAACTCATTAAAACCATCCAGGAAAACCACTTTAAACATCAGTAACATTATAAAAACCAGTAAAAAAAACCACCTTAAGACTTCAGTAACTCATGAAAACCATCCAGGAAAACCACTTTCAAGACATAATAACTGGTAGTTATAACTTTCAAAGAAAACAACTTTAAGAATGAGCTTATTGTTTAATTCTCATTCCAACAGCTTTGGTCATGTAAACTATCTATTTATCTATCTATTGTCCTTTCGAGCCGAAGACGGCACATAGGGCAGAACCACAATCTCAAAAACAGAAACCTAGCGTGCCAAAATGGCACATATTGCAGAGATCACTGCTTCTAAAATCTATGGTCTGTTTCCATAACAATAGTTTTTACAATGACAGCTTGTCAAGCCATTGATCAACCTCCTTAGTCGCCTCTTACAACATGCTTGGAAGGTCACAGTGTCACTATTCTTTACTCATAATGAGACCCCGGTAACACACAGGAAACATGTAAACTAACTGCTCTGTAATTATTTTCCCTACAAGATTTTTTAAACAAAGAAAATGCTATTTAATTTACCTGTGGATCTCTACATATAGATGCAGGCACTGAGAAGAAAAAGCCACTAGATACGCCCTCAAGAGCCACAGATGCTTTTCCATCAAAGGCATGAAGCAAGACTTTCTTTGCATCTGTTAATAGAAATATGAAACAACGATTTCCTCAAGCAAAGAAATAGATATTTGTAGAATACACTGGATACAGAAAAAATATGACTAGTTCTTTCTTTGTCTTGTGATTTGCATTATCTATGTTTTCAACCTTGGGGTTCAGTATTTCTGTTTGCATGACTGATTCTCTGATCTTTGCTCATCCTTGACCATCTTGCACTGCTGCTGTTGTTTGAGGTCATATTTATCTTCTCTCTCAGCACTACCAAACCTTCAAGTCTTTCTTACTTTGGTTTGTATCATGTTTTCCTTCCTTTGTACAGGTTACCTGCCAGGATAATGATGTCACAAACATTTTATGTTAATTAATTCAATATATGGTACCGTGAAAATCACATTAAAAAAAAACCCAAAGTGTATCATAAAATTATATTGATTATATATCCCTTCTAAAAAAAATGTTTAATTAAAGCAAAGCAAAGTCCTGAAAAAATTACAGCTTTTTCTTGTTTCTAACAAACACCATATGGTCAGAAATTAGTATTATATTTGCCATTACTCAACTTATATATTCAATCAATTACATTTAAAATTTACCTTTGGATTTAACTTTCTTTTGTACGATTGAGTGCACTTTTTGTGTTATTTTTGTTTTGTGTTAATGGTTGAAGACTTTTCTTTTGAAACGCCATAAACTGTGTTGTCCTTTAACTCTCTCCATACGGAAGCTTTTTAATCAATGCAACAGAAGAGATTTCAGAGAGAAAAGAAAATTGTTCATGGTTTTAAGAATCAATCTACATATTTATATTTACCTAACATATCAAATATTCTATATGAATTTTTAGATAATTTAACAATTCACCAATACCAAGATGATAGAAGACATGTAAAAAGAATATAGTTTGATGACGGCTCACACTAATCAAATTGAGAGTGATGCACTATGCAGCAAAACGTATGGAAAGAGTTAAATCTGTTAGCAAACAAGAAACAAGCTCTTTATTTTATTAAATTTGTTAGCGCATGCATGAAAATCTGTCCTCTGTCTAGTAACATGACATTAACCAAAGCTAAAATACTATGACACGTTAACACCTCTAATCTTACCATGCTCCTTCAGAATTTGAATTGCCTGCTTGCCTGCTGATCTTGAATGAACATTTCTGAATTTTAAAAAAAAATGCTCTTAACATTTCTATGTATCTCAAGTTTATCTTCAGTTTCTGTATTCTTTTTCTTACATAGGAAAGTTCACATTGCTTCTACGAGGGGCGTTCAAAAGGTAATGCACCACATCATTTTTCTCAGCTAATAATTAACATAAAAGCATGAAATTTTGCACACTTTAAATATGGCGTTTGTCAATTGTGTGTACCAAATTTCACTGCAATCGGCCAAATAATATGACTGCACTAAACCGTTGAAATGGAGCATGTAGGCAACTTGTGTTATAAGCAGCGAATTGTGAAAGAATTTCTAGTTATAGAGAAGAAACTGTTGTGAATATTAACAAAATAATGCCTATGTAATGTGTACAGAAGTTTTGCAGTTGACAGGAGCACAGTACATAGCTGTGATCAGAGAATAAAAGAATTGGAAAGCTGAGATAAATATCTTCTTGATCGACCACGTTGTGAATGGCCTGCCACAGCTACCAATGCAGAGATGTTGACATGTGCTGAGGGCATTATTCTTGTTGATAGACACATCACTACTCAACAATTGTTCTTAAAGTTGCCAGTCAGGATTGGTAATGCAAATGCAATTATAAAAACTCTCAGATTCTCTAAGGTTTGTGCAAAATGGGTTACACAAAATCTCACAAATAGCACAGATTCCAAAGAAAAATAATTTCTTCAGAACTGTTGGAGTGTTTCAATGTTGATGGAGAGAAATTTTTGGCTAAAATTGTTACAAGTGACGAAACCTGGGCACATCATTTTGAACCTGAGACAAACAGACAGCTAATGAAGTGGCATTATCCATACTTACCTCGAAGAAAGAAATTCAAGACATCTACTTCACCTGGAAAGGTCATGGTCACTGTATTTTGAGACATTGAAGGTGTGATTCTTGTGGATGTTATGCCAAGAGGAGAGACAATCAATTCGCAAGTTTACATTAAGACAGTGAAAAAACTCAATCAACATTTTCGCAGAATTTGACCGCACAAGAATCCAGCAGACCTGCTTCTCTTTCATGACAATGCTCACCCTCACACAAGTCTGGCAACATGGAAGCAATCTCCAGATTGAGTTGGACTGTACTCCCGCATCCACCATACAGCCCTGATTTGGCACCATCTGATTTCCATCTCTTTGGTCCACTTAAAGATACACTTGTGGAACAAGGTTTGAAGATGATGAAGGAGTGATTCATGCAGCGAAGAAATGGCTACATGATCAGGACAAAGACTGGTACAGGCTAGGAATACATGTACTTGTTGCGCGCTGACATAAAGCCATACAAGTGGATGGGGATTATGTTGAATGAAACTGATGTTTACATGACTTATCCATATACACAGTGTAAATTTTTTTATACTTTTTGAATTAGCAGTTCCTGAGAAAACTGATGTGGTGCATTACTTTCTTCTTCTTTCCTTCCTCATTTGCCTTTCATCGTCCAGGGGGAATATAATTTGCGGTCTTTTGCTCTTCTGTTTGCCTCTGCTGCCTTTATGTTTCCTAGTGCTTCTAGTATTCCGTCGATCCATCTTTTTCATGGTCGACCCTTGAGTCTGGTATTCTCACAATGTTTATTGAGGGCTCGTTGTGTTGTGTTTTGATCTTTCTGCCGTGTCACTTGGCCAAACCATTTTATCTGTTATTTCTTTATATATTCTATGGCAGGGGCTATTCCTAGCTTTTTTCTCAGTTCTTCATTTCTGATCTATCTCTCAGACGGTTTTATGTCATTCGTCTGACATATTTCTTTTCAGTAGAGGTTATTTTTCTTATTGTTCTTGCATCCAGGACTGGCATTGGTTGCACCATGTTGAGATGAAGATTGTATTGTAGAGTGCCAATTTGCCTCCAGAGTTATTTTCTTGTTGGACAATAGTGGTGATAACTGGCCAATGATTTGATAAGCTTTGATGCATCTTGAGTCTATCTCTGCTGTTTGTGAATTATCATTTGTCACTAAACTTCCTAGGTATTTGAATTCCTCTACTTGTTTTAGTTGCCTGCCTTCTATAGTTATGTTGATGTTCTGTTTATTTTTGGTGACATTCAAGACTTCTGTTTTGTTGATGTTGATTTTCATGTTGTATTTTGTGCCTCTGCTGTTGAGTCTATTTAAGTGTTCTTGTAGATCTTCCATCTTTTCATGTATTAGTGCCTGATCATCTGCAAATAAAAGCTTGTTGATCTCCTCTGTCTCTGATGGGTTGGCTAACTTGCATATATAGTCCATGTATGTAATAAACAGTAGGGGGATAGTACACACCCCTGTCTTACACCTGATCTAACTTCAAAGTTGTCCATATAGCCTGCTGCTGCTGCACATTTTGTCTTTACTCCCTGTTTGTTACTTGCATGCTTCTTGTGCTCTTTATTTCATTCCATTGGGGGAGCAGAAGTGCCTGCGACCTGTGGTCGCAATAGCAGGGTTGCAGCACCATCAGCTGACCAAGACTTAGCAGTTCTACCTCACAATGGTCTCCCCTGGTAATAGTCTGCATCAAAACAGGCTGACTAACAGAAGCTAGGATTGCTGTGTTCTCTGTAGTGGTGGCTGTTGCTGATATAGAAGATCCAGTATTGCAGTACCTCTGGGCTGGACTAGTAGTTTCCCAGCATAGCCTGGGATAGACGAACTCCTACTTCTCCAGTAAGAGCTGGGAATGTCAAGAAAGCCATTATGACCAACCACATCAATGAGTCTAAGGGTCCCCTGCCCGCATCAACTGATGGCATTCCGTCAAATCAAATCAACATTTCATTCCACAAATTCACCTACTGTATTACCTTAAGTAATTCAAATGATAGAAGTTTTAAATTTACTTTTGTTTCTGTTCCATTTAATTGAAGATTTTCTCTCTTATTCCAGATATCCACAACAAAAACAAAAGCATTTTCTTTCACTATTGCCCATAGCTCTCAGGTCACTGATGGCTTACACCCAGCTTTCCAGTTATGTTTATAAAGTACTCAATGTATTCATGAAATCAAAACCTAACCATTTTGCAATGATGAGGACCCACAAATAACTCAATAATTTTGTTGTCTTGAACTGCAACCAGCAATGTTGAGATTAACCAGTACACTTTGTTGTCTGGAACTACAACCAGCAATGTTGAGATTAACCAGTACACTTTGTTGTCTGGAACTACAACCAGCAACGTTGAGATTAACCAGTACACTTTGTTGTCTGGAACTACAACCAGCAATGTTGAGATTAACCAGTACACTTTGTTGTCTTGAACTTCAACCAGTACACTTTGTTGTCTTGAACTACAGCCAGCAATGTTGAGATTAACCAGTACACTTTGTTGTCTTGAACTTCAACCAGCAATGTTGAGATTAACCAGTAATCTTTGTTGTTTGGGAACTACAGCCTGCAATGTCGAGATTAACCAGTAATCTTTGTTGTTTGGGAACTACAGCCTGCAATGTCGAGATTAACCAGTAATCTTTGTTGTTTGGGAACTTCAGCCTGCAATGTTGAGATTAACCAGTACACTTTGTTGTCTGGAACTACAGCTAGCAACATTGAGATTAACAGATTCTCATAGTTGTGCAACACTGCAGCTAGCCCTATTGAGATCAACTAGAACTCATAGTTGGGGTTGTCTGGGGAGGCACAGTTTTAACCAAACTAATCTTTACTCATTTGAAAATATGATAATTGCAACTAATGAAACCCTACTCAACTAGCTGCAGCAAGGATAGTTGCACCTTTTACAAGATAATTTATACACATCAAATATAGAATTCATAGAGACACAAACAAAATAGGTAGTTTATTCATTAAACAATACTTGACTGAAATCAAATTATTAAAATCTTGATTCCAACCAACAAACAGAGTAATTGTTTCCTTCAAGCCTATGAGTGATGTCATTATCATACCAGACTGTTTATTTTCCCAGAAAAAAACCTCTGGTGCCATTACCTTACCATACCTTACAATACCCTACCATACCATTACCATACCAAACCATATCATACCATTACCATTACCATACCATACCATACCATTACCATACCGTATCATATCATACCACACATCATATCATACCACACCACACAATACCAGTTATCTGTATGAAGAGAAGGAAGCAAAACCTTGGACATACCCTGAGAAAGATGCCCTGAAACAACATTTTTTCTATGATGACTGAGGCAGCCAGAACTATATTGTCATCTTGACACTAGGAGTAAAATAAAACAAGTGTAGAATGAGGCCTTCAGTTATAAATTCATTATTCATTCATTTTTCTCTTGGGTCGAAGACAGCACATTGGGCTGACATCATAGCTCTCCACGATTGACAATTTGTTGACAAATCTTGTAGTTCTTGGTTGTTTCTTACTCCTATGGTTGAGCCGTCCCTGGTAATTGTTCTGCATAGTGATTCTCTTGGTCTGCTTTGTTTTCTTGTACCAGATGGTTTCCTCATGAATGCCTGACAGAAGGTCTTTCTTCATTCATTCTCAGCAAATGACTGATGTTTCTTCAATGTCATCTTTTTATAAAGGTCATACATATTCTTATTTTGATTTCTCTCTATCTGTTCATTTGAAAAGTATTCTCTCAAACTTATGCCTGAGATCCTACGATCTAATGCATGTTGAAAATAAGAGTAAAAAAATTATTTATAAATAACATACTCACACGGGAAGCTCATGTTTCTCTGCTAACTGAATCTGGAAACAAAGTTGATAAAAAAGATACATAATATTATAAGTTCATGCTTAATGTAAAAGAAAGTAAAGAGCCCCGTCACGCCAAATGGTATAGGTATAGGGAATATGGTGTTAGTGACCATAAATTCTACAGACCTTCAGCACATGATTTTCAGGGTAATGTGGTCGGTATTACGCCTGTGCCGCTTTACTTTCCCAGTAAAAATCCGGTACCTATTTAAGGCTGGGTGAACCCGGAAGCCGTCGGTTGGGATCGAACCCTACCCTTTGTAGTCCAGTTCACTAACTACTGAGCTATTGTGGCTCCCTATATAAATATAGTGGAGCAATCTTGTTTAACCTCCATGATGAGGATTCTCTTGATCACTACACACACCATTTGATCTTTGATAACAAACAGTCACAAAAATGTGAGTGTAGTTTATATTTACATAAAAGGGAATGATGAAAGTTGAAGAAGAAACATCCCAGAAAATATAGAGTAGAGTAAAGGTCCCCTTTATGTCTTGCTAGACGTATGAGGAATTTGGTGTTTATGGGAATTATTATTACATGACCATGGGACATTTTTGGGTGATGTTGTCGGTATCACACCAGGCCACCTTTACTTTCCAGAAAAATCTGTTTTTGTTTTTTATTTGTCTGATTTTAAGAGACTTGGTGAACCTGTGGGTCCTAACAAAAATGTGCCACTTCTGAGAACTGAACCTGGACTCTTCTGATCAGGAAGAGAGTGCACTAACCACTCAGTTAAAACATTAACATGAATTCAGCACAATCTGGTTGTGATGATCAGTGAGGTTTAAATGTAAAATAAGGTTAAGAATCCACTCCAGATCTCCAGTTAAAGGCAATAATACTTCTACATTCATGAAAGCATGATCTGCCAGGAAAAGTTTGTTTTCATTGTATATTCATTTTCTTTTTTAAATGCTGCTTTTTTCGTGAATTTTACCAGTGCTGTAAAAACAAAAAGTGCTTCATGCTTTCACCAATGACCTAAAGAATAGTTGATTTCTTGGATAGTATTGATTCACTAATCCTGATGAAAGCTATCCCTCTTTGTTGTCCACCATTAAAAGGATGTTAAGTAGGCATAAATGTGTTATGTTGCTGTTTGCAGTAAAAACTATGCTATTTGCACCTTTTTGCCCAAAACATCTTCAGCGTAGTATTTTTTGAGCATCAGGTTGCCTTCCCTCTCGATCCCTACTTCCTTGACCAGAGACTGGTTAGTCTGTTGCTAGAGGTACCCCAAAGAGGTGAAGTAGAGTCTGGATGGTTCTTTCACCGATTGTGACACAAGCCTTCAGCTATGAGTCGCTGGAAGCTTCCACTCTGTTGCTGTTCTGGCATGTTTCTATCCTCTCTATAACAAATATGTTTTAATGCCGTCTCCAACTGTTGATTGGGTCATAAATTTTTTGAAAATAGACAGTTGATGGAAGTGTTTCCCTTGAGATAAAGAGATAACACAAGCACTAACATAACTTCACTAACATAAGTAAAATGTATGTAGCTATAGCCATACCTGTTTAATAAAAACCTGCTTTTGAACATCTTTATCATCGGCCATTTTACAGAAATTTGGGGTGAAATCCAGACCAATCTGATGAAACAAAATTACAACAATAATAATTACAGCAATAATAATTACAGCAATAATAATTACAACAATAATACAGAGTCAGTAATATCATGAAGAAAGTGAATTTAGCAATGATTTTTTTAAAAGATATTTTAAAACACATACTTTAATGAAAACGATAAACCATTTGTAGATGGGTAAAAGAACTCACAAGATATAGGTGGAAGTGAGTCTATCAGACAGAACAACCAAAGTAAGAGGTGAAAACAAAACAAATATCCTTTACATAGAGAGGGTACAAGATCTGATAAATTTTATAGTGGCTTGTTCTAAACAGGAAAAAAATGTATTTGGTGATTTATACAAAGATAATGAAGGTTTATGTTGAAAAAAGCTGTAAAAAGTCATTATCAATTGAAAAGTATCAAGTGTTTGATGAAATAGCAACCAAAATGACTAAATAAGAGTCTACACACCTCACCAATAGCACCAAGAACATCAACAAATGTCTCAATGGTTGACTCCACACTTTCATAGTCCTGTAGCATTTTAATGTAAAATAGAAAATACAATATCAGTATAGTTAATTGAAAGTAGTAAAAATATAATAAAATAATAACATAGACGGATGTTGACAGAGCAGAGGATGATATCAGATTAAATATAGCAGTTTATAATCAGCAAAATGAATGTACAAACTATAAATCATTTTCTACTACTCTTTATTCATGTGCTGCACAAAATGGATTAAAGGGATCCCTACATTCTGTCCTTAGAGCTAGTTAACAACTAATCTACAGCTATTACCCTTAACTTATTTTTCTGTGTGTAGTTATTAAAAGATTCAATTGTTCGGTATGGTCAAGTGTATACACTATCAACATCCATTTGTTTGGAACTACTTTGACTTTCCTTGACCATCCCACAAAGCAACAGTTGTTTGTTGTCAGAGTTACCTCCCCTAGGAAATATATATTACTAGACTACTTCAGGTTTTCTTAATTAACATGTATGGTTGTTTAATTCATCTGCATTTTTTTTTATTCATAATCAACTTTTGTTCTATTCTTCCATCTTTATTTCTGATCTTGTTAAGCCATATAATGTTCAGAATTTTCCCAACAGGCAATTATTTATTTTTTTCTTTCGTTTGGTTGTATTATTCATGATCCATTTTTTACAGCCCAAAGTGATCAATAATTTGTGTTTTGACCTCTTCCACATTTCTGTTTAAAAAAAAAACATAATTCATACAATTGTTGGGTTCATAAAAACATCCCCTTGGTTGTTCACTCTCATCTTTGGCACCATCTTACACTACACCAACTTACATGACACCATCTTACACTGCACAAAGTTACACTGCACAAAATTACACCACACTACACCAACTTACACTACACTATCTCATGCTACACCATGTTACACTGCACAAAGTTACACTACACTATCTTACACTGCATAAAGTTACACTACACCAACTTACACTGCACAAAGTTACACTGCATAAAGTTACACTACACCAACTTACACTGCACAAAGTTACACTGCATAAAGTTACACTACACCAACTTACATTACACCATGGTACACTGCATAAAGTTACACTACACCAACTTACACTGCACAAAGTTACACTGCATAAAGTTACACTACACCAACTTACATTACACCATGCTACACTGCATAAAGTTACACTACACTATCTTACACTGCATAAAGTTACACTACACCATGTTACACTGCACAAAAGAATGGCAAAAAAAAGAACGACTTGGAAAGCGTTTGTTGAAGACCTATGCTCCACTGGGAGCTAAAAAGGTAGAAGAATTGTAACATTAGGAGCTCTAAAAATAGTACTTTCTTTGAACTTTTGACACACAGCTGTGTGTTTATACTAGAAGAGACATGGGAACTCAGAGTGCCTCACTCAGGATGATTTAAACCTGAATTTGACCGCTTGGACAGGATGTTTTACATTGTCTATCAATACAGCCACCGTAAGTCTGTCAGTATGTTCGGCTACCTCATAGTTAGTAGTTCACCATGTTATTCACTGTGTTTCCCGGGCGAGTTACAAAGGGTTGTTTGATGTCAGCAGACAACCGAGGAATTTTCTTGGTCACTGCAAAAATAAACAAAACAGGGAAAGCAATTTCTTGAAATGTGTGCATTATACGAGATCGTATGTTACGAAAGGGTGAGGGGAATGTAAGAGGAGAGAAGAGATCCAACACCAAAGGAATAAAATCCAACACTCAGTAGTCACCAAAAATAGTAATTAGGAAGGCATGCATAGGGGAGAAATGTTTGGCCACGGCGCACTGTAAAATTGTGAAGAATTTGTATTTTGATGCGGTAATTTTTACAACGCTCTCATAATCTAGGGTTAATTAAATCTTTTATTTGTATGATGGATGGGATGAGATGCACTTAAATATATTGTGCTGAAAATGAGACTGTACCACTATTCATAAGGGCCTAAGATGTCCTACCACCATGAGCTGAAAGCAGCTAGCAACTCATAGCTAACTGCTTGTGTCATCTGGGAATTGAGTTCACACGAAACTGGACTGTATTTGGCTCTTCAATACAATTATTACCTGAAAAGAGACGCTTCGCTTTATGTCAATCCCTCTGTCATCTTTTTTCCAGTACTCTGTTAACAAAAAGAAACGAAAGGAAATATAGACATGTTATTAGACATTAGGGACTGATAAAATCAGACAAAAAAACTCTTCTTACTTTAATATTTTCTTTAAAAATGTTAATAAAATTTACAAATTGACAAGCATACTTCAAATAATAATGACCAGAGTGGACAAAGGTCAGGAATAGGTTCCCTACCAGCAAAACAAAATTTCCACTGGATTAGGGACAAGCAGGTAAGTCTTACAAATGAGCTAGTAATGTATAAAATTAAGAAACAAGGACTGACGGATTTCAATCCAGACAAAACATTTAAGAAACTATTGATAACACTGCAACTATGATGTAATGAAGTACAAGGCTGAATCACTGAGGAAATTTCAGCAATTCTCAACATATACAATTATGATCAAATGTTCTCTCACAATTTTTATACAATTTAGTTTAGTTTAGTTGAAGGATCATCCTCATTGCACATCAGACACATCTATAAGTGCTCAGATCTCCTCCCCAATGTATGTCCCTCAGTGACATACACCACTTTATCCTACCAAAAAGAACTGCATGTTGTTTTCTTCATGACATTTGAAGCCTTAATGGTGTGCACCTGCAGGTTTCACTTCAATACTTGACAGTGACATTTATATATGATTGACCACCAGTCTGTTATTGAGTTATTTGCGGGTTATCATCATTGCACTCCGAACATGTCCATAGGTGCTCAGATCCCCTTCTCAGCAAGTCCCACAGTATCCAGTGACTGACGACTCCAGTTCTGTGTTGGCTGATAAGTCTTCATATACGCCCACTAAGTTTCTCATGTAGGCTTCATCTGAATACTCTTGTTGTCATTGATTTTGTTGCTGAAAGTCGATGCTGTGGATGGTCTAGACTCACATGTACTCATTCAATCACACGGTACAGAACCCATTTCCATGATATAAACTGGCCAACCCCAGCCAATCAGCTCTTCAGCATGTGGATACACTGTGAGTTTTTTTATTTTCTTCATTTAGAAACATACACCAGTCAGTGATGAGCATTAATATATTCTCTACAGCAATCCACAAAAACTGGCCTGTATAACCAACATATTAAATCCAGGAGCTTATTTTTGCAGTTTTTTTTATTTATTTACATTTCCACCATTATCACCACCAAAACCTTGTATTTCTCTTATTTAATCTCTTTTCCGACTTCTTGAGCAAATAGTCTGAACAAACAGTATGCTTTAGATAAATTTTTATTTATTTTCTTGCAGTTATTTTATATTAAAAAACATTTGCGCATCAAAGTGTGTTAAAACCCTTGGTAGTTAATCTGTTTACTAGAGTCATGCAAACATTGGTCATGTGTACTGAGATGTGTCAAGTTGATGACACCCCAATCACTTCCACATGATAATACTTGATGTGTGTGTTGGGCACTTCAAGTTCTTGCTTCTTTGAAATGTTGGCACAAGTCCTGCAAATAAACGATGGTCTTGTCTGATAATATGAAATTATGTGTGAACATATCTAGTTGCTTCAAATCAAACACGAAACCCTAGTTATGTGCTTCTAAAATGAAAATATCCTGCAGCAATTTTCAGGAGGTAGTTTATGGTGGTTGAAATAAATTTGCCACAATTCAACCCAGGCTACCTGGACAGCAGATGAGTGAACTACCAATTTCAACATCTAAAATCAAAGTCATTCTTCTAAAGTTGTTTCTAAAGTCCTAATAAATCAAATCAATAAAAAGAAATTATTACCTGCACAGGATGAATCCCAAGACATGGCAAAACAAACTTTGGAAATCTGTAAAGAAATTAAACAGTAAGCATGTTTTTTTAGTATAGAATACACATATGTATCACAGAAAACTCTCAATCAAGCTATTTTTTTTATATTACATCTATAAATATTTTGTAGTTAAGAGGTTGTCCTCTTTACTTGGATGCACAACAACATGCAGTGTATGCTAATTCTCCTGGAACATAATCCCTACATCTTTTTTTTAACAAAAAAAAAAAAGGAAACCAAATGAGTCTCTGTAGGGACTAGATGCAGATGGAAGCCCTATGCAGGAAGCCAAAGACAGCCTGTAAACCAATATAAAACAAGTGTCATTAGTCGCTGCACATTGAGGGATATACTTAGGGAATCAGAGCAGTTATGGACTTGCCCATTGCAGACTAAACTGAATTACCTGTAGACTATAATAAACTAAATTAATTTAGGTAGACCAGAACATCTATTAAGTGAAACATTTTATCAGGTCCTTCTCTATGTGTTCAAGTGAATATATTGACCTGCCAACTTCCAAATATTTTGCTGAAAGACTGGTTCTCTGCATTTACACAATAAAATGTACTCCAAATTAGAACTGCCTCCTCAATTAACTTCAGCTTCAATAAAAAAACTAAACTTTTCTTCTTCTTCATCAATTCTTTTCATGCTACTTTGGGTGTTGAGACATTTCTAGTTTTCACTCTTCTACTAGCCATTCTCATTTAACATGGGTATTTCTTTGATGTTGTCCATTCATCTCTCTCTCTGTATATGTTTCAGGAACAGCTCAGCTAACAAGACTATTATTCCGTACTGATCTCCCCTGCTGATTAAAGGAAATAGTAACATGTATGTCACATATCAGAAAATATTAACAAAATGTGAATATCCAGATTACATATAGTTTATGATATACAGTCGAACCTGGTCTTAGGACCACCTGTTTAAAGCGTTTCCCTGGTTATAGGACCGGGTCTACAATTTCCCCGAGTTTTTTACTATATGCTAACACTGATTACGGCGCTCACCGTATGACGCGACCAGAGACCAGGCTAATTAACCGCCGCCAATGTTATTTATCCCGTTTACGACGACCAGCCAGTCCTTCGTCTCGCTAGGAGCCATAAACGATCGACACAGGTGTCTACAGGTGTTGATGTTTTCCGTATTTAGTGAGTCCCAGATTACAGTGGGACGTGTTACGTTTATCAGTCAATACTGGTGCAGACACAGATCTATGATTCGTGAAGTGACATCACTTCGCGGTTCCGTCTAGACCAGAGTAGACCATTGCGTGGCCCGTATAAATTACAGGAATTAACTAAAGAATTAGTCATTGCCCGCTTAGAGTGTATTCATGTACATGTACAGTATCTCAGTGAATTATTTTTGTGGATTTTAAAAGTGTTACACACAATATAGGAAATGGTCAGTGTCAAAAGTGTAAAACCAAAAGCATTAACGCTGGAAGAACGAATATCAGTGATTCGACAAAATCAGCAAGGTAAAAGTTTGCGATTATTGGCAGAACAGTTTGGAGTGGGAAAGACACAGATTTTACGTACGTTAAAGAGAAAAGCCGAGTATATGAATGACTTTGAAAATAATGCACCAAGTATGAAAAGAAGGAATAGCAGGAAAACGGGAAATGAAGACATAAATACACTTTGTTGGAAATGGTGTCAATCAGCACTTGCACGAAAAATTCCGTTATCTGGGCCGATGATCAAAGAACGAGCTTTACAGTTTGCAAAAGAATTGGAAAACTCAGTCTTTAAAGCATCGAACGGCTGGTTAGAGGCCTTCATTAAAAGACACAATCTTGTGTTTGGTAAGCAATGTGGCGAAGTCGGTGATTCAGATATGAGTGCTGCGGCTGACTGGACTTCTAAATTATCCGAGATATGCTATGGTTACGCTGCTCAAGACATTTTTAATTTAGATGAAACCGGGTTATTTTTCAAAGCGACTACGGACAAAACATTTTTGTCAAAAGAGAAAAATGCGCTGGGGGTAAAAAAAAGCAAAGAGCGAATAACAGTGATGCTATGCACTAACATGTTGGGGAACGAGAACCGGCTTTAGTGATTGGGAAAGCAGCTAACCCTAGGATTTTTAAAAACATCAACATAAACACACTGCCAGTGATTTACAGAAACAACAAAAAGGCATGGATGACTGCAGCTATATTTGAAGATTGGCTGAAAAGTTTTGACCGTAAGATGCAGAAAAAAAAGCGCCACATTATTTTATTTGTTGACAACGCTACCTGTCATCCAAGATCGAACTACAGAATGTTAAGCTGCAGTTTCTGCCACCCAACACAACTGCATTAGTTCAACCCCTAGACCAGGGTGTCATTCAGACATTTAAATTAAAGTTTAGACAAAAACAGCTTCTACATCTTATCACAGTCATGGAATCAAACAAGGATGCTTCCGGAACCGAACTCATGAAACAGGTCAATTTACTGGATGTAGTCTACTGGATTGCTGCAGCATGGAAAGAAGTGGACAACTCAACCATCCTTAAGTGTTTCTGTAAAGCAGGCTTTCATTGTCCTGCTGAAACACACGCATATTCTCTGACGCACATGGAATCTGCATCAAAGACCGACGTGCAAATTGTTTCTACTGCAATTTCTACTGCTTTGGATAACCTTTCAAAAGAATTGTTTGGATACCAATTGACAGACATCTCCATGATTGATTCAGGGTTCCAAACTTGCAACACAATAGAAACAAACTGGGATCTTCCTGCCACTGCAATTTTAGCTGCTGAGGATGTGAATAGTGAATCAGACAACGAACAAGATTCTACTGACATTGAGAAAACATACACTATCGCAGATGCACATAATGCTTTGGAGCTTCTGCGCACCTATTCAATAACAAACGGGAGATCTGACATACTAGACGTTATCATGGACTTGAGAGAAAAATTGAACTTATCGTTTATTTCATCTGTCAAACAACAGACTACCATATTGGATTTTTTTTCAAGTCAAAAGTGATACATGTACAGTATAAGTGGAATCTGTGTATGTGTGTTTTATTTTTGTGTGTTTAATTATCGTGTTTTATTAAAAGTGTCCAACCAGTGGCTATTGTAGACCGACATGTGCACTATGTTCTACTCATGGATTACGCTGATTTGCAGGTTAGTTTTCATAGTGCTTAGGATAAAATTTTTTTTATCGCTCTATTTATTATGTGAAACCTGTGAGGCAGGACCACCTGTCCTATGGGACCAGTTTTTGAAAGTCCCGTGAATGGTCGCCTTAGACAGGTTCGACTGTACTAAAATATTCTTACCGCTTATACAATTCTATGACTGGGCCAAAGTCTGCAACACTTTCTGTAACCACTAATGCTGCTTGCACATTTTTCTTCAAAAACAGAAAAGAATATATTATTAAAAAGTTAATTTGTATCTCAAAACAGAAGTAACAAAATAAAGTAAGTGATGAGAAATAAAGTCTTGAAAATTCATGGTGTAGTACCTTGTCTTGCTGTGTGGATACACTGGGTACATAGTTTGGTTTAAAAGTACATTTACTAAATACATGTAATTCAGATAAAGATTGAATAGCTTTTAACTTTCTTGCCTTTGTTAGAAAATTGTTATGAAAAGTTGAGCTCAATTATTAGGTCAGCAAAATTAGATTATCTCAAAGTTGATACAATGATCGTAGAAGTGTGGTTCAAACAAACCAAGTAATATCTAGATCATTCACAGTAACATCAGGCAAAAGTGGAGATGCATTACATCAGCATTATTATTTAACATTAGCATGACAATATATGCAAAACTGCCTTGCCCAATAATTAAAAAAACAATATACTCTTACTAAATGACTATATGTCATATTATTGTGGTTTACTTCAGCTACATATTTCTAAAATATTATTGGAAATACTGTCAGTTGGGAGAAATTTCCATGCAATTCAATACGGTCATTGCTAGATTTACACAAATTAAAATCAGTGATGTTAAAAAATATATTTGAGAAAAGTAGCATAAAATGTAATGTATGAAGAACAGGCTGGGTTCAGAAAAGGGAGAAGCTGCCTGGACCACAGTTTTACTCTACGACTTATATTGGAGGAACACATTGAAAAGCAAAAATCTTTCGTAATTAACTACATTGACTACACAAAAGCATTCAACAGCATTCATGGAAATTCTTTGTGGAAAATTCTAAGGCAATATGGCTTGCCATAAAAAATCATAAATATTTTCAAAGGCATTTATGATGACTACACATGTGCAGTTTGTACAGAAGAAGGACTGATCGAATGTTTTCCACTACAAACTGGGATTAAACAAGGATGTATTTTATCATTATTTGGAGTTGTTAATGTTCTTCATAATGAAGAAATGCTGCACTGGTAACAAAGGCATCGAATGGATACAAGTAGACCATTTGGAGGGCCTCAACTGTGCTGATGACATAGTTCTCATCAGCAGTCAGATAAAAATGATGCAGGAAAACACAAATGAACTATCATCAATAGCCAGCAAAATTGGGCTTGAGATCAATCGTGAAAAGACTAAAGTCATGAAAAGCTTCATTCCAACAGATGACAGAATATACATGGAAACAAACCATTGGAAGAGATTGATCACTTTATCAGAAAATTTTCTAGAATCGGAAAAGCTAAAGCAGCAATGTTTTTCAGAAGCCTTGAAAAGTTGTGGAAATCAAAACTCATCAGCACAAACACAAAACTTAGACTATTCAAATCAAACGTATTATCAACCCTTACATATGCGTGTGAAAGCTGGAAAACAACAAGAGACCAAGAAACAAAGTAGAACACATTAGAAAATAAATGTCTAAGGAAAATACTTGGTATAGTGTGGAATCAAATCAAAACAAGCGAAGAAATTAGAGAAATCGCCAATCAACCACAAATATCTTCAGTAATCAAGAAAAGACAATGGTCATATGTTGGACATGCAATGAGGAGAGATCGTCTTCTTCTACTTTTTTGCTCCCAGTGGAGCATAGGTCTTCAACAAACACTTTCCAAATCGTTCTGTTTTTTGCCATTCTTTTAAGATCATTTCATGTCTTCTCCATCATCTTCATCTCTGCTTCTATCTGTCTTCTCCAAGAATTCCTTGGTCTTCCTCTTTGTCTTTTCCCCTGGGGATTCCAAAAAAGGGCATGTTGTGTAATACTCTCAGTTGGTTTCCACAGTGTGTGTCCTATCCAGCGCCATCGTCTTCGCTGTATCTCTTTATCCACTGGTATTTGACTGGTACATTTCCATAATTCTATGTTAGTGATTTTGTTCTGCCATTTCCATTCTTTTATTCTGCGTAAGCATCCATTAATGAAAGTCTGTATCTTCATGATTGTCAATTTTGTTGTTCTCCATGTTTCACAGCTATATAATAGGACCGACTTAACATTTGAGATGAAAATTTTTATTTTTGTATTTAACCTAATTTCTTTGGATTTGATGAGGAGAGATAATAACCGAATAACAAAACAAGTCCTCATGTGGGAAAGAACAGGTAAGAGTAAAAGAGGTTGACCCAGAGAGACACTGAGAAGAACATTGATCATAGAGGCAAGAGCAGCAGAAATCGGCTCCCTTAATGAGATAGAGCTGCTTGCACAGAACAGAGACAAATGGCGAGATTTGATAAAATATCTTTAAAAGAATTGAAAACTGCTAGAATAAAAATTTAGATAAGAGAAAGTGTATCTGGGTCTGTGCCCTATGGGCTGGCTACGGCTCGAAAGGTCAACAGATAGAGAGACAGCATAAAATGCATTTACTTTACTTTGGTATATTCTTAGAGTATAAAATGTGCTTAGCAGGGAGATAATGCAAAATGGGGGGGGGGGGGGAGGTGAGAGAGAGAAACATAGAGTGAAGGGCTCAATATTGAACTGGTGGAAGTGACACAAGATCTCACAGTCTATGGATTGGGGGCACAATTTTATTTATCTTGTCGAGAACACTGGCAACCTACAAAACACCACTGCAAATAACTCCAACAAAAAACCAGCAACATAATTCAGGAATTAAAGAGTTCATTTTTATTAAAGCTATTCTGCTTAATTTATAGAAATCTATCTATCTATTGACCTTTCGAGCCATAGCCGGCCATAGGGCGTAGACCACCGGCCCATAGGGCGTAGACCAAGATACTCCTTCTCCTATTTGAATTTTTGTTCTCAATTCTCTTTTCCAATTCTCTTAAAGATATTTTATCAAATCTCGCTATTTGTCTCTGTTCTGTGAAAGCAGCTCTATCTCATTGAGGGAGCCGATTCCAGCTGCTCTTGCCTCTCTGATCAGTGTTCTTCTCAGTGTCCCTCTGGGTCAACCTCTTTTCCTCTTACCTGTTGTTTCCCACTTGAGGGCTTGCTTTGCTATTCAGTTATTATCTCTTCTCATCACATGTCCAACATATGACCATTGTCTTTTCTTGATTACTGAAGATATTAGTGGTTGATTGGCGATTTCTCTAATTTCCTTGTTTGTTTTGAATTCGTCCCACGCTATACCAAGTATTTTCCTTAGACATTTATTTCTAATGCGTTCAACTTTGTTTCTATGTCTCTTGTTGTTTTCCAGCTTTCACACACATATGTAAGGGTTGATAGTACATTTGATTTGAATAGTCTAAGTTTTGTGTTTGTGCTGATGAGTTTTGATTTCTACAACTTTTCAAGGCTTCTGAAAGACATTGCTGCTTTAGCCTGTTATAGTATATTTATTGTTTCTTGTTTCTAATATTATATTATAACTTGACAGCGCATCACATTTATTTTAGTTGATCAAAACAGGTAAATCAAGACAGACTCTTTCTCTGGATACATAATGATAATCAAGTTTACTGATCTCTAGGCACAATGATTGATAGTGGGTGATGCACTTATCTTAAATTAATGTTAATTAATCTGGGACTTCTCCGAGACTACCGCCGATGACTATGATCCGTCCCAAGTGCATATTTGCATACAACATTATTCAACTTACGTTCATCAGGAATGTGAAACAATTTGAATTACTCTTAAGCACTTGCACAACACTAAAGTTCATATTCTCATTGCTATATTCCTACTCTCTATCAACTTCTACTAATAATAACTACTCACTGACTTGAACTACAACTTAGAAATTCTAACTTCCTAACTAACTGGCTTCACTTTCTAATCTTAACTTTCTAACTGTGTGTCTAATTTCCTAACTGTCTAATTCTCATCCTGACTAACTAACTCGAACTGTTGACTTTCTGTTCCTGACTAATTCATTTCATCCTGAACTCTAACTGTACTAAACCCATTGTGTTGAAGTTTAAATACTCCAACCACTCTCTTCGTCTAAAATTCAGTAGCCAATCAAAACTGCCGCAAAGTGACTTCTGGTCACTTGAGTTGGTCACTCTGTGTCCGAGACCTGAACTATCTCCTGGTTTGATGAAAACACCTTGTTTTCGTGACTTCTATAACCTATTTAGATAATGGTTACCTCATGACAATGACCTCCCTGGTAGTTGAATGACAACTTATTTAACTGACGGGTCAACGCATGCTATTTTATTATTTCCCAACCTGCTGTTGTAGAAATCTGCATCTCCTCTCACTCACAAACTTGGTTGAAGGAAATTTCCATGGACCTAACTATTATGTGTCGTCCAACAATTCTGGACATTACCTCCTTCCTACCTCTGTGTGTCTACCACCCACTATAAAGCTACTCCTTCAACTTTGTCTCTACAACTTGTTATTCTGGAAAATTTCCATTCTCCAACTTCATGTCCTAACTACTGCTGGTCGCTACTATTTATTACTGCTATTATCTATTGAGAAGCGGGTAACAACTAAGTTACCTGCCCCATGCTTCCATTAGCTCACTCTATTACATAGCCATTCTGATTCTAATTTCTTTGCTTGTATCCCCTTCTCGATCAATGTGACTTCCAAGATAGATAAAGTGGTCGATCTCTTCCACTGGTTTGTTTTCCATGTATATTCTGTCTTATAGAATTAGAAGTTTCTAAAAACTACCTATATATTGCTTTCTTCTTCATCTCCTAAGATTAGATTTTCAGCTAAAATACACATGAAATGGCAGTTAATTTGTTTCTGTCACATTTAATGAACAAATCTATTATCAATGTGTTTTTTCTTCTTTATCAACTTTTCATAATTTTGAGGAATGCTTTCCTCGGGCTTATTTCCCATCATGGTGATCTTCCTCCAAACAAACATCATCATCATCAAGTACCAAGCCTGCTAATGTAGGTGATCATGTCTCTCCACAACTTTTGATCACCACAGATATTTTTCATTTCTGTTGTTGACCTTCTGCCAAGCCATACTCTTAAGCTGTCTGGTATTTTTTTCTCTTTGCTTCCCTCTATCTCTTCGTCCCTCAATTTTCCCAGTTGTCACAATATATTCCAGCTGTTCTTTTCTCAATACATGGCCAAAAAATTATGATTGTTTCTTCCTAATATTGGAAATTAGCTCCCTTTTTGCTTTGACCTCTTTCAGAGCGTTTTCATTACTCTTCTTAGCTGTCCATGGTATTCTCAACATTCTTCTGTAAAACCACATTTCTACAAACTCCAGTGATTTTCTTGTCTGTTGTCCTATTGTCCATGATTCACATCCATATGTTAAGACTGGCTCTACATAACATTTAAGAACTCTTTTTCTTGTTTCTATTGTCAAAAATGGAATGCATGGTATCTTCCTCACATTTTGGATAGCTGTTTTTGCCTGAGCCATTCTGTATCTCACCTCTGTTGTACATCTTCCGTCTGAGGTTAACAAAGTTACCAAATATTTAAATTCATTTACCTGTTTTAATATTGTTCCACTTGTCTTTATTTTGCATTGAGGTGATGTCTTTTTCTTTGTTATTACCATTACTTCTGTCTTTCTGCTATTAAGGCTGAGTCCTTTATTTTTGCTTTCTTTCACTATAATGTATCCAAACAATAAACCAAGAATATTCATAATAACAGTTCATGCTAACATTATATTTTCTACTCAAGTTATGTTAATAATATAAACAACAGATATTAACAGGATCTGACTTACTTAAGTTATGTTAATAATATAAACAACAGTTTATGCTAACATGACATGATTTTTCTTACTTACAGCTAAAGCTCTGTCTATAATCTCTGTGACATCCTATAAAACCAAAATAAAATATTGTTATACAGATTTTATATTCATTATTATGATATTACATTTATCAAATGTAAATACAAGTATTTTATTTTTAAAACACTGGGGCAGGGATTGTTTATAACACATTTTTCAATATGTGAATTAGTGGTATGAATAAGAAAACAATAAAATGGACATAATATCTATTTACTAACTTGATATGTTTAATTTACAATAAAGATTATGAATAAAATTAGAAATACCAACATTATTATAATATATAATAATTATTACAATATTTGGAATAAACTGGCAGAAAGAAGTTGGGGTAGACTGTGGCTCATTGAGACTTGGAGCAACCTTCCATCTAACAGAACACATACTGTGACATACCAATCATCAAGTTCGGGGTTTGTTAATAATAATAATTAGTTGTATTGCTGTTCTTCTTCCTCTCAGCTCCCTGTGGAGCATAGGTCTTCATGTAGTGAGTTGATAATTCTTCTTCTTCTACCTTTTAGCTCCCAGTGGAGCATAGGTCTTCAACAAACACTTTCCAAGTCGTTCTGTTTTTTGCAATTCTTTTAAGATCATTCCATGTCTTCCCCATCATCTTCATCTCTGCTTCAATCTGTCTTCTCCAAGAATTCCTTGGTCTTCCTCTTTGTCTTTTCCCCTGGGGATTCCAAAAAAGGGCCTGTTGTGTAATACTCTCAGTTGGTTTCCGTAGTGTGTGTCCTATCCATCGCCATCGTCTTCGCTGTATTTCTTTATCCACTGGTATTTGACCGGTACATTTCCATAATTCCACGTTTGTGACTTTGTCCTGCCATTTCCATCCCTTTATTCTGCGCAAGCATCCATTAATGAAAGTCTGTACCTTCGTGATTGTCAATTTTGTTATTCTCCATGTTTCACAGCCATATAATAGAACCGACTTAACATTGGAGTTGAAAATTTGTATTTTTGTATTTAGCCTAATTTCTTTGGATTTCCATATGTTTCCCAGTGCAATGAAAGCTCCTCTTGCTTTTGATATCCTTATTTTGGTATCGTTTTCTGTTCCTCCCTCTTTATCTATATTACTGCCCAGATATATATAAGATTGTACGTCTAGTAGAGGTATTTCTCCTAGTTTTATTTGGTTATTGCCAACTGCATTAATTCTCATAATGTTGGTCTTATCTCTATTAATCTTTAGTCCTAGCTGTTGTGATCTCTCATCTAATATACTCATTTTATCTTGCATCTGTTGGTGGCTGTGTGATAGGAGAGCTATGTCATCAGCAAAGTCTAAATCATCAAGTTGTTTGGTCAGTGACCACTGGATCCCATTTCTGTTGTTTTGAGTTATTTTCATAATCCAATCTATGGCCAGTAGAAAGAGAAATGGAGACAGAAGGCATCCTTGCCTTACTCCTGTTCTTATTTCAAATGCTTCTGTAAGCTGTCCTTCATGCACCACACTACATTTTGTTCCTTCATAGAGTTGATAATTATTAAGAACAAAAGATTCTTGTTAAAATGCCTATGTTTCTTGCTACTTAGAGTATTGTGTTCCCTCGCCATATTAACAGAGTAGGTTCTTAGTTAGCAGTAATTTTACATTTATCCATGTCCAAGTAAAGCTTTTTTAATAGACACATGTCCATGCATAATTTGTTGTCTTGAGTATAGTGTAAAACATACTACCTTGTCTTGCTATTAAATAGGCCAGCATCCTTGTTATATCTTTTCACATCAATTTAACGTATTGGTGATTAACAATTCTTGAAGCACCACAGTTTGCAGTTTATATTTTTATTTTTCTTTCTATGATATCCATGAGATTGTGTTATAAATTATACACATCTTAGATTTTTAATGTAAGTCAGAAAAATCCTATGATAGTTTGAAGACCGTGGACATGTTGTCCTAGCCAACTTTTATACATGTGCACTTTCACTAAGTAAAATTTTCACAGCTGGGTTTCAAATTTTTTGTTTGTTTGCTATCAAACAAAACAACAGTTTCAGTTGGTGTAGTAATCTTAACAAGTAGATAAATGTCCCATTTATGTCATGAGTCAAGTCTAGTGCTACATTTTGTCACTGTTTTTGTAAATTCTTGGAAATTGAAATTTGTTAAAATAACAGTAACTTGTCAAGCCCACATTTTTGTGCTATTAGAAGTCAGCACTTTAGCATGACTGAGATTATTGCTGGCAGCCATGGTTGTTCTCAGGGCACTTCTCACACACTGTCATTGAATGCATTGCCTCCATCTCGTCATTAATGATGTCACAAATTTTTTAATCACCTTTTGTATACATCGGACACTATTAACTTGTTATTCTCTGGCTTTTCTATTGTGGTTAATGTGCTTCCTGCACAAATTCTACTTAAATTATTTACACATTTCATGTGACTCTCAAAATAGTGCTCCATATTCAGCAAATTTGCTAGAAAACCACATGCCAATCTAAAAGACCTTACACTTTAAGTGCACACATAAACCATATATAACTTTTTTATGTTGTAGAACTGTTTAACATATTATGATGACAGTGTTTCTGTAATTTTAACATATACAATGTCAAAAAGATGACTGAATCTGCAACTAAGAACAAACTGCTCAAGTAAGAGATCCCAGACTGAAGCTCTATGCATGAGGCCATAGAGGACCTGTCAACAAACACAATGCTGATGTCATTAGCCACTGAATTTTGGGGGATATACTTGAGAGATTTGAACACATATGGAATTGTTCAATGTGCAACCTGGATGACCTGTTGACTAAACTAAACGTACATTAGCAACGCAGTGAGAGCTACTGTAGATGTGAAATGTTATTTCACTGGTTTTTCATATTGAACTCAACTTTGTATATATATATATATATATATATATATATTTACTGAATGACCTCAGGGAGGCAGTGATGATTCAATCAATGATCATGAATCTACAACCATGTTCGGACTCCATGAAAATCAGATCAGAGCAGGAAGTACCAGAAAGCAGCACAGCGAGATGGAAGAAAAATATATCAACACAGAACTGGAGCCATCAGTCTACACACACTGATGACATACTGGGAGGAGATCTGAGCACTTATAGATGTGTCTGATGTGCAATGAGGATGATCCTTCAACTAAACTAAACTAAATTGTATAAAAATTGTGAGGGAACATTTGATGATAATTGTATATTTTGAGCATTGTTGAAGTTTCTTATGTGATTCAGCCTTGTACTTCATTACATCATAGTTGCAGTTTTATCAATAGTTTCTTAAATGTTTGTCTGGATTGAAATCCATCAGTCCTTGTTTCTTAATTTTATACATTACTAGCTCATTTGTAAGACTTACCTGCTTGTCCCTAATCCAGTGGAAACATTTTTTTATTGGTAGGGGACCTATTCCTGACCTTTGTCCACTCTGGTCATTATTATTTGAAGTATGCTTGTCAATTTGTAAATTTTATTAACATTTTTAAAGAAAATATTAAAGTAAGAAGAGTTTTTTGTCTGATTTTATCAGTCCCTAATGTCTAATAAACATGTCTATATTTCCTTTCATTTCTTTTTGTTAACAGAGTACTGGTAAAAAAGGACAGAGTTTTATTCTAGCTATATTCTACAAAATTTCATTTGTCTTGTTCTAAATGTTGTTTAATAGTTCTCTTTTAATTTTTAGTTGTTTTAAAGCTTTACCATTTGTTTTCTTTTCTTTCCACCCAATTCTACCAATTCTTCTATAAATCCACATTTCAAAGGCTTACATTTTTTTTTGTTTTCTTGTCTAATGTCCATGTTTCTGCATCACACATCTAAAATTTTAATACAAGTAATATTAATGCTTTTTTTCCTAGTAATTCTATCTACCTATCTATTGACCTTTCGAGCCGTAGCCGGCCCATAGGGCATAGAACCAGATACTCTTTCTCTTATCTAAATTTTTATTCTAGCAGTTTTCAATCCTTCTAAAGATATTTTATCAAATCTCACCATTTGTCTCTGTTCTGTGCAAGCAATTCTATCTCATTGAGGGAGACGATTCCTGCTGCTATTGCCTCTCTGATCAATGTTCTTCTCAGCGTCTCTCTGGGTCAACCTCTTTTCCTCTTACCTGTTGTTTCCCACATGAGGGCGTGCTTTGTTACTTGGTTATTATCTCTCCTCATCACATGACCAACATACGACCATCGTCTTTTCTTGATTATTGAAGATATTAGTGGTTGATTGACAATTTCTCTAATTTCTTTGTTTGTTTTGAATTCGTTCCATGCCATACCAAGTATTTTCCCTAGACATTTATTTTTGAATGCGTTCAATTTTGTTGCTCTGTCTCTTGTTGTTTTCCAGCTCTCACATGCATGTGTAAGGGTAGATAGTACGTTTGATTTGAATAGTCTAAGCTTTGTGTTTGTGCTGATGAGTTTTGATATCCACAACTTTTCAAAGCTTCTGAAAGACATTGCTGCTTTAGCTATTTTGATTATAATTTCTTTAATTGTATCCCCTTCCCGATCAATATGACGTCCAAGATAGATAAAGTGATAAATCTCTTCCACTGGTTTGTTTTCCATGTGTGTTCTGTTATCTGTTGGAATGAAATGAAGCTTTTCATGATTGATCTCAAGCCCAATTTTGTTGGCTATTGATGATAGTTCATAAAGTTTAAGTTTTAGGGTTACACACCGCGTTGTCCTTTTTCAAAGCAGTAGCTGAATTCTCGGAATGAAGACAGGCATAGTGAATAGTGACACACAATACAGTAATACAGACTGACAGACTCATCGCAAGCAAAGGTCAAAGCAGGTCTGTCTGAAGAATGAAAGTTTGACACTCAAACTCAAGTTAAGTCATACTTTACTTTGACATTCATTTAGTTAGTGAGTGATTAATTCTCGACATCTGAAATGGATGAAAATTGAAGAAGAAAAAACAACTTAACCAAACAAAAATTAAAAACTTGATAATGATCATCATAATGTTAAATCAAAATTTGACAGCCGTACCGTAGAGAGTTGACACATACAAGCTAGTACAGTTGAATTAAACTACAATCCGATCTCACAAGCACTTTTAAAGTGACTTTTCAATTTGAGTGACTTTGCAGTTTGCTCACCGTGTTTATTAGGCTATCCGTCAAGTGAGTGTGAACATCTATCATCACTGAGTGAATCTTACTTCCCTGGGACTCGTCCATTAGCACGTTTCACAATAAAATGCTAATTAATGTAATATTACAGTAATTACACAACAGAAGAGAGACGACATTAACCAAACTAGCCGACGTTTCTTCGTTTACACAACAGCCAATGCAATCTTTATAACTTTCAACACTGAAGAACTATTGCAGTTATTTTCTTTCGTCAAATTACGTTATAATTTTTCGCGACTCTTAACTCATCATTTTCAATCTTCTTCTTCTGCGATCATGACTCTTTCAGAGTAGGATTCTGGACTTTCTCATGAAGGCAGCTGTCTGTTTAAGTGATTCGGTTGCCCCGTATAGTTTCTCTTCCTGGGAGGTGGGTTTGTCAATCTAAGTTATTATACAAGGGGAACATTGAAAAACATAAACGGTTTGTTCTAGATTTTGATTTCAAGAAGACTTTAGACAGTATAGGGCCTACATAGACTCATTGTGGCCCGCTTGTGGAATATGATGAGTTATTGAGTTCTTTGCGGGCCATCATCATTGTACTCCGAACATGACCATAGATGCTCAGATCCCTCCTTAGTAAGTCTCGCAGTGTCCAGCGACTGACGACTCCAGTTCTGTGTTGGTTGATAAGTCTTACAACACCCATTAAACCTCTCGTTTCTGGCTGTGCCCATCTTAACTCCCATCTCTTTCATCAGGAGTGACGTGGACTCATGGCTGTCGAAGTCCCGTATCCTTCCCACATCTGGAGGGCATTGATGATGTCCCCTCGATCCTTTGGTTGACCGTCCGCAATAACAGCGCAGCTAGCCAAGCTGTCCGCTCTTTCATCCCCCAGTACTCCCGTATGTCCTGGGACGTAGACAAAGGTGACCTTATGTATTTTTAACTTATGCAATGACTCTAAAAATTGCATGCGTACCCGCCTCCACTTATGTTTTATCATACTCATCGAATCACTTAGTAAGAAAGCGTGGTTTAGTCTTGTGACCCTAACCAGATGAATACCCTCATAACTACCATCACCTCCATCGTCATGCTACTCGTGGTCATAACCTATGCACCACTATCATCCTTGACTAGTCTGCCTGCCGAGAGTGCTGTAAAATGCCAGTGCACTCCTTAATACGATGAAACAATCTGAAACATGACACACAATAATAAACATGAACGATCTGTTTGACGACTACTCTTGTGTAGACGAAAGATTGAATGAATGGTTCTCGGAGTGAAACAATGATGTACTTGATCTCCTTCGTTTGGAAATGCCGTCAGCAAGAAAATGCAGAAATGTTGACCAGCATATAGTTCGCTAATTCAGGCACTGAGTGGACATAGGACCAATCAGGAGGAGAGAGAACCGTTGGAGAGAACCGAATTGGCCTATCAAGAGGTGAGAAATCCGTTGGAGAGAACCGAACTGGCCTATCAGGTGGTGAGAAAAACCGTTGGAGAGAACCGAACTGGCCTATCAGGAGGTGAGAGAACCGTTGGAGAGAACCGAACTGGCCTATCAGGAGGTGAGAAAACCGTTGGAGAGAACCGAACTGGCTATCAGGAGGTGAGAAAACCGTTGGAGAGAACCGAACTGACCTATCAGGAGGTGAGAAAACCGTTGGAGAGAACCGAACTGACCTATCAGGAGGTGAGAAAACCGTTGGAGAGAACCGAACTGGCCTATCAGGAGGTGAGAGAACCGTTGGAGAGAACCGAACTGGTCTATCAGGAGGTGAGAAAACCGTTGGAGAGAACCGAACTGGCCTATCAGGAGGTGAGAAAACCGTTGGAGAGAACCGAATGGCCTATCAGGAGGTGAGAGAACCGTTGGAGAGAACCGAACTGGTCTATCAGGAGGTGAGAAAACCGTTGGAGAGAACCGAACTGGCCTATCAGGAGGTGAGAAAACCGTTGGAGAGAACCGAACTGGCCTATCAGGAGGTGAGAAAACCGTTGGAGAGAACCGAACTGGCCTATCAGAGGGGTGAGAAAACCGTTGGAGAGAACCGAACTGGTCTATCAGGAGGTGAGAGAACCGTGGAGAGAACCGAACTGGTCTATCAGGAGGTGAGAGAACCGTTGGAGAGAACCGAACTGGTCTATCAGGAGGTGAGAAAACCGTTGGAGAGAACCGAACTGACCTATCAGGAGGTGAGAAAACCGTTGGGGAGAACCAAACTGGCCTATCACGTGGTGAGAGAACCGTTGGAGAGAACCGAACTGGCCTATCAGGAGGTGAGAAAACCGTTGGAGAGAACCGAACTGGCCTATCAGAAGGTGAGAAAACCGTTGGAGAGAACCAAACTGGCCTATCACGTGGTGAGAGAACGTTGGAGAGAACCGAACTGGCCTATCAGGAGGGAGAAAACCGTTGGAGAGAACCGAACTGCCTATCAGAAGGTGAGAAAAACCGTTGGGGAGAACCAAACTGGCCTATCACGTGGTGAGAGAACCGTTGGAGAGAACCAAACTGGCCTATCAGGAGGTGAGAAAACCGTTGGAGAGAACCGAACTGACCTATCAAGGCATTGATTTGCAGACGATAGTTCTTATCAGTAGCACTGTGAACACTGTGCAAAAAGGCGAAAGGAGATGGGAAAGGGGGAAAAAAAAGGGGGGGGGGGAAGTAGGCAGTACAACCTACGACTGCCCTGCTTCCTTGCAGGAATGCTCGGGAGAATAAAAGGCTAACGGAGGGTACCCTAAAGTAAACAACGCCACTGTTTTGTGTGTGAGACTTTTCAGTCAAGCGGATTCAATCGTAAATAAACCGACGGAAGGCATTTTCGTGGTCTGTTCTTGAGTCTGGTGTTCTCATAACGGTTATTAAAGACTTGTTCTGCTGTGTTTTGGTATTTCTGTCTTATCACACGTTCAAACCATTTTATCTGGGTTTTTTTTCGTTACGTATTCAATGGTTGTGAATATATAGGAATTATTCTTATCTTTTCTTTTCTCAGTTCTTCAATTCTGATCTTATCTCTCTGGCTGTTTCCTAGTTTCCTGTCATTCGTCTAAAACATACCATCTTGGTAGTGGTTATTTTTTCTTGATGTTCTTGCGTATACCTCCAAGTCTCGCATTAGTAGCAAAACATTGGGATGAAGATTGTATCGTGTTAAAATGTAGGCCTATAAATGGACGACAACCCAACAAAATGCTGGCTCAACAACAATCAATGTCTTGTTCTTTCCCTCTCTCTCTCTCTCTTTATTTTTGCTAGTGCATTAAAATAAATTTTAGAAATACCAACGACTGCAGACTTATTTATCAATAATTATGATTGAGACAGGAAGATATTAAATACGAAAAAGAGCATTCATCTAACTTCTACATATTATTGCCTAGCACGACGAGACGGGTAAATAAATTATTTGTTATGTCCCCTTATATAGAATACGGAGCACAGATTAGCAAAGTTGAAGGGACTCGCTTTTCATGCGAAACACTAGAGTTCGAAGTTCTGTCATCTAGCCGACACAATTTATCATCATCATCATCATCATCATCATCATCATCATCATCATCATCATCATCAAGTGCCATCTCCGCAACGAAGGTTGGCTACCATGGAGCGCCATTCTGCTCTGTTTCTTGCTTTGATGGTGCAGATTGTCATAGGCTGACTTGTTCATCTGTTGATGTTACTCGTCCATTTTAGTCTTGGTCTGCCTCTGCCTCTTCTACCTTGATTTTCCCCTCCAAGATTACTTTTAGTACGCTGTTGTGTCTTTTAACAAGGCCCAAAAATCGCATTTGTCTTGTTTTAATTGTATTTAGTAGTTCTCTTTCCATTTTAGTTGTTTTAAGACTTCATCGTTTGTTTTCTTTTTTTTTTTCCATCCAACCCAGTTTAAAAAAAAAAAAATTTGGGTTCCTGGCCTTTGGTCAGAGAAGGAAAAGCTTTAGGTCTCAGGGGCATAGGTTTGCTCTCTTCCAAAAGTTGCGCCAGAGAGTAGTGCAGGTCCGGCACCCCATCTCTCAACGGCATTAATGTTATCCTACGTAATAAAAACACATTGATCAGTGCACGACCAGCATGTTCTCGTAAGCAGAAAGTAATATTTAAGATAAATTCAGTGACGTCACAATAATATTAACAAATGAACAATTTCCTCCCTCCACGATTAATTTCCTCCTGAGGTAAATTCATTTTGTTTATTACCACGTGATATGTCTTCTTTCCCAGCGAATGTTAAAAAAAAAAGAAAGAAATTCATCACAACATTAAGAGGTTAATAAATGGATTAGAAGTAGGTCAGGGTGAAGGTAGTTTACAGTGAAAATAGAAAAGAAATATTTATCACCGAGCGTATGTACACTTGAGGCTTTCTCTGGTTCCTCATTGTTTGTGGTGCCGGCTTTGCTTCTGCTGGCTAAATTCTTTTTCTCTGGTAATTGAGGAGGGTGCAAATTTATAGCACATTCTAGGGAGCCTGCAGTCACAAGTGGCAGAGTCTCTGAGAGCCATTTTGTGAAGATGTTCCCTGAGCCGCATTGCCCGATTCTCTTTTTGAAGATCTTGGTCTGCTCATGTCTTCTAAGCCTACTGACTTTTTCAGCCTCATATTTTCAGTTTAGTAAAAAGTAAAGAAATGTATAAGGAAATTACTTGGTATAGAGTGGAACAAATTCAAAACAAACGAGGGAATTAGATAAATCGCCAATCAACCACTAATATCTTCAGTAATAAAGAAAAGACGATGGTCATATGTTGGACATGTGATGAGAAGAGATAAGAACCGAATAGCAAAGCAAGCCCTCATGTGGAAAACAGCAGGTAAGAGAAAAAGAGGAAGACCCAGAGAGACACTGAGAAGAACATTGATGAGAGAGGCAAGAGCAGCAGGAATCGGCTCCCTCAATGAGATAGAGCTGCTTGCACAGAACAGATTCACATGGCGAGATTTGATAAAAATCTTTAAAAGAATTGAAAGCTGCTAGAACAAAAATTCAGATAGGAGAAGGAGTAGCTTGATCTACACCCTATGGGCCGGCTTAGGCTCGAAAGGTCAATAGATAGAAAAAGTAAAGAGCCCCCGTCACGCCAAGTGGCGTATAGGGAATATGGTGTTAGTGACCATAAATTTTACAGACCTTCGGCACATGATTTTTTGGGTAATGTGGTCGGTATTACGCCCGTGCTGCTTTATTTTCCCAGAAAAAAATCTGGTATCCATTTAAGGCTGGGTGAACCCGAAAGCCGTCGGTTGGGATCGAACCCTACCTCTTGTCCTTTGTAGTCCAGTTCACTAACCACTAAGCTATCGCGGCTTCCTATTTTTTCAGTTTAGTTTCCTCTATTTCATCTTCGTTACTTATTTTAGAAATGACTGACAAATAATTCACACACCTTATAAAGGCTTTGGTGGAGCCTTGGGCGCTGAGTGGTTAGTGTGCTCACTTCCAGATCAGATGGGTCTTGGTTTGATCCTTAAAACTGGTGGATTTTATTTTCGGACAGGCGAGGCTCCGCGGTTCTCCCAGCCTCTAAAAATAAGTATCAGAGATTTTTCTTGGAAGTAATGGCGGTTTGGCGGGGATGTCGACCATATCACTCAAAAATGTGCCGTGGTCATAGAAAATTGTGGTCACTAACATCATATCGCCATACGCCTAGCAAGGTCTGGAGTGAGATTTTTATTTTTTTATTATTATTTTTTACTTATAAGGCAAGGCAATACAAAGAACACGTGACCACTTAACCCTGCAGTCCCATACCAAGAGCAGTTGTAAAATCCCAAATACTTCTAGAATATTTCCTGCAAGCATGTGAACTGTACATAGACATAACTACCGCAATCTGGCCCAAAATAAAAATTATTAGACAAATGGTGCTATTTATTTTTCCCCTCCATTTTATAACTTACTATACATTACTTGTTCATACAACACTTTCTTAAACAATATTTTTTAAAAATCTTAAATAATGTTATATTCGAGATTTGGATTAATCGAAATGAGAAAATCATGAGGTAGGTACACATGAATTAAACGGCTGGATATAATTTGGTAGAAAAAAAAGATTCTTAAGACGTACACGTTATCCTATAGCTTGAATGAATGAATGAATGAATGAATGAATGAAGCCACCCTGAAGTGATAACTTTGCAGTTTAAGCTTCAATACATCACAACTCTTCCAACGGTCAATACTCAACACAACAAACAATTTCTCACAGACAAACAATCAAAACATCACCAAACTCATCGACAGATCAAAACATCACCAAACTCATCGACAGATCAAAACATCACCAAACTCATCGACAGATCAAAACATCACCAAACTCATCGACAGATCAAAACATCACCAAACTCATCGACAGATCAAAACATCACCAAACTCATCGACAGATCAAAACATCACCAAACTCATCGACAGATCAAAACATCACCAAAACTCATCGACAGATCAAAACATCACTAAACTTCTCGACAGATCAACACTCAAACCACAATCAACCTTTTCTACAGATCAACACATGATCATATTTCTCGACAGATCAAACACTCAACGCATCATCAAACTTCTCGACAGATAAACACGCAACATTTCACCAAACCTCTCGACGAGTCAACAGTCAACACACCATCAAACTTTCTCGACATACAACACTCAACATATCAATATGCGCATTGAAGCAGACACTTCAGGGGACTCATTTTAATTTCTTCAATCGTTTCCGAACCAACTTTTTAAAAGAAAAATGACGTCGTGAATCGCATCGTTACTGATGGTATCAATAATAACAGCAACTGACTTGTTTAGTTTAAAGTCGATTAAGAACAATAGTTAGATGGGCAGGCATCATTACAGAAGTAATAAAATTCCGGCCCACGCGTTCGCCTAGCCACTTCTAGCCAGGCATACTTTCCTGTTGACCGGGTCAGAGCACTGCAGAGAAGTTTCTTTTCATTCATTTTAATCTTATTTTATTTTTCAGATATTTCTTTACTTTTTTGCTATGCAGTGTTAAGTTTATTTGCTGACATTTCTCTCTCTCTCTCTCTCTCTCTCTCTCTCTCTCTCTCTCTCTCTGTCTGTGCGCGCGCGTGTGCATGCTTTCCATTGTTCCCACTGAAGGCCTATTGAATCGAAACGACATTCAATTGTATTGTCCTTCACCTGTTTAAAGCTGTTACCATGCGAATTAAAACCCCCCAAAATTAATTCCTTTCACAATTTTATAAATAATGCAGCGGTGCAAACTAACATTTGTATCAGTGCGTGCCAAGAACAGAATAATCATAAGAAAATGCAAGACCAGATAACTTCAAATTCCACCCAACTAACTAAACAGATGTTGGAATCAATCAATTTAAGAAATGTATTGTCAGAATGTTTATAAATAGATTCTAAAGAATGATATGAATTATCCCAACTCAGGTCAAGGCCATAAATATTCAAGAATGCGTGAGAGTTGCATGCGCTAAGCCTTCTTTTAAAACTCTCTTTGTGAGCGATAATACGCACTCAGCTACTTATCGATTGTGCCCCTTTACAAACAAGTGATCAAAGAGCTATTACCCAATGGGCTGATAATCTTTTTTGTGCTCTCTGTCTGGTAGAGTGATCACGTGTTTATATACTAAATATTTGTCCAGCGATCTTAAATGGTCCACGCTGATTTCTTTGAGCAGGACGGGTCGATGTGGGAAAATACTCCAAAATGAACAATTGTAAGACTTCAAGGGAGACAACTAGTGCTTCAAAATTGTCCTAAGTGTGGTTCAAGGCAGATAATCAGGGGAAAAAATCCCAAATTGAAAGGCGAAGACAAAGGGCAGAGTTCACGCTTGTTCAAAAGCACACTTTCATAAGCTGCAGGAAATAATATTTTACGAAATGGAGTACACAGTGTTAACAATAGTGCTCTGTGGCGAATTATTATTAATTTGTTAAATATTATTTATTATATAAATATTCAATTTATCTGACGCTTAATGAATAACTTCCTTGAATATGTTTGGGTCGCTTGTCAAACTTTAAAATTCTGTGGGAAATGAGACTTTCATAATCGACACATGAAATAGACCCTCTGGGTAGACACCTTCAGAACTCGGAGTTTCTCTATCTGGCGTGACGATTGCCTCAAAATATATTTTTAAAAATTGAATGTGGCCTAACTTTGAAAGCATTGTCTGTAGGTGGATGGATAGTGTCTCAACAGGAAGGTAAAAATATCAAAACGAACCTCAGTAATTCAGTCGATAAAAGCATTTGAAGATTGTCTTTCACCTGGCATTTTAATTTTCTGTCTGTCTGTTCTGTCTCCATCCATCCATCCATCCATTCATCCATCCATCCATCTATCCATCCATAACATTAGCTCATCCATCAATTCGTTCGTCCGTCGTCTGCCCGCCCGCCCGTCCGTCCGTCCGTCCGCCAATCATCCATTTGGATGGACACTATTATACACTATTTATATATCTCTCAGATCCCAAACATACGACAAACACAAATGTGAAGTTAAATTAAAGTCTTTGTATTAAGGCCTTCATCACTCTACTCAATGTCCATAATTTCCAGATCTATTCCTTGATGACACAAGAAGATCTTCTAACAGAACACGAACTCCGAGGCAAAGGCGAGGGCACCCTAGGTAATGTTCGAAAGCTGGTTAATTCTTTTTTTTTTTTCTAAACTGTTTACAAATTTGTACTTTTCATTTTTTAACTTTGACTCGGGCAGCGACATTCTGCCTACTCTTACTTTTAATATTTTTTTTTTCAGCTATCGTACTTTGATTATTTTATTTGTAGGTCTCATTTCTTTTTCATGCTTTTTTTATTAACACAGGCCCTCATTGTATCGTCGGTCTTCAGTAAGATGTAGGTTTGTTTGTTGTTTGGTCATCATTACAGCACACCGGACGCATCCATATGTGCTCCTAAATCCCCCTCGAGAATCTTGGGTAAATGCGAGAAGAATTTTGGCCCACGTGCACGAACTCCGTAGCGTGGCATGAGATCCACGCTATAGGCAGGCTTTTGCTGACATTTGCGTAGGTATTCGATTTCACCGACTTTGAGAGAAAGGAGAAATGAAGAAAACAAGAATTGTCCTGCATGTGATTCGAACAGGGTATCTTTAGAATGTGCGGCGAGCACCTTAACCCCCCTCATCAACGACACCGCCACCACCCAATGCAAATATTAATCGTGTATGATGACTTTAACCATCTCTTTCATTTCATCATTTCATCTCATTATCCCTCTGTTTATTTCTCCTTTATTTTACATGTCTCAGTCATCCTAAATGTAATTATCTTTATTTCGTTGTTCGTTTGTGTTGTTCACATTTTCTGAGGAAGGCCGCATGTAGGCCGAAACGTCAGTATTTTGTTGTGTTCCTTTTTTTGTAAAGCTGTCAACATGCCTTATAGGAGCGTACGTTACACCCCACTACTTGTTCCTGTTACCAGCTTTACCGCAAATCTGCAATTATTTGCCTGTTCCTTAACTTAAACTAAACTAAAACCAGAACATACTCAAAATTCTTCCCGCGTAATATTCCTCACAAATGAAGAAGTTAAGCCCTTAACCTATGACAGACTGAACAGGTCGGAGGGATAAACATTGCTATTTTCAGAGAAACTACAGAACATGGAGATTGCACGCATCAGCATATGCGGAGATATCAGAAAATATAAAGTAGCCACCATCATCAGCATATGCGGAGATATTTTTTTTCGTTCGCCAGCTTTTTGCCTCTGACGAAGACCCTGGAGACTAAGAACTGAATTTTGCGTATTAATCCATTTTTCCCTGGCAGCCATGTGCACAGGGGTCCCTCGCCGCACAGGCATATAACTCCGACTTCGGAGGTACTCATATTCTTTTTCCGTCGATGAGTAATTGACGTTTCAAGCCGGGCCTTGCTGCTGAGACCAGGGGTGGTTGCCGCAGACAGAACTAAAATCCCAACGGTGCAGCCGGGATTTGAACCCACAACCTTTCTGTCTCGAAGCCGGCATCTTGCCTCGAGACCAACCAGCCCCCTCCCCCCCCCCCCCATAGCGGGGATATCATACAATAAAAGTAGCCACTATCAGCATTATGCGGAGATATACAGCACATATACTGTAGCCACCATCAGCATATCCGGAATAAAGAACAATGAACTTATTGAAGAAATACCGTGGACGCTGAAAGCCAAATGAAATGAAAGAAGAAGAAGAATGAAGAACATTGTATGCCGCAGATTTAATTTGTGATCTACGGACCAACATAATCCACGGCGGATCACTGGCTTGGACAAAATGTGGGTTCGATCCTTATTGATTTCTTCCAGGTTCATCTAGCATTAAATAAATGAGACCACGGTTTTTTTTAAATGTCAAAATTGAAGTGTTTTAATGCTGACTTTATTTTAAATGTGTAGAGATGGTAAAAACGTCGCGTGCAACACATCTATGTCAATAGAGATGAGAAAGAGAATTCGTCGGTGCCATGTAAAGCCACTTCTTACCCGTGGAAGTTAATTATGGACAGTAGACAAACAAATAAAAAGACGATAAGAGGCCACACAGATAGGATTTCTCACAAGAATATTGAATGTTCTCTGGACAGCTAAATAGACCAAAGTGGAAATTCTCAAAGTGGCCAACACAAAAAATGGAGCTCCTAACAAAAACATCAGAAAGAAACAATTTGTATTTTTTGGACACGTCATGGAACAAGTCAGAGAGAGGAAAGTTAGAATATTTTGGTTACAACTGGCAAAATACAGGGAAAGAGAGATCGCGGACGAAAAAGGGAAAAAGATGCTGGATAGCTTGGTGTCATGGAACGGAAAACAGTCAACAACATAATTGATATGGTGTACTGTGGATAGAGAATTATGGAAGGACATGATCGCCTATGCCAACCGGTATGGTACATGATGATGGTAAAAAAACGTAGACACTAACCATAGCCCCTGTAGTCATACAGCATAACCCTGCTCTTCCCACAACCTCCCTCCCACGTAGACACTAACCATAGTCCCTGTAGTTATACAGCATAACCCTGCTCTTCCCACAACCTCCCTCCCACGTAGACACTAACCATAGTCCCTGTAGTCATACAGCATAACCCTGCTCTTCCCACAACCTCCCTCCCACGTAGACACTAACCATAGTCCCTGTAGTTACACAGCATAACCCTGCTCTTCCCACAACCTCCCTCCCACGTAGACACTAACCATAGTCCCTGTAGTTATACAGCATAACCCTGCTCTTCCCACAACCTCCCTCCCACGTAGACACTAACCATAGTCCCTGTAGTTATACAGCATAACCCTGCTCTTCCCACAACCCCCCCCCCACGTAGACACTAACCATAGTCCCTGTAGTCATACAGCATAACCCTGCTCTTCCCACAAACCCCCCTCCCACGTAGACACTAACCATAGTCCCTGTAGTTACACAGCATAACCCTGCTCTTCCCACAACACCCTCCCCCCCCCCTTTTTTTACACATCAACATACAGTGATTTCTGTATTTTTTACGCAAAAGCAGTAAGCACAGCAAAAGCCACATATTGAGCACGCTTAATGTGTGCTATTGAAAATATGAACCTCACACATCAACTAAAAAAATGGCACTGCTAAAAAAAAATATTTCAAGAAAAGAAAATCAGTTTTTCTTTTTATGAAGCTGTTTATAATGTTGCTTCTGCCAATCAAGCGAGCTGACAGCGCTTCCTATCATTTCCGTGTTAGTCTTAAATGTCATGTTTCCTGGAGGAGCGCACATGTAAGCTGGGAAGACAATCTTTACCCAGCATTCGTCTGAGAGAGAAAATAAAGAAAACAAGATATGTAAAAGAAAACAGCACAGTTATTCTTTGCTTATCGGTTGTACGAATCACTTAAAAAAATCTCGTTTCACCTCTGATGTAAGAGAGTATAGTGTTATGATGTATAGAGAGTAAGTTATGTGATGTATAGAGAGTATAGTGTTATGTGATGTATAGAGAGTATAGTGTTAGTGCACAACTTTAGATTATCGTCATTTTGGGGAGTAATACGGTGAAATAGTTGTACAATATGCCCCAGTTGTTTGTCATTGATTCTTTAGTTGGTTTGCTCATGTGTGTCTTTTCATGAAGATAAAATACACACGCTTCGTCAATTATACATTTTTAATGGTGATTAGAAGAAACTGTATCTTAAAATGTAAATACTTTCGTAATAAAGAACTGAATATTGCATCCCCCAAAACTCTCAAATATTGCCAATCTTTAAACTTGTTTGTTAACCTTCAAGTAAAAGTAAAAAAAGTAAAGTACCCCGTCACGCCAAATGGCGTATAGGGAATATGGTGTTAGTGACCCTATATTTTACAGACCTTCAGCACATGATTTTTGGGGTAATGTGATCGGTATTACGCCCGTGCTGATTTACTTTCCCAGAAAAAAAATCCGGTACCATTTAAGGCTGGGTGAACCTGGAAGCCGTCGGTTGGGATCGAACCCTACCCCTTGTCCGTGGTAGTCCAGTTCACTAACCACTGAGCTATCGAGGCTCCCTATGAGCTTCAAGCACTAAAATATTATTTATGGATAAATATATACTTTTGCTAGAAATGTGACTTTTTGTGTTTATTGTCAAAAATTAAAACCACATCCATATAATATCTCAGTTGTATGAATGAGTGGAATGTAGTAGGCTCAGGACATCTTCATCAATAAACACTGATCAATTTGAAAGATTAGAACTAGAATGTCACTTTGAGATGAAAACAAATATTTGTGACGCGAATACGGGTTTTGGTTTACAGAACAACAGATTCAGGTACTCAAAAGAAGCCAAAATAGAGTCGAGTCTGACCTGATGTTGCTCGATGTGAATCAATTCAATGATCGGTGC